>OZ035998.1:39243558-39583558 GCA_964035015.1 Corallium rubrum
CTTCTTCGTTTTTTTCTGGAGTGGGAGGAATGAGGGGGGCGAGAATGTTTGTAAGTCGTATATAGCTAGCATGCCAGGTGTTACGATTTGGCTCTATTAAAGTAGTATACAATGCTAAATATACCCTCGAGCTTTGCTTTCCATTTAAGCATCAATGACTGATAAACTTTATAATAGCTTTCTGTTTCTTTCAGATACACTAAATAAAGGGAGTGTTGGTATTCAAAAACCGAATAAAGATGTTAAAAACGCTAGCAACACGTTTATTTTTAAAAATATGCAGTTTGAGGCGTGCGGTAAAATGTGAAAAACCTCAATCTTAATGTTTATAATACTTTTCGTACTTCTAGGTATGTTATATGATATTAATTTAGTTAAATCTGCAACGGTTTGGATATAAAGACACATAACTGTCTTGCCTTCTATCTGTCCACCTGTTTCTTGGAACAATATATCAAGTGTCTTTAAAATGGGTTTTAAAATGGTAGGGAACCTTCACTGTGCATGTATAGGCCTAATACGGTTGCGTGACATGCTTGTTTGACTGAAGAGATACTATCTTATTTTCTAAATTAAATCCGAATTATGCCCTAGGTTTAAGAGTGATTCACTTTTTACGTAGTTTCATTTTACAAAATATTTAGTTCTTGCTTTGTTTTTAAGTTTTTACAGACATTAAAGCTAAGTTATATTATAGTATAATTATACAAATTCGACTTTGCCAGGTGACTCTTAAAGGTCTTTTCTCAAACAGTAAAAGATAAATTTAAGCTAACCATACAAGGGCTGTTTCTTCAAATTCATTTTAAAGACTTTTCACAATCAGATCTTCATTAAACGAGTGTGCCGCATGGTTCCTATACATGTAATCTTGCTCTAAGTTAGTTATGTAGCCATGTAGTGATTTTTACCGTATTGACGCCATATGAAACTTGTAAATTATAACGTACCTGTGTCTTGTTAGTTGAACCTGAAAATGAAGAATTGGATGTAATCACTAATCTTTATAGCTGTCGAACTTGTCGGCTCTAGAACTTTTCCGATGCCTTTACGTCTACAACTTGTTGTCCTGACTACTTCAGCGTCGAAGTCAAAACTGATGATGACATCAGATTCGAATGTGGTTGCCTTACTGCAAGGACCTGTTGTGGTCATGAATAAGTGGTTTTAATCTCTTACACGCTGCACGTAAAAAGTCCAACATTTTTTTGGGTTGTTAACAGTCAGGCTTTAACAACGTTGTGTTGGTTAGCACGAACAACGTTGTGCTGGCCAGCATGAGTAATATTACTTAGTCACAATAACAAGCTGTTATACAACATTGTCCAGCTATTAATCTTGTAAAAACTTAACAAGCTAGAACATGCCACGAATAGGGAACAGTTATTATATCAATACAACATTTTCCTGTTCCAACATCTTGTTTCATTATTACTGAACAAAACATTTAACATTTTATTAAATCACAATATTTACAAAAATAGTACTAAGGAAGTTAATGTATTAAACAGGAGAAAATTATTGAAAATATGTATACATAGCAATACTTAATTATGTGCAGCAGCCAAAGTAGCATAAAGCTTTCGAGTTGACTGCTGGCCAGTGGTAGTCATGTGTACATATAAAGCTTGTTTACGTAGAGAAAAGTACAACATATTGCAAATATAAACATGATTACAAAATTGTTAAAACATGGATGAAGAACAACAACGCTGTAATAACTTGCGAGATTTCTACGTGTATATGTACACACCTCCATGTATGTTATAATTAATTTGGACAACATGTTCAGACTTGATGAAATGAAATAAAATGAAGTTAAATTTAAGAGAAAAATTAGCATGCATAACTGTACCCTATTTTGTAGATGATGGAAGTTAATATTACCTGTATTGTTGATTCATTTATTTACGACAAAATAACAACAGATCTTGTGCTTCATGTTCTGCTTTTTACGATTTACTAAACACGTATAACGCTAATTGTGTCACAATACTCTAAGTTGCATGTTTGTGCAGGAAGACAGTATAGGTAGTTCTTTACAAGAATAATTTTATTTCACGTGACGTCACTTCTGTTTGATCTAGTGGTTGAGGGCAAATGGCAAGGTCAGTTATTACTTCAAAATATTTACTTGATATTGATACTCTAAAGTTGTTTACGTTCGTTTTAGATAATTCCTTACGCTTGCGTTATGTTAGATTGCACAAATCGATCTAATTATATTTTGCTTGTCAACCATTTGGAAATCGGCAATGAAATCTCATGCAAAAGGTTACGTGATTGAGGGGAGCACGGATGGCGTGTGCTGTTAGGGCGCTGCCTCTCACCAATAGTTAAGCCCGGTTAGACGGGGTTAGTACTTGGATGGGTGACCATCTGGGACAATCCCGTTCTCGAGCTTGAGACTCATGTGAGTAGAGTTTAGTTGGTCTCTCCTGTGCTCCGAGGGTTTTTCACCGGGTTCTCCGGTTTTCCTCCCTCCGTAAAATCAACACCTAGGGGTTAGTTGGGATCCGTATAGTGGAGAATAACCTTGTAAGGGACCTAGAGTCCTATTGTTGCTTCTCCTGTTACCGCCAGGTACAAATATTGATAAATAAAATAAATAAATAAAATAAAAATAAAACCTACGAATCAGAAGAAAAGTATTAATGTAAAAGAAAATGCGGTAGCTTGGTCATGCAGCTAGAGCTGAGTGAGGGGAAGAGTAAGAGTCTGGTTCTTTGTTGAGGAAGATCATTTGGTAGATTTTAATAGCAAGGGCGGTTTTGGAGAATAATTACGTGTATTCTAAGTCTGCATGCACATCAGTAATTTTAATTTTTTATAATCTTATGACCAAAGCATGTTAAAAGAGATATACCGTATAATTAAGGTCTGGATTTTAGATTAAGGACTTATGGCGGGTTTGTAATTTGGACGAGGATTTGAAAAAGAATCACAAGATTATTCTATGAATTATTTTATTAATTAAAGAGGATTTAGGACAAAGAACATTGATCTTCATTTTGTTCTGGTCATGCAAAGAGAAGAGTAGGAAGTGAATTGTGCTCGTGTTGGTGCTTATAAAAGAACCTAAAAGACAAAATGTGATTTTGATTGCGTCTTTCTTAATCGGACTGGATTTAGACATTGAGTTGGCATTCACCGTTTACGAAACGGTAAATTGTTCCTCCCAAGAAACGTCAGGGTTCCTGAACGTTATTGTGCCTTGCTTATATGCTGGTTGCACAATGTGAATCATACTTTGACTTAAATACAAGAACAAGGCTTGAGCGTTGCTGTTGATAATGTATAACAGTTTCTTGTATAATTATGAAAATAACGCTCTCCAGAGTAAATTAATAATTTGATGAAATTGGCTTCTTAAATTTGGGTAAGTAATCACTCAATTTCTAAAACTTTTTAGTTTCTTGTATACTTCTTCCAAATACATATTCAGCGATTTCTCTATTTTTGAAAGAAGTCCATTCTCATTAGTTGTGGCATTCCCCAACTGTAGGTTGTTGAGACATCCCATAAATGGGGTAATTGAGAGTGATCCTTTTAAAAACTGAATTCTTTTTACTTATGTGTTATTTTCCTTTATTAAAATTTTATAAAAATCGTGTTGACTTCCAGGACTTGCAATAGCAATATTTTTTAATTACACATTTTTGTGCTTATGGTGACATAATAATTATAAATAATAACACGACACGACGGATATTAGTGATTAAAGGTCACCGAAAACCGAGGGAGGATGCGAAGAAGTCACGAGGGCCGCATGCAGAAAAGGAGATACTTCCACACAGCTTCCTGTGGCTTTAAGGGCCAATTTAATCTCAATATCCCGATATGCATGTCGTTGTGTAAGTTTGTAATACCACACTAATAATAGTTTGTAATAAACACTAAAGGCCAAATAAAAAAAGCCTGGGGTCTGTTGTATAAAAATGTAGTTAACATTAACTGTAACTAGAGCTTAATTCTAGCCATTCAGAACCAGACTAGTGTTTGATAAGTTAACTACGCAACGGGTAGTTAAACTGGCGTCAAGAGTTTCATACAACTGGCCTCTGGTGTGAATCAATGCGCTTTTCACGTTTGCTTATTCATGTTAATTACTACTTCATAATAGCGACTAATTTGAGTGTTCTTCTATGTTCATTTTAATAAGCCTTTCTGGCCTCGTTTGTGTGTCTGCAATTCAAAAGAATCTTTGCTTCTTTAACGAAGCTAGAAAAGCTCATTTAGATGCACATCAAAGAATATTTAAAGTGGTGGCTATATTATGAAAGTGGTCTATGAACGAAAAATTACGAATTTTCTATCTTTTGAGGGGAATATGAGGCTGAATGAGTAATCATGGTATTATACTTACAAGTTGTCTATTTTATTTTACATAGTCTTTGGTCACTGAGAAAAAATGACGTGTAAAATCTTTTATATCTTTACATTTAAAGATATTTGTTCAATGATACATTGAAAATTGTGCTTATTTATTGTGTTTGAGTGCAGTAAAAATTAAGCCCCAATTTATAGTGTTGGTGTTGCATGGTGTTTGTGAAATTAACATATATATATATATATATATATATATATATATATATATATATATATATATATATATATATATATATATATATAATTATATATATAGGGTGCGTTATATAAATACATGGGTGCTGGCATGGAGATACCGAATATATGTATCGATGTTTTCCTCCGGGGTTTTCCTGTCATCTTGAATATACATTCTTGTCAGAAGCCTGTTGCATATCGGATCAAAACAGTAACACATAGAGCTGCTGATAATCCGTTGCCTACGAGGAAAGAGAAAATTAACAGAAATTATAATAGTTAAAAATTTAGTCGAACCTAGTGGACTATAATTTTGCATTCTGATTGGCTGAGCTACTCCTGTCTGTTGGCGATATAGATCACTAGTAGCGAAAGGAGTCAATTTCCAAATCCAAACAATGACAAAGAAGGAGGTTTCTGTTTGCTTTTTTAAACCAATATTTTGTCTGACAAGTTGGTTTATACTAAAACAGTAGACCCATTTAGTTTATACTTCTTTAATTGTTAAGTACATAATTTTATATGCATGTTTTTGTGTGTTCTTGTGTTCAGGCTCCAAGTAACTTTTTCAGGTTCTTTTGGCTAATGAATTTCATTCCGTGTTTCTGGCTACTATAACTATATAACTATAATTTAATTGTTAAGTATATAATTTTATATGCATGTTTTTGTGTGTTCTTGTGTTCAGGCTCCAAGTTTTTCTGGTTCTTTTCGCTAATCAATTTCATTCCGTGTTTCTGGCTACTATATAACTACAACTACAACTACAACTACAACTACAACTACAACTACAACTACAACTACAACTGCAACTGCAACTGCAACTGCAACTGCAACTGCAACTGCAACTGCAACTGCAACTACAACTATATACAACTACAACTACAACTACAACTACAACTACAATTACAACTACAACTACAACTACAACTACAACTACAACTACAACTACAACTACAACTATACAACTACAACTATACAACTACAACTATACAACTACAACTACAACTACAACTATACAACTACAACTATACAACTACAACTATACAACTACAACTACAACTACAACTATATAACTAGGATTGAGGGATTTTTGTTTGCCAGTAATATTATTAATTTTATCGAGAGCCTTTCATATCATGTTTTCTTCCGGGTTTTTTTTTATGGTTCACTCTAGGGGACTGGTGTAAATCTATAATGCTATTTATTTTCATTGTTTTCTATATTTGACTACTGTAATTCAAACTGCTCAAAATATGCTGAATTTAAACGGTGTCTGTATAAAAATAATTTATTTACAAATTCTTTACTAATCCGGCCCTTGATACGGGAAATCTGCGTTAGATCGCTCACAAACTAAGTTGTAGACTATAAAAACTAGAAGCAGTAATAATTATCTATAAACTGGTGAATAAATCTCAAAATCGTAATATTTTTTTAATAGTCATATACTTATAGACCCTTTTATAAACAAACCTGGTGCCATTCTTGTTGATAATGAACGTGGAAGTGCTGTGGGGCTTTCATACCCTACATGCTCTTTACCAAGTTCCTTGAACTCTTCGTTAAATTCTGATACCGTCTTGGATGAATAATTAATCGTGATAATATCCTATATATGTAATATAAACAAATAACAATATGCTAGTGCTGAATATTAATAGCGAAGCGCACAGATAACGTCGAACTCATATTTGTCTGAGCTTATATAATTTATTCTTGCATTTCCAATAAAAGAAAATGGTTATTAGAAATCCCTCGAGATTAATTGGTCTATAAATACCATGCATCTGTGAGCTTCGCTATTACGATACAGGAATTTAATTAAAATACCAAGTATGTATAAGCGAGTTAGAGTTTTAGATCTCGTCTATAGATCGTTTTCATCTGACGTCACGGCGGCCATATTGGTGTACCAAAACAATGAAATGGCGGCCATATTGGTGTACGGTATGGGAATTAGCTCTTTCTTATTCAAATATTTCGTATTGTTTGACCATCCCAATGGGGCCACCGATCACGTGAGTGAAAACGATCCATACACGAAAACGTTTTCGTTTTCAAACGCAATTTTTTTTCAAACGTTTTGAATAGTTTTTTGTCGTGCACACACAAAGAGCGTTGTCAAAACATTCTGTTTTTGCTGCTGTTTTTATCGCATACATGTAGACACTATAGGCTTAACCATAAAAGCAAAGTCTTATAAATCAGACGTATAATTATACATACTACAGTATATATAGATGTGGACCGGACTTTAGACCCAGTTTACACGGTACTGTACGAAATCACAATCGTATACCGAAATTTGCACGCTTATATACGCATGTATAAGTTGTTTTGTTTTGCACATTTTCGGAACTGTACGGTTTTGTGTAAACAGGTATGAGGTGGGTTTTACTGTTTCCCTGCGCCTCCTATATATACAATGTTGTACGTCCGTGTGATGAATGCTGAACATTGTATATAGCACACGAAATTTGTATCATGTCAACACTTAAAGGGAACAGGATGCGGGTACATTATGACAATCAAAATTTTAACAAATTCAAAGTATAACTTGAGTGTCCCATAATCATAACATGGCCATTTACGATTATATTTTTTTGTCTAAAATGTATCTGCGCAATATTTTTAGCGAAAGTTCTGTTTTAATGTAATACAACGGAAATAGATCTGGTGCATTTTATGTTTTCAATGTTTCAATTTTTTCATTTCAGCACAATAATTAGCAGCACCTGCACTCTTGTAAACGAGCCGTTCTGACCTCGACTCTTGGTTTGCCATATAAGCGACCAGTCTGATACATGTATGGACCAACTTAGATTGGGAAATAATTGCAAAGTTGTCAGGTAAATGTCTATATATATATATATATATATATATATATATATATATATATATATATATATATATATATATATATTTATATATATAGTTTATAGTATTAAAATGATAAGCCAGAGAATATTATTGTCAAAATATACTTGAGTAAAACAGCATTGCTCTTGGCTATATTGCTGTTGTTTGTTAATGGTTTATTAAATTTGGAGGGAAATGTGAGGTGAAATATATCAACCTTCTGATATGCTCCAGAGAATTGTTATGGTAAAGAGGTTACTAAATCTACATGTTAGCATTCGTTGACATTATGAAATTTTATTACAGAAGACTGTTGTGCATGTTGTGTACCATGTTTATAAACGGCCGGGCCGGAGTCATTTATGTAATAGTTCAAATACGAGACGGAGGACTTTACCGGGAATTCAAAGTCCGAATGCTTTTTGAAAAGGCGAGCCAAAGGCGAGTCTTTAATGCACGAAGGCTTTGTAATCCCGGTAAAGTCTGACGTCGAGTATTTGAACTGACTTCTCAAACTCAAAACGCCGAAGATACCTCTGAAACGTAATTTAATCAGTGTCTTTATATGTGATAAATATACCTCCTGATTTACATAAACTTTAGCTTTGATTTTCTCGGCACAGACAAAGGTTATTTTTCAAACTTACTACGCCAATTAACTTATCAAGTGGTTCGTTTTTGAAACCGTTCAATAAACTCGCAGTTCGTGTTTCATCAGATATAACTGAAACACTCGGCTTCGCCTCGTGTCTTTATATCTGATAAAAACTCCTGCTCGTTTCTCAAACTCATTAATAAATCATGAACCAAAAACAAAAGAAATTAATGTTTAATCAGTGCTTTGAAATCGGAGGAAAAGTACTGGTGCTTTGAAATCGGAGGAAAAGTACTAGTACTTTAAAATAAGGCAAATTATACTTTAATTTCTTTTGAATTTTCTGCATGAATTATTAATGAGTTTTTGAAGCCGTACTCATAAACTACGGTACTGATACGTTTCGTCCCAAACGTCTGATTGATATTAATACTTTAATTCTGTATATCAACATATTTTTTAAAAAAATATGTTTTTTCCGTACACTCTAAAGATGTTTGATAAAACTAAAAAGGCTATAAAAATAATCCTTATACATATTAAGAAAATACATATTAAGTCATGCTCAACTATAAAAAAGAACTTACCAAATTTCTGTCTGCTTCAAACGAACCAGCGTTGCGCAGTTCATGCATGATTATCATAATGCGTTGAATAGGAAGCTCTTCTAAGTAGTCTGTTGTGTAGTTCGTCAACGCTGAGATGTTGTTTAAAGATATTCTTTCCAACAGCCATTGAATTTCCAATGTGTTACTCAGCACACGGCAACTGATCATTGTAGACGAGTTTGTGAGTAGACTCACTGTATTTGCGATAGACTTGTCAAGTGGGACATTTGTCGATGCATTGAATATTTCTTTCAAATCACGAAGACTTGCTTGACCCCAAACCATTCTTAATGCTGAAAAGGTTTGGCACTTTAACTCTTTGTTCACTTCGCCCACGTTTAATCTTGCTAGTGAAAGCAAGCTATGTTTATAAACATCAACTGAACATTCTCTTGCCAGATCATCGACTGAAAATAGTTTTGCAAAATGATAATCGTGTGACGTCCAACCGTACAATACCCTCAACTGACGTTTGGAGAAGTTTGTGAAACGTTTCAACAAATAAATAACATTGTGTTTGTTAGTTTTTAGCCTGTTTGATCCATGGATATTTCTCAACATTAACAACGTATGATTTTCAATCATTTTTTTATCGTGATTCAATGGCTTGATGACTATTTCAACCAGCTGTAACATTTTGTTTAACGAAAATGTTTTCAGGTCATTGTGAGATACACGAATAAGAGATGCGAGTGTTTCACTGGTGATAAACATTTCTTTTGCTTCGTTTTTGAAAGCTTCCAGAATGACAGCGATTCTAAAGGAATCCCACTCTAATCGGCAAGGAATCTTAATTTCTGCTTCAGCTTTCTGATAAGAGGACGAAATGTCAGTGAGATGGAACTTTTTCAGAATGGTTGTCGTGAGAAGTTCTATTAAATTCTTTACTCCCATAACATTTATGACAGTGATATTGGTATTGCTCATGCTTGCCAGTTGTGCTGCTGTAATGTCGAACGTTTTATACAAATCAGATACAACAGATTGTTTATATAATGGCAGTTGTTTCATCAGCATGCTGGTATTATAAAGAAACGTGTCAACTTCATCAAGCGTGAATGCTGCCATTTCTTTCTGAGTTTTATTGACCAGCTCAGCCAAATAGCATGGAGTTAAGTTCAGTATTTTAGATCTATTTTTGATGATATATTCTGTAATAATACCAACAACATCAATCCATTGTTCTTCGTCTACTGCATAAAATTCCATCGGTTTCAGATGAAGTCTATTTTGGACAGCGTGTATGCTGAATCCATATCTTCGTTTTAGTGCCTTCATTGCTAGTTTCTGTACTCTGTACATCGGTATTTTGTCTGAGAGTTTTGTGAAAGTTCCATTAGATTCTTGTATTATTTGCTGAACAGGGATTTTGTAAGACCATTTGCTGTTACGTTTCGCATATTTCAGGTTGTTCATTGTCAATGATCCCGATACGTGAGAAGATGCAGTGATCAGGAACAGGACTCCAATCTTCTTTTTTATGAGTTCAGCAATATTTTTGTCTTCGTGCCGTGCTGCATCGGACACAGTTACTCGAGAGTAAAAGTCTTTATCCATTTGGTAGAAAAAATTTGACATGCTCGACATCTCCATGCATGACGCCTGAACTATTGGATTAATAGATACAGGAAGGCCAATCATACCTTTCTTTGCATGGACTGCACTTATTGCTATTACGAACAGTCCAATAATATACCTCAGGTATTTTGGTTTACAAGGCGACATGATACATTCGTCTATGATCTCTAAGAATAAAGCAAAGACAAATGAGTGCTGGAACTAGTTTTTAAATTCTGGTTTTTAAATTGAAATACAATTACAATAGAAATTGTTTTGAACTACAACTGGATCACAAATTCGGGAAACAAACTTACCCTTCAATGTTTAGGTTAGGTTGTAATGTCCAGTTCTTCCGACGTGGAGCAAAAACTCATTCACTGGGCTAAAATGCGTATGCGTTTTCTTGGTTACTATAAGAATCGGTGTCTTTAATTTGAAACCGCAATTCAATATTTGTGTTTTGTACGCCAGTTAATTTCGATCTTCTTAGAAGTACCAGTTTTTGTATAACCTCATTGTTATCACCCTGTCAACTTTTGTTGCAATATTTGTTTGAAAGTTTAACTGAATGATTGCTGTAACTACTGATGATTGATTTAAGCCTTGTTAAGGTTGGAAAAGTATATCCGAGCCGCACTGAGCGAAGCAAATATTGCCACTAACTTTACCACCATGCGTTTTTTACGTTTCGGCGGTTAACATTTAAAGATAAAATTTGCATGTGCATATAAACGACATGCTTCTAGGTGTTTTATTAGAGAAAATATGTGATAGCTACACTATTTTTTTTTATTAAAATTGTGTTTGCTAATAGACTGTATATATAAACGTATATAAATTAACTATAATTGCGTATGTTACCGGTAATTGAAAATTCTGTATGCGGAAAGATCAAGCTAAATCATTTTAATTGGTATTTTTTTTAACACTGGGAATTGCTGCTTTAGCGCTTGGTTGCTAAGATATAAAAACAGGTATTGCATTAAATTAGTGCGCTTTTTTGCAAGGATAAGAATATTAAGACAAGGTCGCAAGACAAGAAAGACTATAAAGATAGGCCAAAGATAAGAATGAAGATATTTAAAATAAATTAGGAAAAAAGAAAACGTGCATAGAAATAGGAAGAAGTATAAAAGGGACAATGAGAATGGTAGTAAGAGTGGAAATAACAATACTGTAGATATTGTGAAGTTGGATTTTGTTCTGATCTGGTCGATAAACGGTGATTCAGAATTGTACTTTTTTTCGGGCAGACAAGACTATTTCATAACAAGGAATTTGTTTATTTTTGCGTTGCTAACCACTAGACCGCCGACAGGCGTAAACTTCTTTTTGCGATGTATTCATTGTTTTGTTTTTGTATGCAGGTGGTTAAATTACGAAGTTTCTTTGCCGTCAAATGTTTGAAACTTTGTCGAGAGATATATCTTCACCTTGGCGGGATGTTTACATGCTCATGACATACCAAATAAAGAGTTTTCTTCTATGTTGTTCAAAAATATAACAGAATTAGGACCGTTTTTACGTGAAGCATACGATTATGTAAACGAAGTACTACTAACTTGCAAACCTAGCGCGTGTATACTTAATATGCATGTAAAGTATTTAGGGACTATTGTGATAGTCCAGGATGCGCGAGAACTTGAAAATGTGCGAACACGCATGCAGGGGTTTCATTAGAAGCCGGCAACCGGCGAACTCCGGCGGTTACTTTCCAAATCATCGCCGGCTACTTTCATAATCATTGTTTTAAATTTTAATTGTAAATACCGTATACGTGTTCACTTTGAGCCGTTCCATTTTCTCTTGGAAACGTAAATGAACTTGAATGTGAAGAAAGCTGGTTTCTGTGGAAATTTGTAATTTCTTGCTTGATAATTTTCTGTATTAAATCTGTATTAGGGACCTTAAGATCTAGGACGGCAACCTCAACGACGACGTCATTTAAACAAAAGAATTATATTTGCAAAAACAACGAGAATACTGAATAATTTTTACTCCCTAGAGTGATGCCAACACTGTCCCCATTCTTTATACAACACCACTTGGAGCATTTTCACGTCTTCAGGACGACGTAAACGGCTAAAAGATGAGAACTGTTGCTTAAGATTGACTTCAAATCTTCAATACAGACACTACAATAATTTTAGCAAAGTGCTGGAAATGGTGTTTCCGAGGTTCTAGACTTCAAAAATTTCCCGGGTGCGCCACCCCAACAAATGCGGTCCTAAATTGCTACCTCCATGTTCAGCCGCCTACTTTCTAAAATGAGCCTGCTACTCTCAAAATTAATGAAACCCCTGAACACGTGTAGTGAGTTTAGTTTATGTAGTTTTATGGTTTGTATTTGTTGAAATTAAAGAAGTTTTTTGTTGTAACCCATTTCCGACCAGTGACGAGAAGAGAAATATACTAAATGGTCCTTCGAGAGCAGGGACGTAGCCATGGGGGAGGGGGGTAGCCAGGGGAGCCGCGGCTCCCCCCCCTGGATATAAAACAACAGACATGTAACTACAAAACTGATGCAATATGAATTGTGTCAGGAAATAAACTGTAAACAGTGTATTCAATCTACTGAGTGTATGCATTTTCAGTATCTGTGACGTTTGCGTGTGTTGAGTATTTTATATGACGTTTTTTAACCTTTAGAGTCTATAAAATCTTCCAAAAGCCAGGACATTTCAGCGACTCTCGATTTCAAAATTTCCCGGGGGAGAATGTCCCCGGACCCCCCTAAAAATTTAGTTTGATACCGGCTCCCCCCTTTCAAAATCCTGGCTGCGTCCCTGTTTGAGAGCCGGATTGGGAGCAGAAATAGAGCAAAAGTCAGTGTTTACGACAGCGAGATTTATACAAGAACGACTGGCGACATCGAGCAACAAAAACTGAAGGTAAATCAACCGTGAAGTACTTGTCTTAACTATTGTGAGAACACTTATTATGTCAGAGAACCTAGAGAGAGATAAGAGATCCAGAGCGGCTCACAGAACACACGTTCGATTAATAAATGAGGCCAATGAAGTGTTACTAAATTTCGACCAGTCGGAACCCGAGCATCGACCAAAAATTAAACATTACAAGGCTACGTTAAAGAGAAAGAGCGATGTTATTAGGGAACTCGACACAACCATTCTTAGTTCAATTAAAGAGTCCGATATCGAGCAAGAAGTCGAGGAAACATCAGAATTTATGGATGCAATCAACTTGGTATTAGTGGCCCTCGAAAGAAGCCAAGATCGAAGATGAACACAGTCAACGAACAACACCTTGCGCCGAACATAACACATCTTTTTCGTCTACCAGCGGTGGACGAGTGAGAGCACGACTTCCAAAACTACATTTGACAACATATGATGGGGAAGCAACCGAATGGACACCAATTTTGGGACAATTTTGAATCGGTTATTCATTCAAACGAAGATCTTAAAGATATTGACAAGTTTCCTATCTGAAGGCGTCATTATGTGGGTCAGCGGCGTCTACCATTAATGGCTTGTCCCTTTCAGGAGCCAATGTCAATCATGCAGCAACTGTGAAGTTGTTAAAGGAAAGATATGGAAATTCCGAACAAATTGTAAGTAGATATATGGACGTTTTGGTGAATTTACCTACCATATATCAAATGCTAAAGATCTGAAAGCAGTAAGGCAATTAAGTGACGATGTAGATGCTCATATGAGAGCCTTGGAATCATTAGGATGTAAACCAGAACAATATGGTGAGTTGTTTCTTCCTCTGTTGATGAATAAAAGACCCAAAGAGATCAGGCTAGACATTTGCAGTAAAGTCAAGAAGGAATCATGGAACTTTCCATCAGTTTTAACCCAGCTCAAAGAAGAATTAGCCAATCGTGAGCGATGTGAGTTTGTGGCAGGATTACCTTCAAAGTCCCCAAGAGAAGATGGCAAAAGAGATTACCCTGGAAAGAGTTCGTGGAATAGAGGACCTTCAACAACATCAGCCTTTGTTGTTGGAGGTGGAACTGAGTCAAAACATGGGAAGACCTCACCAGGGGCGGATCTAGGGGTTGTCAAATCGGTCACGCGACTAACGTAGAAATTGCATAGTCATAAATTAACTCGGTTAATTATATTCAAATCGCGGTCCAGTAATTAATTATTCCAGGTGTCAAATTTCGTTCAGCGCTGACTTTTCCCAAAGCAATATAGCTTAGTCAAACCAGCGGTCTTACGCGTGAGCAGTGACTAACTTGTCGCCGAATCTAGCTATTTGATTGGTCCACAGTCAATGTTGACCACTTTCCGGGGAGTTCTGACCGGCTTTGAGCGGTCAGGGGCTCATAAACAAGCTACATGATTGGCTAATTCGAAAAATATCTGAATAGTCATTGGCTGTATTTTTTTGGTTAGTCATGACTTATCGCAGCGTGGGATATATGCTTCAGCATAATATTACTACGGCCTTTCTGATCGAAGCTTGACTACGAAGGTTCAATTTCCGACTTGTCAGAGTAAATCAGATTATCAGAGCATACTGCTATAGTGCTATGTCTGCGGGAAGTGTTTCATACGAAACCGTACTTTCTGCGTTTGAAAATGAAGATCAGGGATATCTCCGAGATATTTATTCTGGTCTAAAGCAACGAATCGACGCGTTGCCAAACGTCTCACTCGAGGAGCTCGTGAGCGCCATCAACAACACGAGCTTGACGCTCAGTAGAAATTTCGCTGCCGAATCGTACATCCCCAAGTATGTTCGAGACGACAAGAAGAACAAGTCTTGTACGGCCATAAGGTGAACATAACCTATTTAACTAAATTGAGCATTTATTATATTGTTTATCGAAGGTTTTCACGATCTAATAAATCTAAATATAATCCGGCTGCACGTGTGGCTACTAATTTGCATATTTTTTGAGAGTTTTCCAGAATGTATATTAAAGTATATTAAGTTTATAATAAGGCTCCAAACGCAGTCTGTCATGGTGTCTATGCTGATTAGCCTGTGGCTAAGACTGTGCCTATAGGCTATACCGCTATAGTATTAGATTTGGTGCCTTTGGTCATTTGGATTGTGGAATTTTAGCCCTTGTCTGTTTATACCGAATTTACCGATATTCATATCATATCACATGGCTTGGTCTATGTATAAATTTGATGTCCAGTTGTAAGTTGTTCTCTGAATTGTTGACTTGCTGTGACAATGATATTACTGATATTATGTTTGATATAAGCGTCAATCAGTCGAAAATATATTTGAAATTAATAATAAATATGGAGCTGTGCTAGTGTACTTATTTAGTTAATATATAATAATTATTATAATATATTATAAATTTATCTTACTTGACATTCCCACCCTATAAAGTTTAAAACCTAAAATCCACCTCATAAAACCTAACCCTAAACCTTACCCCAACCTCCATAATCTCAATCCCTAACACCTTAAACCTCAAACTATTAACCATTTTCCACCACTATTCACCAACAATACACCAAGGATGGTAAGTCACAGCCAGGATCCAAATACCTGAACCTTATGATTTACTTTTACTTTTATTTTACATTTTTAAAAAACATTGACGTATCCGTAGTTTGATAAAATAAAACATCTACTCCCCACGAAAATCGGACTGCCACCCTGACGTCACATGACGTCATCAGGTATGACGTCATAAAATTTTGACTAACGTACGAAAAATCCTAGATCCGCCCCTGGACCTCACAATGCGCTCATTGTAGTGGCAAAACCCATGAATTGGACCATAAAGATGAGACCAAACAAAAGAAAGTCTATATGTGTCTGTGATCAAATGCATTCATCCAGCCAATGCACAGTAGTCACCGACATCCAGAAGCGAAAGGAAATTCTTAAGAAAAGTGGTCGCTGTTTTGTGTGCATTAAGAAAAACCACATCAGCAGGGATTGCCAATCCAAAACACGCTGCAACAAGTGTCAAGGTCGACACCATACCAGTATTTGTCAACCAAAACCCAAAGAGTATCCTAAACCACCCGAAGAAAAGAAAGAAGAAGACGACAACGAGACTAGTAGCACCGTGGCAGGCTTGAGTGTTGCTACCAAGAGCGCTACCTTACTTCAGACAGCCAAGGCAACCATTTACAGAGAAGATATACCCCATCGCAAAAGGACAGTGAGATTAATTCTTGATGGGGGGAGCCAACGGTCATACGTCACGGAAAGAATTAAAAGGGAGATGAATTTAACAACATCACACAAAGAATCCTTGACTATTAAATCGTTTGGATCAAGCACTGGCACAACTCAAGAGCGAGAAGTAGTAGATTTGTGCATTAATGTGGACGGTGATACAGATTTAAAATTATCAGCCATTAGTGTACCTTTAATCAGTGCACCAATACAAGGTCAATACTTAAAGCATGCGGTAAAGAGCTATACCCTCATCTATCAACATTAAAGTTGGCTGACGATTGTGAGGGAGATGGACAGATTGATGTGTTAGTTGGAGCCGATCAGTATTGGAATCTTGTTACAGGGGGAGTAATCCGAGGAGAGTCAGGACCAACAGCCATTCATACCAAATTTGGGTGGATCTTATCAGGACCGGTGTATGGTACACCATCACAGCAAAGCTCATCTACCAACCTGAACACCACCCATGCGTTGAAATGTGAAGTAATCAAGGTCATTGAATGAGAAGCTGCAGAAGTTCTGGGAGTTGGAATCTATAAGAATAGCCCCTAAGGAAAACTCGGTTTATGACATATTCCAACAGAGGATTTCCCATGATGGAAAGAAGTACGAAGTCAGTTTACCATGGAGGGAACCACACCCTATCCTGCACGATAATTATGAATCCAGCAAGAAAAGATTAACATCACTGTTAACCCGTCTAAGAAAGGAGCCAGAAATTCTCAAGGTATATGACGCAGTGATCAAAGAACAGATCTAAAGAGGCATTGTGGAGCAAGTTACGAAACCAGAGTCAGGGCAAGTTGGAGAAGTGCACTACTTACCCCATCACCCGGTTGTACGCCAAGACAAAGATACAACGAAAGTCAGAGTGGTCTGATGCGTCGTGTGCCCGAAGTCGAGTAAGTAACGTCACTGATTGCAAGAGATCCAATAACTGGAACAAACTACTTAGGACTACAGCCTTAGTACTAGAGTTCATCGGAAGACTGAAGGTCGATAAGAACAAAGACGCAGGAATGCAACCACATTTCGCAACCGACAACATGATGTATGCAGAAGAATTGTGGATTAGAGACGTCCAACATGATTTCACCCCAAGACCCAAGTACCAAGTCTGGGAATGAGAGTTTGGATTGTACTTAGATGACAAAGGGATTCTTAGATTGGAGGAAGACTGCAAAACGCAGACCTGACAGAAACACGCATCTAGCTATCCTAGACGTAGAGCATCACGTTACATCACTGATCGTGAGAAACAGCCATGAAAGAGTGAAACACAATGGTGTGAAAGAAACCTTGACAGCGAGGCCGACAGTACGTAAGAAAGGAATTGCACACATGTTCAATCTGCCTACGCCAAGAAGGGAAGCCTTACACACCACCGGATACACCAGCATTGCCCGAATTTAGAGTCACCAAAGATTTCCCATTCACGTACACAGGAGTAGACTTTGCGGGACCCTTGTATGTGAGGCAGTCAGGAGTAATGCAAAAGACTGCATGGTAATTTACACATGTGATGTATCGAGAGCAGTACATTTGGATATTGTTCCTGACCTAACAGCAGAAGGCTTTATCCGAAGCTTTCGACGATTTACAGCGCGTCGGGAGTGCCACGAGAGATAAAGTCTGATAACGAAAAAAACATTCAAAGCAGCTTCCAAGTCGTTAGCAGCGTTATTTGAGCTACCAAAAGTGAAAAAACACCTTACAGATCAAAGAGTGAGATGGACCTTCAACCTGGAAAAGCCCCCTTGGTGGGGAGGATTTGTCGAAAGGCTTATTAAAAGTGTGAAGAGATGCCTGAAGAGAAAGTTCTTGGAAATGCTCGAGTTACGAACGAAGAGCTCTACACAGTACTGACCGAGATAGAAGCTACATTGAACTCAAGACCTTTAACCTTTGTTTCAACGGAAGATGTGGAAGAACCCGTAACACCCATCACATCTGATAACAGGAAGAAGAATTCTGTCTCTACCAGATCCATCAGACCAGGACGAAGACTTAGAATTGGAGAAAGTAGACGAAATGACCATTGCAAGAAGAATGACATATCTTAGAACTTTAAGGGAACATTTTTGGTTACGTTGGAAGAAGGAATATTTGCTTGAGTTGCGAAATGCCCATCGGCAAAGAAAGAAACCGCCTGGAAATTAAAACATTAAAATAGGAGACGTTGTAGTCATTCACGACGACAACACTCGGAGAGTACAGTGGAAATTGGGCAGAGTAGAGAAATTGATCGAAGGTAAAGATGGGTGCGTTCGAGGAGCAGCTGTGCGCAAGATGACAGCCAAACAAGGAAGACCGACTATCTTACGACGTCCTGTTCAAAAATTGTACCCAATAGAACAATCTGTTGGACAGGAGGACTGAACGTGATCCGCAAGAGAATTCAGAAAAATTGATAAACAAGACACCAGATGAGTCTGCAGCCGACGATGAAGGTGCAAGTGCAAGGCCAAAACGAACAGCGGCTCGTAGAGCAGAAGAAAACAGACAAAGATTAATCAAAGACGGAAGACTTTAAGAGTTATATCTGACGTTGAGATAAGTGACTTTAGTCATGTTATAATTTTGTTGAGTTGATCATTCTATCGTTATGGAATATGATCAGCTGGGGGAGTGTAAAGTATTTAGGAACTAATGTGATAGTCCAGGATGCGCGAGAACTTGAAAATGTACCTTGCTATCCCCATGAAGGATGATAGATCTGCGAACATGTATAGTGAGTTTAGTTTATGTAGTTTTATGGTTTGTATTTGTTGAAATTAAAGAAGTTTTTTATTGTAACCTGTTTCCGACCAGTGACGAAAAGAGAAATATACCAAAATGCATTACTTTTAAAAAGAACTTTAGAATACAGAGGATCTTTTGAAATCATAAAGAGGCCGAGAAACCCTTTCTAGGGCTTGCCAGATATAGTTGTCACGGAAATGTTTGTTTCTTACGGCCTGTCTATATGATACAATAAACCAAAAGGAGAAATAATCTGTTTTTAAACCGATTTAACCGATGTTGCTTTCGGGAAAAAAGTGGGAAAACAAAAAAAATTAGCATGGCATATCACGGCTTTATGGATCGCCTAATACTTATAAAACTTTAACCCTTAGTCAGAAACATGGTTAATCATCTAGTTTGCACACTATTAGTTGCACACTATTCTTGGTTTTCATCTGACGTCACGGCGGCCATATTGGTGCACATAAACTATGCAATGGTGGCCATATTGGTGCACAACCTTTATCCTATGGGAACTTAACTTTATTCTTATTCAAACATTTCGTATTGTTTCACCACCCTCAACGGGGCACCGATCACGTGAGTGAAAACGACCCATAATTAGTTTCTTTACCTGTCTTAGACATTGCGCCATTTTGTCTAGAACAAGGGCTATTGTAGAACAATGGCTGTCTAAATTGTTCCGAAGCAAAACGGCACAATGGCCAGTCGAAGCTTGTGCTTTACAGCAAAACAGGATATTTCTTGCTCAATTTACTTCTACCAAATATTCAATGATTGTATACTGACCGGTGTTACGGTACCGCCTAATTTATGCGTTAGCCCGAAGACGCTAGGGCTAGCTAACCTGACCACTTGTGAATTTACTGCGAACAAAAAGATTTTGTTACAGCAGTAAACCGCTAGTCGGCGGTAAACCAGGTTTCCGACAAGGGCAAAGTAAAAAGGTGGTAAACTGATTACGATGGTAACGAGATTAGTTTTGATAACGAAATACTGACGTTTCGATCGGAGCCCTTCGCACAGAAGAGGTCTAACTTTCCAACCGCTTAAACCTCCTTTATCACTTTTTAACGTTATACGGTCATTTGTTACGATTGTCCTCCTGAGTCCTGACCAATCGAATGGGTGTAAAACATGACATGAATGACTATGTAAATAGGAAAGGCATATATGACTTGGTATTTGTGATTTCCTGGTTCCACAAACCTATAGAGGTTGTCTTGTATTAATACGTGGTATCGAATTGACGTTTAATTTGTATCTTTTAGTGTTTGTATTTTTGTGACTACCGCTGACCTGTCAGCGGTAGCCATAATGTCGGCGGAAGAGGTTAGATGGGATGACTCTCTGGGACCTTTTCCGAAGATGTAGCCTTACGAAGCATGGATTTTAATGAAAACCTATCCCAATACCCCCCTAACCCTAACCCCCTAACCCTAATCTCAAAAGTGTGGAAAGTGTGGGGTTTTGGCCCCCCTCGTCCCCTCCCCCGGCCTTAAAGTGGCAGTACGATCGAATTTTCACTTTGCTTTTTTTTTAGCCAAAATAGTTCTTATGGTCCTAATATGACTTACCATGTATTTAAAAACGATTTTAGAAAATGTTTTCTAAGTGCTCGTAAAAGATGCCTGAATTCTGATGGCTTCATTTCGAATTTTTTGGAGCCTGCAATTTATTAATAGCGGTAGCTCGTTGTGACGTCATCTACTCAACACTCTTGCAAGAAGATTCATATATCCTACTATATACGTACATAGTTTAAACGCGTCTTCCCGACTTATTCTACGTTTTTACATGTTAACATCTTCGTTCACCTTTTTACTTACCCGTTTGGAAGGTTGGTGCAAGCCGTAGCCCGGTGGGGGCCTGGGGCGAGTAGCGGTACTTGGATCCAGGTTAAGATCCATCCATTCCGGATCTTGAGCTGACCACCCCCACTCGGTATGGCTTGCACCGATCACACCAATTAATTGGTGGAAGTATTACACTTACCTCTTTGATTGAAGGGAGGGACGGTGGGAATATCAATTTCCTCTGCCTCCAACGCTGTGTCTGACTGCTAGCCCGTTAACGCGGCAATGACGACGTTCAACTAGTGCCAGTCTTCCATTGCCGCTGACCCCAAGCCTGCACCACGCGCGGTTACCTAGCTGTTAACCTTGGTTACTGCATAACCTCATTTAACATCTTCGTTCACCTTTTTACTTACCCGTTTGGAAGGTTGGTGCAAGCCGTAGCCCGGTGGGGGCCTGGGGCGAGTAGCGGTACTTGGATCCAGGTTAAGATCCATCCATTCCGGATCTTGAGCTGACCACCATAGTGATATACTGGAACCAACAGAGCCAGGATGTCACCCTTCCAAGTACCGTATCTGGATCCACACCAGTCGACATCATCCAAATGGACACAATACTCACCTAGCAACACTCATAGCGAGTAGTGGGCAGCACCGTAGTACGCCATTTTTAGCAACACTCATAGCGAGTAGTGGGCAGCACCGTAGTACGCCATTTTAGCAACACTCATAGCGAGTAGTGGGCAGCACCGTAGTACGCCATTTTAGCAACACTCATAGCGAGTAGTGGGCAGCACCGTAGTACGCCATTTTTAGCAACACTCATAGCGAGTAGTGGGCAGCACCGTAGTACGCCATTTTAGCAACACTCATAGCGAGTAGTGGGCAGCACCGTAGTACGCCATTTTAGCAACACTCATAGCGAGTAGTGGGCAGCACCGTAGTACGCCATTTTAGCAACACTCATAGCGAGTAGTGGGCAGCACCGTAGTACGCCATTTTAGCAACACTCATAGCGAGTAGTGGGCAGCACCGTAGTACGCCATTTTTAGCAACACTCATAGCGAGTAGTGGGCAGCACCGTAGTACGCCATTTTAGCAACACTCATAGCGAGTAGTGGGCAGCACCGTAGTACGCCATTTTTAGCAACACTCATAGCGAGTATAGTGGGCAGCACCGTAGTACGCCATTTTAGCAACACTCATAGCGAGTAGTGGGCAGCACCGTAGTACGCCATTTTAGCAATACTCATAGCGAGTAGTGGGCAGCACCGTAGTACGCCATTTTTAGCAACACTCATAGCGAGTATAGTGGGCAGCACCGTAGTACGCCATTTTAGCAACACTCATAGCGAGTAGTGGGCAGCACCGTAGTACGCCATTTTTAGCAACACTCATAGCGAGTAGTGGGCAGCACCGTAGTACGCCATTTTTAGCAACACTCATAGCGAGTATAGTGGGCAGCACCGTAGTACGCCATTTTTAGCAACACTCATAGCGAGTATAGTGGGCAGCACCGTAGTACGCCATTTTAGCAACACTCATAGCGAGTATAGTGGGCAGCACCGTAGTACGCCATTTTTAGCAACACTCATATCGAGTAGTGGGCAGCACCGTAGTATGCCATTTGGCAACACTCATTTATTTATTATTATTATTATTTTTTTTTTTTTATTTTTTTTTTTTTATTTTATTTATTTATTTATTTTTTTATTTTTTTTTTTTAAACCCAATATAATTTACAACCTTAAGCTTCGTGCCGATGTGTTCATTGTTTATTTTGTGCCAATGTGTTTATTGTTAACCTTGTGAATTACTCAGTACTCATTGATGGTAGATCTTGTGTCAAACGGTTGCCCCGCCCTCCGACATACTCGGAGGCGTTCGAATATAATTGATAAGCGTCGCTTAACTAACTCCCTAGTGTCTTAAGTAGGTGATCCGGGATATGCGGAAACTATGCCCTGAGTAATTGCCTTAAAAACCTAATCGTGTAACACATATGTAGCACATACGTGCGAGTGAGCGTGACCTTGAAGGAACTGGTCGGTCTTAGAAGACTTAATCGTGACTAGTATTATCGACGAGTTAAGTATCGCACTTGAGCAAAGGCACTCATACTGGAAGTGGCACCCAGGCTATAGTTGAGTATTGTAGGCATTGCACTTGAGCAAATCACTTGGACTGGCACTCGGACTGGCACCCAGGCTAGAGTTGAGCATTATAAGCGTTGCGCTTGAGCAAGGCACTCCTACTGGGACTGGCACCCAGGCTAGAGTTGAGCATTGTAGGCATTGTCCTTGAGCAAATCACTCATACTGGGACTGGCACCCCGGCTAGAGTCTAGCATTGTAAGCTTGCGTTTGACCAAAATTAGTCGTACTGGGACTGGCACCCAGGCTAGAGTTGAGCATTGTAAGCATTGCACTTGAGAAAAAGCACTCATACTGCCAAGCACTCATACTGGCATTGCACTAAGCAAAGCTCTCATACTGGCATTGCACTCAGCAAAAACACTCATACTGGCATTGCACTATGCAAAAGCTCTCATACTGGCATTGCACTGAGCAAAAGCACTCGTACTGGCATTGCCAAAGCTCTCATACTGGCATTGCACTGAGCAAAACACTCATACTGGCATTGCACTCAGCAAACGCACTCATACTGGCATTGGACTAAGCGAAGGCTCTCATACTGGCATTGCACTAAGCAAAGCTCTCATACTGGCATTGCACTAAGCAAAAACACTCATACTGGCATTACACTAAGCAAAAACACTCATATTGGCATTGCACTGAGCAAAGCCCTCATACTGACATTGCACTCAGCAAAAACACTCATACTGGCATTGCACTGAGCAAAGCATTCATACTGGCATTGCACTCAGCAAAAGCACTCATACTGGCATAGCACTCAGCAAAAACACTCATACTGGCATTGCACTCAGCACAAACACTCATACTGGCATTGCACTAAGCAAACGCACTCATATTGGGACTGGTACCCAGGCTAGAGTTGAGCATTGTAGGCATTGCACTTGCGCAAATCACTCCTACTGGGACTGGCACCCAGGTTAGAGTCGAGCATTGTAAGTATTGCGCTTGAGCAAGAGCACTCCTACTGGGACTGGCACCCAGGCTAGAGTTGAGCATTGTAGGCATTGCAGGAATTGCACTTGCGCAAATCACTCCTACTGGGACTGACACCCAGGTTAGAGTCGAGCATTGTAAGCATTGCGCTTGAGCAAGAGCACTCCTACTGGGACTGGCACCCAGGCAGGAATCGAGCAGTGTAGGCATTGCACTTTGAGCAATCACTCCTACTGGGACTGGCACCCAGGCTAGAGTTGAGCACTGTAAACATTGCACTTGAGCAACTGCACTATACTGGGACTGGCACCCAGGCTAGAGTTGAGCACTGTAAGCGTTGCACTTGAGAAAAAGCACTGTACTGGGACTGGCACCCAGGCTAGAGTTGAGCACTGTAAGCGTTGCACTTGAGAAAAAAGCACTGTACTGGGACTGGCACCCAGGCTAGAGTTGAGCACTGTAAGCGTTACACTTGAGCAACTACACTGTACTGGGAATGGCACCCAAGCTAGAGTTGAGCACTGTAAACATTGCACTTGAGAAAAAGCACTGTACTGGGACTGGCACCCAGGCTAGAATTGAGCACTGTAAACATTGCACTTGAGCAACTACACTATACTGGGAATGGCACCCAGGCTAGAGTTGAGCACTGTAAGCGTTGCACTTTAGAAAGCACTGTACTGGGACTGGCACCCAGGCTAGAGTTGAGCACTGTAACCATTGCACTTGAGCAACTGCACTATACTGGGACTGGCACCCAGGCTAGAGTTGAGCATTGTAAGCGTTGCACTTGAGAAACAGCACTCATACTGGCATTGCACTAAGCGAAAGCTCTCATACTGGCATTGCACTAAGCAAAAGCTCTCATACTGGCCTTGCACTAAGCAGAGCACTCATACTGCAAAAGCACTCATACTGACATTGCACTAAGCGAAAGCTCTCATACTGGCATTGCACTAAGCAAAAGCTCTCATACTGCATTGCACTAAGCAAAGCACTCATACTTGTATTGTACCTGCAGGACTTGTCCATTACTCATAAGCACGCCAGGAGTCCCAAGGTTAAACCCTTTGACACAGTTACCGCCTATCTCAGGAGCTAAGCGTTTTTCTTTTCCTTGCCCCCTGGTAAGAAGTCGCTATGCTATATAGTGGTGCTCGGATTCGTAAATCGGATCTGTAATCGACCTTAAACCGGTGATTAAACCTTAAGTATCTCTAAAGGTTCTAAATCCTCGTACGTTTCGGACGACAAGAAAACTGTTTACGTGATTTAATATAACTTAGGTGAAAACAACCCCGAGTGGTGACAGCACTTGGAGTTTGTCAATTGACACTTCTTTATGCAAGTTTCTTGATTGTTTTTCTTTTTGATACGTTAACTCAACAACATGATATCTTATTACTAACAAATGGTTCGGCTCTAACAGCTAAGTTATGATTCTTATGCGTCGCACGCTGTAGAGTCTCAAGCCAAAACGGGAACGCGTATTCCTCCCGAATAACGCACACGCTAGCGCCTATTCTCGGCCTGGGTCTGTTCCCAGTGTCGTATGCGGAGTTTCTTTGCTGTTAATTCTTTGCGATTTCGCTTACGTGTAAGTCGCCGCCATGGCGCCATGCATATCTGTCAAACCGATCGTAGCAGGTCGTGGCTGCTTTGCAGTTTAGGCAAAGTATCTTCGTTTAACGCAATGAAAACACGACATTTCTTGGGTATTCCCACTTATTCCTCAAACAACTTGATAAAATTCGTGTCGGTTAGCGCATTTGGCCGATGGGAAGTAACCGCCTGGTGTGTGACCTTTGTGCTCAGCCTCTGGCGTTTTTCTACTTCTCTTCGCGCAATGTCTTACATTCTTTTAAGGCCTCGCTTTCCCGCGTTATTTCTGTGAGGGTATCTCCGACACCGCTTTGTTAGTCCCTGGTTTGTTCTTACCTCTGTCCCGAAATTAGCCGAAGTATTTGCCACACGAAGAAAGATGGAGTATATTTAACATACCTTGATTGCTGTGCCCTGGGCTTGGCGTCAGTGCTTTACCTGATGTGGTAACCGGGAGAATGCCGCTTCATCGCTTCAAAAAGAGTCGGAGTCGGCTGTTATGGTCTGCTTTCCCCGCGGTCCAATCACTTGAGCCACTGCTTGCGCTACCACTTGGCCCACGCAGGATTCTTATGACTGAAATACGCGTTAACCAATGGATACTGGTCGTTTCATGGCTTTGTATGGTAGGGATCACTTAGTTCTGAGGAGTTGCCATTCATAAATTTCTTTCTAATATCACTATCTGCAATGTTATTTGTAAACCTGGACTGGCTCTATTTGCTTGCGTCTAGCAATATCAATTTCCTCTGCCTCCAACGCTGTGTCTGACTGCTAGCCCGTTAACGCGGCAATGACGACGTTCAGCTAGTGCCAGTCTTCCATTGCCGCTGACCCCAAGCCTGCACCACGCGCGGTTACCTAGCTGTTAACCTTGGTTACTGCATAACCTCATTAATAAAGTTTCTTTAAAAGTAATACAAGATTATGCCACCTTCTCCTTGTGTTACTCAAGGGTGTTAGTAACTGCGCTGATCGTAATGCTGGCATTTCGCTTCACCAGAACCCCAAAACTAAAAAGCGTCTTGTTTGGGTTTATTTTCGGTTAAAACATATCGCGTTAATTTTAACAAACGGGGCGCTTTGTTATTTGCTCTGCGCATTTTGCTGATCACTGTTTTGAAAGGCATCACGTAAGGGGCCAACGGTGCGAGCCTTCGTTGCCTAAAAGATGACCCGAACCCGTCAATATGGAAACCAAAAGACCGTCGTCGAAGAGAAGCCAACGAAGAGTATTAACTACATACATTTGTTATGACTCGTGTTTCATTATCGGTAGCGGATCAAATTTGATCACACACGTAGCTCACAATAAAAATATTGCGTGGACCTTGAAAATTTTATAGGCCTTAAGCTTAGCTTAAAGGTTAGCAGCAATGAACGTGCACGATGCACCTGAAATACCATGAACCAGATATGAAGCCTATAAGAGGTAAGTTGATTATGTAACTTCAATTTTTCCTGAACACCATAACATGTAATAAACAGTTACATACAGATAAATGTACTTCTACACGCCGCCGCTGTAAAATGGCAGTATAAACTGTATAATATAATGCATGTAGTTTGTTTTGACAACTACTCAACCAGTGGTCCAGTATATTTTAATTTCAGGGTAGTCTACTGGAAATCGAAAGAGAAAACAAATGCCTGAAGAAGGTCCAGTTATTCAAAACAAATAATAGTTTAAGTAGAAAGACGGCAGTACTATTCAGAGCCGAGCAGTTTGTAGACAGTATAAACAGATAAAAATGTTACATATTATATTATAATAAAATACAACTATTGGTTAATAGCAAAATACTATGATATGGTTCAGCTTCAGCTATATGTAAATGCATATATACAGTATGGTGACAATGACTTATTTAGATTTTATCGATTATGTTCTAGATGTTACATGTAAATACGACAACAGAATCAGAGAGTAAGGAAAGTTTGGATGACTGACGCATGGATGTAGACTTGCTCCAAGTCCGCCTCTTTAATAGCGCTAGAATGGTTGTTGATAGAAATGTAACCAAGGTCCATGGTTCATAACAATAAAATGCGTAGTAAACAAACGTCGTTAAATCCTGGGTGTTCGGTAATACAGAGGGATCGATTCTCCTTATCGCCAAGCACTGTTGTTTTTTTCCGGCACGGCTCCAATCTCACAACAGCAACGACACCTTCGAGAGAGCAACACGAACACGTTATTAATACACCTAGAAAAACATTCGCTTGTTTTGGAAACTACACAACCGATGATTCTCTCAATAATAAGATTTTAATAACTACGTACCATGATTGCACTGGGACTTCACGCTTTAATAAAACGTCTTGAAAATTCCTGCTGTTCTTGTTCTCTTGTATTCTCCTTCGTGTGCGCTTTCTCTGGTGCGCTTCTTCCTCATATAGTCATTACAAGCGGATCTAGATCGTTGTCAAACACTTCAATGTTGACCCCATCCATACCAGCAATGTCCGCATAAAGTTCGCTTTCGCTGTCAAAGTTTCTAGGACTCGACTCAGAAGGTGAAGACGCTTTTAACAAAACAGGTATAACAAATCCACAAGACGTTCTCTATAGTTTGGCTGGTTTATCGCTCGTTTGTGTTGAGTAGATGACGTCACAAAGTAGTACCGCTGACTGATTTTGCGGACTCCAAAAACGCAATGGCGGAGTGATTTTATGCCAAATTATACGATATTCAATCGACGTTTATGCAGTCAAATCAACCTTAAAGTTGCTTTTACTCTTATATTTGTATAACTTCTAAGCATAAGAAGTGATTAAGCCGCAAAAATCGTTAATGATTTTCGGTCGTACTGCCACTTTAATATAGTCGCCAATTTATGGTCCACAACTGTTTCCAAAGCTTGTGGGATGCGCAGTAAAGTTCAATACGTCACTTGCCGCAGCCTTCCAAAAAGGTCCCAGAGAGTCATCCCATCTAACTTCTACCAATGTCGGCGTGTTGCTTGCGCGATTGTCTTGGTAGAAGTTAGATGGGATGACTCTCTGGGACCTTTTCTGAAGGTTGCGCCAAGTGACGTATTGAACTTTACTGCGCATCCCACAAGCTTTGGAAACAGTTGTGGCCATAAATTGGCGACTATATTAAGCGTGGTGGAGGAGACGTGGAGGGGCCCAAACCCCACACTTTTGAGGTTAGGGTTAGGGGGGTTAGGGTTAGGGGGGTGTTGGGATAGGTTTTCATTAAAATCCATGCTTCGTAAGGCTACATCTTCGGAAAAGGTCCCAGAGAGTCATCCCATCTAAGGGGTGGACCATTAGAAATCAAGGGAGGGGGGTGTGAAAAATATGTGTGCATGAATTTTTTTTTCAGCTCAAATTCCCTGCAGGACTTTTTTTTTCAGTGTGCAAGCTCTGCAGGAATTTTTTTTTTATAAGGTTATTTAAGCGATACGCGAAAGGATGCCAGTCCAAAACTGACCACGTGGCACTTTATAAAAACAGCGAGATGTGGCCTACAAATACAAGTATAACTAGCGATCATATTAAAGTGGTGAATAGCGGCTTGCACGCTATTAAAAAGACGATGATGATAAATATCAGTGTTCAAAAGTGTTTCTCTGGAGGGTTTATAAAATTGAACCACTCAATAAAAAGTTGCACACATGGTCATAAGAAGCTTGATAAACTTAGGGGGGCAACTCCCACGAGGCGCCACCATGGTTGGCGCCGAGCGTAAAAATTTTGAAAATTTGGAGTCTCTAGATCGTCGGAAATGGCATTTTCAGAGTCTTCTCTACCTCTTTCGTTAGGCCCTTTCATTAATTCTTTCATTATGATTTGTGAGTATGCTATCCGTCAGTCAGGATGGATTATTATTAATAATTGGGCCGAAATTAATAATAAATCAATTTTTTTGTATAAAATATTGGGGGGGGGGGGGGGGGCAGCCCCCCGGCCCCCCTGCTTCCTACGCTCCTGGTTGCACAAACTCTGAATTCAAGTTTCGCTATTTCGAATTTATTTTGCATCCTCCTTAATTTTTATTTCACAATTTTTATTTTTTATTTGAGATAATTAATATAAATGAAATAAGGAAATTTTATATAACAATGAATAATAGATAGTTTGTAGTGTTTGAAACTACCTGAAGTTTCTAAATAGTATATTTGACTGTTTAATCAGTGAGCTTTTCCTTTTTATCATATGATAAATTACATAGTGCACTTTGCTTGCACGAATTTTTTTTTTGTTGTTGATCGTTTGCACGATTTTTTTTCTTTTTCATTTTCCTTGCGCGAATTTTTTTTTGGTAATTGTCACCCCCCCTCCCTTGATTTCTAATGGTCCACCCCTAACCTCTTCCGATTGTCTTGGACCGCATTACGTCATACTCGTGCAGCCATCGCCAGATATTCGACGCGATCGCTATTTAGTCAAGAAGATCGCCATTGATCGCCAAGTATTCGGGAAGTACTCGAGTTGTTTTCGTGGCCTCGCGTGGAATAAACAAGCATTTTGGTTGCTCTCTCGATGACAGTTTTGATTTTTGAAAGTGTTAATTATTACTTTGCAAATCTTTTCTTCTTGGAACGGTTTCTGTCCACATTGATCAGTTTATACAAGGTAAGAAATAGTTTCAAAACTGTGACGTTGTTTATCTTATATACTATGTACAAAATCTATAAGTACTTGATCGGAAACAGGGTACTGTATTTATAGCAGTACTAGAAATATTCAGCTTTTGCTAGAAGTTGGGCCTTCAACCTTCTTTTATCGAAGAAACTGATATATACCTAAATTATTTATAATGATAAAATCGCTTTATAAGTTTAATTTTGGTTGAATTGTGTGTTGTGCTCACTGGTCAGTGACTCATGTTTATACACAGGCCGCCCAAGTTCAAGGTGTGTGGTAGCCCGCAGTGCGGGTGTTTTAACGGTTAATTTGAAAATATATGTGACTTGACATAAACCCGTAAACAAACGAACGAATTTGTCTTAAATATCAACATTATGTGAATAAAATCTACTAACCTTGTCAATGTGATGTCTTGTCTCATGTTTTATTCGTCGTCGAGTTGGTTAGTAGCGATTTACAGCGAGTTCTTTTCGACGCCGTTGCTCCCCGTACTTCGGCGACTCTTTAATAGTATTACCATATAAAATAGAAAGGCTGCACACTTCAGCGACGACACCCCGAACTCAAAGTCAAACATCTCCGCTCAAAATCGTCGCTCGAACATAATTCTTTCACGAGCGCATAGCATGAAGGTTGGGCTTGCCATAGAATACGGTTTGTTGACAACTCGTGGAATTTTCGCCATGTACGAACCCATTACCCTTCTCAAATTCATCAGTTTCAAATGTACTCAGAGCCGTGGCGACGGGTTCGTGCTCCGATTTGAACAAAACACGCCCCTGCCCGGGGTGGGACAGTCAAGTTATGCACATGAATTACCGGGGGAAAATTTTGAATAAATTTGAACCTTGGCTATTGTCTCAGGCAGCCAATCGCGATGAAGCCGCGCAATCCCCCCCGGTAATTCATGTGCATAACTTGACTGTCCCACCCCGGGCAGGGGCGTGTTTTGTTCAAATCGGAGCACGAACCCGTCGCCACGGCTCTGAGTACATTTGAAACTGATGAATTTGAGAAGGGTAATGGGTTCGTACATGGCGAAAATTCCACGAGTTGTCAACAAACCGTATTCTATGGCAAGCCCAACCTTCGTGCTATGCGCTCGTGAAAGAATTATGTTCGAGCGACGATTTTGAGCGGAGATGTTTGACTTTGAGTTCGGGGTGTCGTCGCTGAAGTGTGCAGCCTTTCTATTTTATATGGTAATACTATTAAAGAGTCGCCGAAGTACGGGAAGCAATGGCGTCGAAAAGAACTCGCTGTAAATCGCTACTAACCAACTCGACGACGAATAAAACATGAGACAAGACATCACATTGACAAGTTTAGTAGATTTTATTCACATAATGTTGATATTTAAGACAAATTCGTTCGTTTGTTTACGGGTTTATGTCAAGTCACATATATTTTCAAATTAACCGTTAAAACACCCGCACTGCGGGCTACCACACACCTTGAACTTGGGCTGCCTGTGGTTTATACTGCATGTACAGTACATGTATATATCATACACCAGTGCATACACTAAGAGTGAGAAGTGTGTTTTAACCAACTTCGAGCTAGGTGTTTTGATATTAGAGCAAACACAACTTTCATTGTTTCGTGATCAAATAAATCAGGAAATGAATTGTTTGATCACATACCAAACCTTTGTCTCGCTTATGATTTTCCTATCTGTTTGGTTTGTGAATTATTAATGAGTTCGAGAAGTATATATCACAGTGCCCTGTATTTACACTATATACATTGTATATAAGAACTTTATGCTAGGTGGTGTTGGTGGCATAGTGGTTAGTGCACGTGCCTTTCACCTCTGTGAGCTGGGTTCAATATCTGCACGGTGCAGTTATCTGATTAAAATAATTCACCTTGGCCACATGCGAGAAGAGTGCTTCCAGTTTGACTCTACCAAACACCACAGGACCAATGAGGGTGGGCCCGTACTGGACCTCGGAGGATAACTGTTTAGATATAACTGATAGAGTTATCCAGTATAAATAAGGTTAGATTAATTTAGTTTAAGCAAAATATGTTGGCTGTTACATAGACATTACAAAACCTTGACTTGGTGCTTTGTTTACTTGTTTTAGTGTTGTTCGATATCTTGTATAATGAAATTAAGAAATCAACGTTTGTGGACACCATAGCTGCTACAGTGATCTGTCCACAGAATAGTAGATACACCAGAAGTCTAACTCTTGTGAAAGTACAGCCAATGCCACCAATTGTATATTTTGACACTGAAATTGTTGTAAAGCTATTGTGAAGTGTTGGGAAACTTAAAGCCTTGAATATGTTGAAAGCATTGAAATGAAGAAATATATCTGTTGAAACTACAATACTGAGTATTGTTGTACTGTGTTATTTAAAATACTAGCAGAATCACAAAATATTAGTGATGTGCATTACACGTGAATGCCACTGACAGCATATTTATGGCAGGTAAAATGTTGTTTTGAAACACAATGTTGATTATCTGGAGTGATTAATTCTTTGAACGTTTTCAAGGCGATAATGTATATAGATTATTTTTGTGGAAACACAATGAAAATTATTTGTTTGCTAACAGTTTCGGCCTGAGTCAACAGGCTGAAAGCTTAGCAAACAAATCTTTTACGGTGTTTCCACAAAAATAATCTATATGTATATGATCTGAGGTGAGTTGTACAAGACCAAGATAGCTTATCTAGTTGATAAGTTCTAGCTAAAGAACAGCACTAATCATGCTTTGAACAACCTAATATAAAATTTTATCCACTGATAATATCCACTGATAAAATTTTATCCACAGTGGATAAAAGTTAAATTGGGTTGTTCAAAGCACCACTAGAGTGGTTCTCTAGCTGGGATTTATCCACCATTTTTTTGTGTGTGTCTGTGCTTTTCACACATTTTCATGCATTTCAAGTCTATATCTTGTTCTGTACTTAACAGCGGTAGTCACATGTACGCATTGCGTACCTATTTTTTTAAATTGACAACATGCATATGCCGATCCGAAAATGTTAACCGACAATACAAAAATTAAAAATCAGTGAGTATTTCCATAAAGTTATAGGATTACGAGTGGAAGTTTTGGAGAACAAAAAATTGCAGTGCGGACACGAGCCCGCAGAGCGAGTGTTTCCACACTATTTCGAGTTCTCCGCAACTTTACGAGTAGAAACGGCAGACTACACCTCGTGGCTTTAATTAACCGGTGTCTACAGACGTAGTAATGTTCTTTTTGCCTTTCTTTTATATCCCTATTTTCTTAACCCAAATGTTTAAGTTTTTAATCTTTGTCGGGATAACAGATTTACTTTTACAATTCCAAACCTTGTCTTGATTGCTGTTTTAAGTCTTGGTATTTTTCAATATTTTCCAGTCCTTTTTCTAGTATATCTCAGGTATCGAAGGAGCATGCTGCATGATAGAGCGCACTCACACTCATTTTCCTTTTTCGACCACTTTCACACAACAGACGTGTTGTTGTTGTTGTAAAAGTGAGACTGGTTGCGTGACATAAAAGCATATAGGAACATGGTGAACCGCGTCAGTAGTATATATGTTCACGAAAACAACCAATCACCAAAAGCAGATAGGTAAGCAAATGAAGAGTATATACTTATAGAATTTGGTCACTTTTTAGGTGCATAATAGTAAGAATTACATTTTTAACCTTATTGCTTAAGTTATTAACGATCCTTTATAATTACATACTTCAAACATGCAAACACAACCGTTAAATATTACTACCCAATAAAATGTGCTAGTAACTTAGTTGACCCGTGTGTGAAGATACGCAGTTGATTTTACATTGATGAACTAAAGTTTCCAACAGCCTATCTGTGTTTTGATGTTCCATTTGTTCTGCCAGATTAGAACTGACGTTAAATTATTTACAGGACAGTAACCTACAGTGTAAAGAAGAGTCCTTCCATCAAAGATCGTAAATCTAGGATCACAAATAGAATAGAAAAAGAAGAAATAATCAAATCATAGTTTTTACAATCTATATAATAAATTTCAAAAATCAGCCAGTCATTGAGAATTTTCCACCATTAAAGCACCACCAAAGATATACCATCTTTCGTACAGCACCATGCAACATTTTCCTGAGCAACTATGTGACCAACCTTACTCCAGCTAAACTTACTACCACTTTATTTAGATTCTATTCCAACTATTGCGCCTAGACACCACTGCAATTATGGCTAACACGGGGGCAATGGTTGATGACGAATTTAATTATTTAACTGCTTAATAAAGATGGTGGTTTTATGCCAGTTATTAGTTATATAATATATCATATACGAGGAAGAGTGCTTCATCAGGACATCCAAACACTGAGACGTTTGTTGAAAACCGAGGCGAAGCCGAGGTTTTTAAACAAACTTCGAAGTGTTGGATATCCTGATGAAACACTCCTCCGAGTGTATGATATAGCATCTCAAACAAATCAGTATTTAAAGAGAAAATCAAAGTAAAATTTGCTTAATTTATGTAATTTCTTCCTCCGATATCCAAACCACAGACACGGTACTGATTTTCTTTGTGTTTCTCATGAATTATTAATGAGTTTGAGATATATAGGTAAAAACACGCGGTTCGAACATTTCCTAATTTTGTCGAACAATCTAATGACGTGATTTCTTAAATCAATCTATACACTGCTTGCCAAATATTTCAGGCTTTATTTTTATGGTAAAAAATATCGGTGTCTATCATTTATCCAGGCGGTGGGTGGGCAAAAGAATATGACTTATATAAGTCTATTTGCTACAGAAATATCCACTCTTCAAATTATATACCAAAAGCATGACGGAATCGTTACTAAAACGTTTATTATAGACTTATAAAATGATCTGTCAACTGCAGTTAATTTGCAGAATTCCTTACTACTTAAACTTATCATTTTTTACCCTCAGTAATTGTAAATATTTTACCTCCGGTTCATCTGGCTCGTTTGCTTCGTGAATGGTTTCTAGGTTGCTGACACTGCTTGTTCTAGACATAGAACGACTTGATCTATCTTCAGCTCCTTTATTTACAAAATCTGTTGTTCTACTTTTATTCAGATTTTCCAAGCTCTCCACTAAACCCTTTGTGGATAATTCAGAGCCCATTTCAGCCTTCTTACTAGCACTAGAAAAAAGGTTATGATAATATCAATTGATGAAGATTTTACCCAAGTTATCTCTGTGAGAGATGCTAACGGTAGGAATCTTGTTTTTCGCTGTGTGGATAATGAAATAACGATTTTGTCGTGCCATGGTGACAAAGTTTAGTGTTGCTTGACTTGACTTGACTTGACTTGACTTGACGTGACGTGACGTGACGTGACGTTATGTAATATGTGATGTGATGTAACGTGGCATGGCGTGACGTGATGTGTTGTGTTGTAATGTGACGTAACGTGTGGTAACGTGACGTGAAGTGATGTGTTGTGTCGTGTTGTGTTGTGTTGTGTTGTGTTGTGTTGTGTTGTGTTGTGTTGTGTTGTGTTGTGTTGTGTTGTGTTGTGTTGTGTTGTGTTGTGTTGTGATGTGTTGTGTTGTGTTGTGATGTGATGTGACATGACGTGTTATGTTTAGTTGATGTTTAAATTTATTTATTTTTATTGAACTTTGCCTACGACATACAGAAAAAAAAAATATCAACAATAAATATATGCAAGTAGGCAGGGCGACCACAACAGTTAAACCAATTACTGTGGGCCCACATGATGTGATGTCAAGTCATGTGACGTGACCTGGCGATGCAGTTATTAAGTGCCACACAGAAGATGATATAGTCCTGATACGTACATTCTGTTGTGGTATCATGTTTGTATGACGCAGCTATGTTATGGTATAGTGTAATATAGCTGAGATAGTGACAGACTCTTTAGATCTGTGGCAGGTCGTTAATTCTCTGAAGACTGTAACAGTTTTTCATGTGAACAACACAAGCTTGCATACTTTATTATATACTTAGAATTCTACTACGAGGGCTACGACAAGCTTGCTACGAGTCCCCGCAATTAATCCCTAGTAGATGTGTTTTATCAAGCTGGTACGCGAAAACAATCTTGATTTTGTTTGCTCTAACGATATTGTTACAAATCTACATGATTGGCTAATTCGAAAAATATCTGAATAGTCATTGGCTGTATTTTTTTGGTTAGTCATGACTTATCGCAGCGTGGGATATATGCTTCAGCATAATATTACTACGGCCTTTCTGATCGAAGCTTGACTACGAAGGTTCAATTTCCGACTTGTCAGAGTAAATCAGATTATCAGAGCATACTGCTATAGTGCTATGTCTGCGGGAAGTGTTTCATACGAAACCGTACTTTCTGCGTTTGAAAATGAAGATCAGGGATATCTCCGAGATATTTATTCTGGTCTAAAGCAACGAATCGACGCGTTGCCAAACGTCTCACTCGAGGAGCTCATGAGCGCCATCAACAACACGAGCTTGACGCTCAGTAGAAATTTCGCTGCCGAATCGTACATCCCCAAGTATGTTCGAGACGACAAGAAGAACAAGTCTTGTACGGCCATAAGGTGAACATAACCTATTTAACTAAATTGAGCATTTATTATATTGTTTATCGAAGGTTTTCACGATCTAATAAATCTAAATATAATCCGGCTGCACGTGTGGCTACTAATTTGCATATTTTTTGAGAGTTTTCCAGAATGTATATTAAAGTATATTAAGTTTATAATAAGGCTCCAAACGCAGTCTGTCATGGTGTCTATGCTGATTAGCCTGTGGCTAAGACTGTGCCTATAGGCTATACCGCTATAGTATTAGATTTGGTGCCTTTGGTCATTTGGATTGTGGAATTTTAGCCCTTGTCTGTTTATACCGAATTTACCGATATTCATATCATATCACATGGCTTGGTCTATGTATAAATTTGATGTCCAGTTGTAAGTTGTTCTCTGAATTGTTGACTTGCTGTGACAATGATATTACTGATATTATGTTTGATATAAGCGTCAATCAGTCGAAAATATATTTGAAATTAATAATAAATATGGAGCTGTGCTAGTGTACTTATTTAGTTAATATATAATAATTATTATAATATATTATAAATTTATCTTACTTGACATTCCCACCCTATAAAGTTTAAAACCTAAAATCCACCTCATAAAACCTAACCCTAAACCTTACCCCAACCTCCATAATCTCAATCCCTAACACCTTAAACCTCAAACTATTAACCATTTTCCACCACTATTCACCAACAATACACCAAGGATGGTAAGTCACAGCCAGGATCCAAATACCTGAACCTTATGATTTACTTTTACTTTTATTTTACATTTTTAAAAAACATTGACGTATCCGTAGTTTGATAAAATAAAACATCTACTCCCCACGAAAATCGGACTGCCACCCTGACGTCACATGACGTCATCAGGTATGACGTCATAAAATTTTGACTAACGTACGAAAAATCCTAGATCCGCCCCTGGACCTCACAATGCGCTCATTGTAGTGGCAAAACCCATGAATTGGACCATAAAGATGAGACCAAACAAAAGAAAGTCTATATGTGTCTGTGATCAAATGCATTCATCCAGCCAATGCACAGTAGTCACCGACATCCAGAAGCGAAAGGAAATTCTTAAGAAAAGTGGTCGCTGTTTTGTGTGCATTAAGAAAAACCACATCAGCAGGGATTGCCAATCCAAAACACGCTGCAACAAGTGTCAAGGTCGACACCATACCAGTATTTGTCAACCAAAACCCAAAGAGTATCCTAAACCACCCGAAGAAAAGAAAGAAGAAGAGGACAACGAGACTAGTAGCACCGTGGCAGGCTTGAGTGTTGCTACCAAGAGCGCTACCTTACTTCAGACAGCCAAGGCAACCATTTACAGAGAAGATATACCCCATCGCAAAAGGACAGTGAGATTAATTCTTGATGGGGGGAGCCAACGGTCATACGTCACGGAAAGAATTAAAAGGGAGATGAATTTAACAACATCACACAAAGAATCCTTGACTATTAAATCGTTTGGATCAAGCACTGGCACAACTCAAGAGCGAGAAGTAGTAGATTTGTGCATTAATGTGGACGGTGATACAGATTTAAAATTATCAGCCATTAGTGTACCTTTAATCAGTGCACCAATACAAGGTCAATACTTAAAGCATGCGGTAAAGAGCTATACCCTCATCTATCAACATTAAAGTTGGCTGACGATTGTGAGGGAGATGGACAGATTGATGTGTTAGTTGGAGCCGATCAGTATTGGAATCTTGTTACAGGGGGAGTAATCCGAGGAGAGTCAGGACCAACAGCCATTCATACCAAATTTGGGTGGATCTTATCAGGACCGGTGTATGGTACACCATCACAGCAAAGCTCATCTACCAACCTGAACACCACCCATGCGTTGAAATGTGAAGTAATCAAGGTCATTGAATGAGAAGCTGCAGAAGTTCTGGGAGTTGGAATCTATAAGAATAGCCCCTAAGGAAAACTCGGTTTATGACATATTCCAACAGAGGATTTCCCATGATGGAAAGAAGTACGAAGTCAGTTTACCATGGAGGGAACCACACCCTATCCTGCACGATAATTATGAATCCAGCAAGAAAAGATTAACATCACTGTTAACCCGTCTAAGAAAGGAGCCAGAAATTCTCAAGGTATATGACGCAGTGATCAAAGAACAGATCTAAAGAGGCATTGTGGAGCAAGTTACGAAACCAGAGTCAGGGCAAGTTGGAGAAGTGCACTACTTACCCCATCACCCGGTTGTACGCCAAGACAAAGATACAACGAAAGTCAGAGTGGTCTGATGCGTCGTGTGCCCGAAGTCGAGTAAGTAACGTCACTGATTGCAAGAGATCCAATAACTGGAACAAACTACTTAGGACTACAGCCTTAGTACTAGAGTTCATCGGAAGACTGAAGGTCGATAAGAACAAAGACGCAGGAATGCAACCACATTTCGCAACCGACAACATGATGTATGCAGAAGAATTGTGGATTAGAGACGTCCAACATGATTTCACCCCAAGACCCAAGTACCAAGTCTGGGAATGAGAGTTTGGATTGTACTTAGATGACAAAGGGATTCTTAGATTGGAGGAAGACTGCAAAACGCAGACCTGACAGAAACACGCATCTAGCTATCCTAGACGTAGAGCATCACGTTACATCACTGATCGTGAGAAACAGCCATGAAAGAGTGAAACACAATGGTGTGAAAGAAACCTTGACAGCGAGGCCGACAGTACGTAAGAAAGGAATTGCACACATGTTCAATCTGCCTACGCCAAGAAGGGAAGCCTTACACACCACCGGATACACCAGCATTGCCCGAATTTAGAGTCACCAAAGATTTCCCATTCACGTACACAGGAGTAGACTTTGCGGGACCCTTGTATGTGAGGCAGTCAGGAGTAATGCAAAAGACTGCATGGTAATTTACACATGTGATGTATCGAGAGCAGTACATTTGGATATTGTTCCTGACCTAACAGCAGAAGGCTTTATCCGAAGCTTTCGACGATTTACAGCGCGTCGGGAGTGCCACGAGAGATAAAGTCTGATAACGAAAAAAACATTCAAAGCAGCTTCCAAGTCGTTAGCAGCGTTATTTGAGCTACCAAAAGTGAAAAAACACCTTACAGATCAAAGAGTGAGATGGACCTTCAACCTGGAAAAGCCCCCTTGGTGGGGAGGATTTGTCGAAAGGCTTATTAAAAGTGTGAAGAGATGCCTGAAGAGAAAGTTCTTGGAAATGCTCGAGTTACGAACGAAGAGCTCTACACAGTACTGACCGAGATAGAAGCTACATTGAACTCAAGACCTTTAACCTTTGTTTCAACGGAAGATGTGGAAGAACCCGTAACACCCATCACATCTGATAACAGGAAGAAGAATTCTGTCTCTACCAGATCCATCAGACCAGGACGAAGACTTAGAATTGGAGAAAGTAGACGAAATGACCATTGCAAGAAGAATGACATATCTTAGAACTTTAAGGGAACATTTTTGGTTACGTTGGAAGAAGGAATATTTGCTTGAGTTGCGAAATGCCCATCGGCAAAGAAAGAAACCGCCTGGAAATTAAAACATTAAAATAGGAGACGTTGTAGTCATTCACGACGACAACACTCGGAGAGTACAGTGGAAATTGGGCAGAGTAGAGAAATTGATCGAAGGTAAAGATGGGTGCGTTCGAGGAGCAGCTGTGCGCAAGATGACAGCCAAACAAGGAAGACCGACTATCTTACGACGTCCTGTTCAAAAATTGTACCCAATAGAACAATCTGTTGGACAGGAGGACTGAACGTGATCCGCAAGAGAATTCAGAAAAATTGATAAACAAGACACCAGATGAGTCTGCAGCCGACGATGAAGGTGCAAGTGCAAGGCCAAAACGAACAGCGGCTCGTAGAGCAGAAGAAAACAGACAAAGATTAATCAAAGACGGAAGACTTTAAGAGTTATATCTGACGTTGAGATAAGTGACTTTAGTCATGTTATAATTTTGTTGAGTTGATCATTCTATCGTTATGGAATATGATCAGCTGGGGGAGTGTAAAGTATTTAGGAACTAATGTGATAGTCCAGGATGCGCGAGAACTTGAAAATGTACCTTGCTATCCCCATGAAGGATGATAGATCTGCGAACATGTATAGTGAGTTTAGTTTATGTAGTTTTATGGTTTGTATTTGTTGAAATTAAAGAAGTTTTTTATTGTAACCTGTTTCCGACCAGTGACGAAAAGAGAAATATACCAAAATGCATTACTTTTAAAAAGAACTTTAGAATACAGAGGATCTTTTGAAATCATAAAGAGGCCGAGAAACCCTTTCTAGGGCTTGCCAGATATAGTTGTCACGGAAATGTTTGTTTCTTACGGCCTGTCTATATGATACAATAAACCAAAAGGAGAAATAATCTGTTTTTAAACCGATTTAACCGATGTTGCTTTCGGGAAAAAAGTGGGAAAACAAAAAAAATTAGCATGGCATATCACGGCTTTATGGATCGCCTAATACTTATAAAACTTTAACCCTTAGTCAGAAACATGGTTAATCATCTAGTTTGCACACTATTAGTTGCACACTATTCTTGGTTTTCATCTGACGTCACGGCGGCCATATTGGTGCACATAAACTATGCAATGGTGGCCATATTGGTGCACAACCTTTATCCTATGGGAACTTAACTTTATTCTTATTCAAACATTTCGTATTGTTTCACCACCCTCAACGGGGCACCGATCACGTGAGTGAAAACGACCCATAATTAGTTTCTTTACCTGTCTTAGACATTGCGCCATTTTGTCTAGAACAAGGGCTATTGTAGAACAATGGCTGTCTAAATTGTTCCGAAGCAAAACGGCACAATGGCCAGTCGAAGCTTGTGCTTTACAGCAAAACAGGATATTTCTTGCTCAATTTACTTCTACCAAATATTCAATGATTGTATACTGACCGGTGTTACGGTACCGCCTAATTTATGCGTTAGCCCGAAGACGCTAGGGCTAGCTAACCTGACCACTTGTGAATTTACTGCGAACAAAAAGATTTTGTTACAGCAGTAAACCGCTAGTCGGCGGTAAACCAGGTTTCCGACAAGGGCAAAGTAAAAAGGTGGTAAACTGATTACGATGGTAACGAGATTAGTTTTGATAACGAAATACTGACGTTTCGATCGGAGCCCTTCGCACAGAAGAGGTCTAACTTTCCAACCGCTTAAACCTCCTTTATCACTTTTTAACGTTATACGGTCATTTGTTACGATTGTCCTCCTGAGTCCTGACCAATCGAATGGGTGTAAAACATGACATGAATGACTATGTAAATAGGAAAGGCATATATGACTTGGTATTTGTGATTTCCTGGTTCCACAAACCTATAGAGGTTGTCTTGTATTAATACGTGGTATCGAATTGACGTTTAATTTGTATCTTTTAGTGTTTGTATTTTTGTGACTACCGCTGACCTGTCAGCGGTAGCCATAATGTCGGCGGAAGAGGTTAGATGGGATGACTCTCTGGGACCTTTTCCGAAGATGTAGCCTTACGAAGCATGGATTTTAATGAAAACCTATCCCAATACCCCCTAACCCTAACCCCCTAACCCTAATCTCAAAAGTGTGGAAAGTGTGGGGTTTTGGCCCCCCTCGTCCCCTCCCCCGGCCTTAAAGTGGCAGTACGATCGAATTTTCACTTTGCTTTTTTTTTTAGCCAAAATAGTTCTTATGGTCCTAATATGACTTACCATGTATTTAAAAACGATTTTAGAAAATGTTTTCTAAGTGCTCGTAAAAGATGCCTGAATTCTGATGGCTTCATTTCGAATTTTTTTGGAGCCTGCAATTTATTAATAGCGGTAGCTCGTTGTGACGTCATCTACTCAACACTCTTGCAAGAAGATTCATATATCCTACTATATACGTACATAGTTTAAACGCGTCTTCCCGACTTATTCTACGTTTTTACATGTTAACATCTTCGTTCACCTTTTTACTTACCCGTTTGGAAGGTTGGTGCAAGCCGTAGCCCGGTGGGGGCCTGGGGCGAGTAGCGGTACTTGGATCCAGGTTAAGATCCATCCATTCCGGATCTTGAGCTGACCACCCCCACTCGGTATGGCTTGCACCGATCACACCAATTAATTGGTGGAAGTATTACACTTACCTCTTTGATTGAAGGGAGGGACGGTGGGAATATCAATTTCCTCTGCCTCCAACGCTGTGTCTGACTGCTAGCCCGTTAACGCGGCAATGACGACGTTCAGCTAGTGCCAGTCTTCCATTGCCGCTGACCCCAAGCCTGCACCACGCGCGGTTACCTAGCTGTTAACCTTGGTTACTGCATAACCTCATTTAACATCTTCGTTCACCTTTTTACTTACCCGTTTGGAAGGTTGGTGCAAGCCGTAGCCCGGTGGGGGCCTGGGGCGAGTAGCGGTACTTGGATCCAGGTTAAGATCCATCCATTCCGGATCTTGAGCTGACCACCATAGTGATATACTGGAACCAACAGAGCCAGGATGTCACCCTTCCAAGTACCGTATCTGGATCCACACCAGTCGACATCATCCAAATGGACACAATACTCACCTAGCAACACTCATAGCGAGTAGTGGGCAGCACCGTAGTACGCCATTTTTAGCAACACTCATAGCGAGTAGTGGGCAGCACCGTAGTACGCCATTTTAGCAACACTCATAGCGAGTAGTGGGCAGCACCGTAGTACGCCATTTTAGCAACACTCATAGCGAGTAGTGGGCAGCACCGTAGTACGCCATTTTTAGCAACACTCATAGCGAGTAGTGGGCAGCACCGTAGTACGCCATTTTAGCAACACTCATAGCGAGTAGTGGGCAGCACCGTAGTACGCCATTTTAGCAACACTCATAGCGAGTAGTGGGCAGCACCGTAGTACGCCATTTTAGCAACACTCATAGCGAGTAGTGGGCAGCACCGTAGTACGCCATTTTAGCAACACTCATAGCGAGTAGTGGGCAGCACCGTAGTACGCCATTTTTAGCAACACTCATAGCGAGTAGTGGGCAGCACCGTAGTACGCCATTTTAGCAACACTCATAGCGAGTAGTGGGCAGCACCGTAGTACGCCATTTTTAGCAACACTCATAGCGAGTATAGTGGGCAGCACCGTAGTACGCCATTTTAGCAACACTCATAGCGAGTAGTGGGCAGCACCGTAGTACGCCATTTTAGCAATACTCATAGCGAGTAGTGGGCAGCACCGTAGTACGCCATTTTTAGCAACACTCATAGCGAGTATAGTGGGCAGCACCGTAGTACGCCATTTTAGCAACACTCATAGCGAGTAGTGGGCAGCACCGTAGTACGCCATTTTTAGCAACACTCATAGCGAGTAGTGGGCAGCACCGTAGTACGCCATTTTTAGCAACACTCATAGCGAGTATAGTGGGCAGCACCGTAGTACGCCATTTTTAGCAACACTCATAGCGAGTATAGTGGGCAGCACCGTAGTACGCCATTTTAGCAACACTCATAGCGAGTATAGTGGGCAGCACCGTAGTACGCCATTTTTAGCAACACTCATATCGAGTAGTGGGCAGCACCGTAGTATGCCATTTGGCAACACTCATTTATTTATTATTATTATTATTTTTTTTTTTTTTTTTTTTTTTATTTATTTATTTATTTTTTTATTTTTTTTTTTTAAACCCAATATAATTTACAACCTTAAGCTTCGTGCCGATGTGTTCATTGTTTATTTTGTGCCAATGTGTTTATTGTTAACCTTGTGAATTACTCAGTACTCATTGATGGTAGATCTTGTGTCAAACGGTTGCCCCGCCCTCCGACATACTCGGAGGCGTTCGAATATAATTGATAAGCGTCGCTTAACTAACTCCCTAGTGTCTTAAGTAGGTGATCCGGGATATGCGGAAACTATGCCCTGAGTAATTGCCTTAAAAACCTAATCGTGTAACACATATGTAGCACATACGTGCGAGTGAGCGTGACCTTGAAGGAACTGGTCGGTCTTAGAAGACTTAATCGTGACTAGTATTATCGACGAGTTAAGTATCGCACTTGAGCAAAGGCACTCATACTGGAAGTGGCACCCAGGCTATAGTTGAGTATTGTAGGCATTGCACTTGAGCAAATCACTTGGACTGGCACTCGGACTGGCACCCAGGCTAGAGTTGAGCATTATAAGCGTTGCGCTTGAGCAAGGCACTCCTACTGGGACTGGCACCCAGGCTAGAGTTGAGCATTGTAGGCATTGTCCTTGAGCAAATCACTCATACTGGGACTGGCACCCCGGCTAGAGTCTAGCATTGTAAGCTTGCGTTTGACCAAAATTAGTCGTACTGGGACTGGCACCCAGGCTAGAGTTGAGCATTGTAAGCATTGCACTTGAGAAAAAGCACTCATACTGCCAAGCACTCATACTGGCATTGCACTAAGCAAAGCTCTCATACTGGCATTGCACTCAGCAAAAACACTCATACTGGCATTGCACTATGCAAAAGCTCTCATACTGGCATTGCACTGAGCAAAAGCACTCGTACTGGCATTGCCAAAGCTCTCATACTGGCATTGCACTGAGCAAAACACTCATACTGGCATTGCACTCAGCAAACGCACTCATACTGGCATTGGACTAAGCGAAGGCTCTCATACTGGCATTGCACTAAGCAAAGCTCTCATACTGGCATTGCACTAAGCAAAAACACTCATACTGGCATTACACTAAGCAAAAACACTCATATTGGCATTGCACTGAGCAAAGCCCTCATACTGACATTGCACTCAGCAAAAACACTCATACTGGCATTGCACTGAGCAAAGCATTCATACTGGCATTGCACTCAGCAAAAGCACTCATACTGGCATAGCACTCAGCAAAAACACTCATACTGGCATTGCACTCAGCACAAACACTCATACTGGCATTGCACTAAGCAAACGCACTCATATTGGGACTGGTACCCAGGCTAGAGTTGAGCATTGTAGGCATTGCACTTGCGCAAATCACTCCTACTGGGACTGGCACCCAGGTTAGAGTCGAGCATTGTAAGTATTGCGCTTGAGCAAGAGCACTCCTACTGGGACTGGCACCCAGGCTAGAGTTGAGCATTGTAGGCATTGCAGGAATTGCACTTGCGCAAATCACTCCTACTGGGACTGACACCCAGGTTAGAGTCGAGCATTGTAAGCATTGCGCTTGAGCAAGAGCACTCCTACTGGGACTGGCACCCAGGCAGGAATCGAGCAGTGTAGGCATTGCACTTTGAGCAATCACTCCTACTGGGACTGGCACCCAGGCTAGAGTTGAGCACTGTAAACATTGCACTTGAGCAACTGCACTATACTGGGACTGGCACCCAGGCTAGAGTTGAGCACTGTAAGCGTTGCACTTGAGAAAAAGCACTGTACTGGGACTGGCACCCAGGCTAGAGTTGAGCACTGTAAGCGTTGCACTTGAGAAAAAAGCACTGTACTGGGACTGGCACCCAGGCTAGAGTTGAGCACTGTAAGCGTTACACTTGAGCAACTACACTGTACTGGGAATGGCACCCAAGCTAGAGTTGAGCACTGTAAACATTGCACTTGAGAAAAAGCACTGTACTGGGACTGGCACCCAGGCTAGAATTGAGCACTGTAAACATTGCACTTGAGCAACTACACTATACTGGGAATGGCACCCAGGCTAGAGTTGAGCACTGTAAGCGTTGCACTTTAGAAAGCACTGTACTGGGACTGGCACCCAGGCTAGAGTTGAGCACTGTAACCATTGCACTTGAGCAACTGCACTATACTGGGACTGGCACCCAGGCTAGAGTTGAGCATTGTAAGCGTTGCACTTGAGAAACAGCACTCATACTGGCATTGCACTAAGCGAAAGCTCTCATACTGGCATTGCACTAAGCAAAAGCTCTCATACTGGCCTTGCACTAAGCAGAGCACTCATACTGCAAAAGCACTCATACTGACATTGCACTAAGCGAAAGCTCTCATACTGGCATTGCACTAAGCAAAAGCTCTCATACTGCATTGCACTAAGCAAAGCACTCATACTTGTATTGTACCTGCAGGACTTGTCCATTACTCATAAGCACGCCAGGAGTCCCAAGGTTAAACCCTTTGACACAGTTACCGCCTATCTCAGGAGCTAAGCGTTTTTCTTTTCCTTGCCCCCTGGTAAGAAGTCGCTATGCTATATAGTGGTGCTCGGATTCGTAAATCGGATCTGTAATCGACCTTAAACCGGTGATTAAACCTTAAGTATCTCTAAAGGTTCTAAATCCTCGTACGTTTCGGACGACAAGAAAACTGTTTACGTGATTTAATATAACTTAGGTGAAAACAACCCCGAGTGGTGACAGCACTTGGAGTTTGTCAATTGACACTTCTTTATGCAAGTTTCTTGATTGTTTTTCTTTTTGATACGTTAACTCAACAACATGATATCTTATTACTAACAAATGGTTCGGCTCTAACAGCTAAGTTATGATTCTTATGCGTCGCACGCTGTAGAGTCTCAAGCCAAAACGGGAACGCGTATTCCTCCCGAATAACGCACACGCTAGCGCCTATTCTCGGCCTGGGTCTGTTCCCAGTGTCGTATGCGGAGTTTCTTTGCTGTTAATTCTTTGCGATTTCGCTTACGTGTAAGTCGCCGCCATGGCGCCATGCATATCTGTCAAACCGATCGTAGCAGGTCGTGGCTGCTTTGCAGTTTAGGCAAAGTATCTTCGTTTAACGCAATGAAAACACGACATTTCTTGGGTATTCCCACTTATTCCTCAAACAACTTGATAAAATTCGTGTCGGTTAGCGCATTTGGCCGATGGGAAGTAACCGCCTGGTGTGTGACCTTTGTGCTCAGCCTCTGGCGTTTTTCTACTTCTCTTCGCGCAATGTCTTACATTCTTTTAAGGCCTCGCTTTCCCGCGTTATTTCTGTGAGGGTATCTCCGACACCGCTTTGTTAGTCCCTGGTTTGTTCTTACCTCTGTCCCGAAATTAGCCGAAGTATTTGCCACACGAAGAAAGATGGAGTATATTTAACATACCTTGATTGCTGTGCCCTGGGCTTGGCGTCAGTGCTTTACCTGATGTGGTAACCGGGAGAATGCCGCTTCATCGCTTCAAAAAGAGTCGGAGTCGGCTGTTATGGTCTGCTTTCCCCGCGGTCCAATCACTTGAGCCACTGCTTGCGCTACCACTTGGCCCACGCAGGATTCTTATGACTGAAATACGCGTTAACCAATGGATACTGGTCGTTTCATGGCTTTGTATGGTAGGGATCACTTAGTTCTGAGGAGTTGCCATTCATAAATTTCTTTCTAATATCACTATCTGCAATGTTATTTGTAAACCTGGACTGGCTCTATTTGCTTGCGTCTAGCAATATCAATTTCCTCTGCCTCCAACGCTGTGTCTGACTGCTAGCCCGTTAACGCGGCAATGACGACGTTCAGCTAGTGCCAGTCTTCCATTGCCGCTGACCCCAAGCCTGCACCACGCGCGGTTACCTAGCTGTTAACCTTGGTTACTGCATAACCTCATTAATAAAGTTTCTTTAAAAGTAATACAAGATTATGCCACCTTCTCCTTGTGTTACTCAAGGGTGTTAGTAACTGCGCTGATCGTAATGCTGGCATTTCGCTTCACCAGAACCCCAAAACTAAAAAGCGTCTTGTTTGGGTTTATTTTCGGTTAAAACATATCGCGTTAATTTTAACAAACGGGGCGCTTTGTTATTTGCTCTGCGCATTTTGCTGATCACTGTTTTGAAAGGCATCACGTAAGGGGCCAACGGTGCGAGCCTTCGTTGCCTAAAAGATGACCCGAACCCGTCAATATGGAAACCAAAAGACCGTCGTCGAAGAGAAGCCAACGAAGAGTATTAACTACATACATTTGTTATGACTCGTGTTTCATTATCGGTAGCGGATCAAATTTGATCACACACGTAGCTCACAATAAAAATATTGCGTGGACCTTGAAAATTTTATAGGCCTTAAGCTTAGCTTAAAGGTTAGCAGCAATGAACGTGCACGATGCACCTGAAATACCATGAACCAGATATGAAGCCTATAAGAGGTAAGTTGATTATGTAACTTCAATTTTTCCTGAACACCATAACATGTAATAAACAGTTACATACAGATAAATGTACTTCTACACGCCGCCGCTGTAAAATGGCAGTATAAACTGTATAATATAATGCATGTAGTTTGTTTTGACAACTACTCAACCAGTGGTCCAGTATATTTTAATTTCAGGGTAGTCTACTGGAAATCGAAAGAGAAAACAAATGCCTGAAGAAGGTCCAGTTATTCAAAACAAATAATAGTTTAAGTAGAAAGACGGCAGTACTATTCAGAGCCGAGCAGTTTGTAGACAGTATAAACAGATAAAAATGTTACATATTATATTATAATAAAATACAACTATTGGTTAATAGCAAAATACTATGATATGGTTCAGCTTCAGCTATATGTAAATGCATATATACAGTATGGTGACAATGACTTATTTAGATTTTATCGATTATGTTCTAGATGTTACATGTAAATACGACAACAGAATCAGAGAGTAAGGAAAGTTTGGATGACTGACGCATGGATGTAGACTTGCTCCAAGTCCGCCTCTTTAATAGCGCTAGAATGGTTGTTGATAGAAATGTAACCAAGGTCCATGGTTCATAACAATAAAATGCGTAGTAAACAAACGTCGTTAAATCCTGGGTGTTCGGTAATACAGAGGGATCGATTCTCCTTATCGCCAAGCACTGTTGTTTTTTTCCGGCACGGCTCCAATCTCACAACAGCAACGACACCTTCGAGAGAGCAACACGAACACGTTATTAATACACCTAGAAAAACATTCGCTTGTTTTGGAAACTACACAACCGATGATTCTCTCAATAATAAGATTTTAATAACTACGTACCATGATTGCACTGGGACTTCACGCTTTAATAAAACGTCTTGAAAATTCCTGCTGTTCTTGTTCTCTTGTATTCTCCTTCGTGTGCGCTTTCTCTGGTGCGCTTCTTCCTCATATAGTCATTACAAGCGGATCTAGATCGTTGTCAAACACTTCAATGTTGACCCCATCCATACCAGCAATGTCCGCATAAAGTTCGCTTTCGCTGTCAAAGTTTCTAGGACTCGACTCAGAAGGTGAAGACGCTTTTAACAAAACAGGTATAACAAATCCACTAGACGTTCTCTATAGTTTGGCTGGTTTATCGCTCGTTTGTGTTGAGTAGATGACGTCACAAAGTAGTACCGCTGACTGATTTTGCGGACTCCAAAAACGCAATGGCGGAGTGATTTTATGCCAAATTATACGATATTCAATCGACGTTTATGCAGTCAAATCAACCTTAAAGTTGCTTTTACTCTTATATTTGTATAACTTCTAAGCATAAGAAGTGATTAAGCCGCAAAAATCGTTAATGATTTTCGGTCGTACTGCCACTTTAGTATAGTCGCCAATTTATGGTCCACAACTGTTTCCAAAGCTTGTGGGATGCGCAGTAAAGTTCAATACGTCACTTGCCGCAGCCTTCCAAAAAGGTCCCAGAGAGTCATCCCATCTAACTTCTACCAATGTCGGCGTGTTGCTTGCGCGATTGTCTTGGTAGAAGTTAGATGGGATGACTCTCTGGGACCTTTTCTGAAGGTTGCGCCAAGTGACGTATTGAACTTTACTGCGCATCCCACAAGCTTTGGAAACAGTTGTGGCCATAAATTGGCGACTATATTAAGCGTGGTGGAGGAGACGTGGAGGGGCCCAAACCCCACACTTTTGAGGTTAGGGTTAGGGGGGTTAGGGTTAGGGGGTGTTGGGATAGGTTTTCATTAAAATCCATGCTTCGTAAGGCTACATCTTCGGAAAAGGTCCCAGAGAGTCATCCCATCTAAGGGGTGGACCATTAGAAATCAAGGGAGGGGGGTGTGAAAAATATGTGTGCATGAATTTTTTTTTCAGCTCAAATTCCCTGCAGGACTTTTTTTTTCAGTGTGCAAGCTCTGCAGGAATTTTTTTTTTATAAGGTTATTTAAGCGATACGCGAAAGGATGCCAGTCCAAAACTGACCACGTGGCACTTTATAAAAACAGCGAGATGTGGCCTACAAATACAAGTATAACTAGCGATCATATTAAAGTGGTGAATAGCGGCTTGCACGCTATTAAAAAGACGATGATGATAAATATCAGTGTTCAAAAGTGTTTCTCTGGAGGGTTTATAAAATTGAACCACTCAATAAAAAGTTGCACACATGGTCATAAGAAGCTTGATAAACTTAGGGGGGGGCAACTCCCACGAGGCGCCACCATGGTTGGCGCCGAGCGTAAAAATTTTGAAAATTTGGAGTCTCTAGATCGTCGGAAATGGCATTTTCAGAGTCTTCTCTACCTCTTTCGTTAGGCCCTTTCATTAATTCTTTCATTATGATTTGTGAGTATGCTATCCGTCAGTCAGGATGGATTATTATTAATAATTGGGCCGAAATTAATAATAAATCAATTTTTTTGTATAAAATATTGGGGGGGGGGGGGGGCAGCCCCCCGGCCCCCCTGCTTCCTACGCTCCTGGTTGCACAAACTCTGAATTCAAGTTTCGCTATTTCGAATTTATTTTGCATCCTCCTTAATTTTTATTTCACAATTTTTATTTTTTATTTGAGATAATTAATATAAATGAAATAAGGAAATTTTATATAACAATGAATAATAGATAGTTTGTAGTGTTTGAAACTACCTGAAGTTTCTAAATAGTATATTTGACTGTTTAATCAGTGAGCTTTTCCTTTTTATCATATGATAAATTACATAGTGCACTTTGCTTGCACGAATTTTTTTTTGTTGTTGATCGTTTGCACGATTTTTTTTTCTTTTTCATTTTCCTTGCGCGAATTTTTTTTTGGTAATTGTCACCCCCCCTCCCTTGATAACTAATGGTCCACCCCTAACCTCTTCCGATTGTCTTGGACCGCATTACGTCATACTCGTGCAGCCATCGCCAGATATTCGACGCGATCGCTATTTAGTCAAGAAGATCGCCATTGATCGCCAAGTATTCGGGAAGTACTCGAGTTGTTTTCGTGGCCTCGCGTGGAATAAACAAGCATTTTGGTTGCTCTCTCGATGACAGTTTTGATTTTTGAAAGTGTTAATTATTACTTTGCAAATCTTTTCTTCTTGGAACGGTTTCTGTCCACATTGATCAGTTTATACAAGGTAAGAAATAGTTTCAAAACTGTGACGTTGTTTATCTTATATACTATGTACAAAATCTATAAGTACTTGATCGGAAACAGGGTACTGTATTTATAGCAGTACTAGAAATATTCAGCTTTTGCTAGAAGTTGGGCCTTCAACCTTCTTTTATCGAAGAAACTGATATATACCTAAATTATTTATAATGATAAAATCGCTTTATAAGTTTAATTTTGGTTGAATTGTGTGTTGTGCTCACTGGTCAGTGACTCATGTTTATACACAGGCGGCCCAAGTTCAAGGTGTGTGGTAGCCCGCAGTGCGGGTGTTTTAACGGTTAATTTGAAAATATATGTGACTTGACATAAACCCGTAAACAAACGAACGAATTTGTCTTAAATATCAACATTATGTGAATAAAATCTACTAACCTTGTCAATGTGATGTCTTGTCTCATGTTTTATTCGTCGTCGAGTTGGTTAGTAGCGATTTACAGCGAGTTCTTTTCGACGCCGTTGCTTCCCGTACTTCGGCGACTCTTTAATAGTATTACCATATAAAATAGAAAGGCTGCACACTTCAGCGACGACACCCCGAACTCAAAGTCAAACATCTCCGCTCAAAATCGTCGCTCGAACATAATTCTTTCACGAGCGCATAGCATGAAGGTTGGGCTTGCCATAGAATACGGTTTGTTGACAACTCGTGGAATTTTCGCCATGTACGAACCCATTACCCTTCTCAAATTCATCAGTTTCAAATGTACTCAGAGCCGTGGCGACGGGTTCGTGCTCCGATTTGAACAAAACACGCCCCTGCCCGGGGTGGGACAGTCAAGTTATGCACATGATTTACCGGGGGAAAATTTTGAATAAATTTGAACCTTGGCTATTGTCTCAGGCAGCCAATCGCGATGAAGCCGCGCAATTCCCCCCGGTAATTCATGTGCATAACTTGACTGTCCCACCCCGGGCAGGGGCGTGTTTTGTTCAAATCGGAGCACGAACCCGTCGCCACGGCTCTGAGTACATTTGAAACTGATGAATTTGAGAAGGGTAATGGGTTCGTACATGGCGAAAATTCCACGAGTTGTCAACAAACCGTATTCTATGGCAAGCCCAACCTTCGTGCTATGCGCTCGTGAAAGAATTATGTTCGAGCGACGATTTTGAGCGGAGATGTTTGACTTTGAGTTCGGGGTGTCGTCGCTGAAGTGTGCAGCCTTTCTATTTTATATGGTAATACTATTAAAGAGTCGCCGAAGTACGGGAAGCAACGGCGTCGAAAAGAACTCGCTGTAAATCGCTACTAACCAACTCGACGACGAATAAAACATGAGACAAGACATCACATTGACAAGTTTAGTAGATTTTATTCACATAATGTTGATATTTAAGACAAATTCGTTCGTTTGTTTACGGGTTTATGTCAAGTCACATATATTTTCAAATTAACCGTTAAAACACCCGCACTGCGGGCTACCACACACCTTGAACTTGGGCTGCCTGTGGTTTATACTGCATGTACAGTACATGTATATATCATACACCAGTGCATACACTAAGAGTGAGAAGTGTGTTTTAACCAACTTCGAGCTAGGTGTTTTGATATTAGAGCAAACACAACTTTCATTGTTTCGTGATCAAATAAATCAGGAAATGAATTGTTTGATCACATACCAAACCTTTGTCTCGCTTATGATTTTCCTATCTGTTTGGTTTGTGAATTATTAATGAGTTCGAGAAGTATATATCACAGTGCCCTGTATTTACACTATATACATTGTATATAAGAACTTTATGCTAGGTGGTGTTGGTGGCATAGTGGTTAGTGCACGTGCCTTTCACCTCTGTGAGCTGGGTTCAATATCTGCACGGTGCAGTTATCTGATTAAAATAATTCACCTTGGCCACATGCGAGAAGAGTGCTTCCAGTTTGACTCTACCAAACACCACAGGACCAATGAGGGTGGGCCCGTACTGGACCTCGGAGGATAACTGTTTAGATATAACTGATAGAGTTATCCAGTATAAATAAGGTTAGATTAATTTAGTTTAAGCAAAATATGTTGGCTGTTACATAGACATTACAAAACCTTGACTTGGTGCTTTGTTTACTTGTTTTAGTGTTGTTCGATATCTTGTATAATGAAATTAAGAAATCAACGTTTGTGGACACCATAGCTGCTACAGTGATCTGTCCACAGAATAGTAGATACACCAGAAGTCTAACTCTTGTGAAAGTACAGCCAATGCCACCAATTGTATATTTTGACACTGAAATTGTTGTAAAGCTATTGTGAAGTGTTGGGAAACTTAAAGCCTTGAATATGTTGAAAGCATTGAAATGAAGAAATATATCTGTTGAAACTACAATACTGAGTATTGTTGTACTGTGTTATTTAAAATACTAGCAGAATCACAAAATATTAGTGATGTGCATTACACGTGAATGCCACTGACAGCATATTTATGGCAGGTAAAATGTTGTTTTGAAACACAATGTTGATTATCTGGAGTGATTAATTCTTTGAACGTTTTCAAGGCGATAATGTATATAGATTATTTTTGTGGAAACACAATGAAAATTATTTGTTTGCTAACAGTTTCGGCCTGAGTCAACAGGCTGAAAGCTTAGCAAACAAATCTTTTACGGTGTTTCCACAAAAATAATCTATATGTATATGATCTGAGGTGAGTTGTACAAGACCAAGATAGCTTATCTAGTTGATAAGTTCTAGCTAAAGAACAGCACTAATCATGCTTTGAACAACCTAATATAAAATTTTATCCACTGATAATATCCACTGATAAAATTTTATCCACAGTGGATAAAAGTTAAATTGGGTTGTTCAAAGCACCACTAGAGTGGTTCTCTAGCTGGGATTTATCCACCATTTTTTTGTGTGTGTCTGTGCTTTTCACACATTTTCATGCATTTCAAGTCTATATCTTGTTCTGTACTTAACAGCGGTAGTCACATGTACGCATTGCGTACCTATTTTTTTAAATTGACAACATGCATATGCCGATCCGAAAATGTTAACCGACAATACAAAAATTAAAAATCAGTGAGTATTTCCATAAAGTTATAGGATTACGAGTGGAAGTTTTGGAGAACAAAAAATTGCAGTGCGGACACGAGCCCGCAGAGCGAGTGTTTCCACACTATTTCGAGTTCTCCGCAACTTTACGAGTAGAAACGGCAGACTACACCTCGTGGCTTTAATTAACCGGTGTCTACAGACGTAGTAATGTTCTTTTTGCCTTTCTTTTATATCCCTATTTTCTTAACCCAAATGTTTAAGTTTTTAATCTTTGTCGGGATAACAGATTTACTTTTACAATTCCAAACCTTGTCTTGATTGCTGTTTTAAGTCTTGGTATTTTTCAATATTTTCCAGTCCTTTTTCTAGTATATCTCAGGTATCGAAGGAGCATGCTGCATGATAGAGCGCACTCACACTCATTTTCCTTTTTCGACCACTTTCACACAACAGACGTGTTGTTGTTGTTGTAAAAGTGAGACTGGTTGCGTGACATAAAAGCATATAGGAACATGGTGAACCGCGTCAGTAGTATATATGTTCACGAAAACAACCAATCACCAAAAGCAGATAGGTAAGCAAATGAAGAGTATATACTTATAGAATTTGGTCACTTTTTAGGTGCATAATAGTAAGAATTACATTTTTAACCTTATTGCTTAAGTTATTAACGATCCTTTATAATTACATACTTCAAACATGCAAACACAACCGTTAAATATTACTACCCAATAAAATGTGCTAGTAACTTAGTTGACCCGTGTGTGAAGATACGCAGTTGATTTTACATTGATGAACTAAAGTTTCCAACAGCCTATCTGTGTTTTGATGTTCCATTTGTTCTGCCAGATTAGAACTGACGTTAAATTATTTACAGGACAGTAACCTACAGTGTAAAGAAGAGTCCTTCCATCAAAGATCGTAAATCTAGGATCACAAATAGAATAGAAAAAGAAGAAATAATCAAATCATAGTTTTTACAATCTATATAATAAATTTCAAAAATCAGCCAGTCATTGAGAATTTTCCACCATTAAAGCACCACCAAAGATATACCATCTTTCGTACAGCACCATGCAACATTTTCCTGAGCAACTATGTGACCAACCTTACTCCAGCTAAACTTACTACCACTTTATTTAGATTCTATTCCAACTATTGCGCCTAGACACCACTGCAATTATGGCTAACACGGGGGCAATGGTTGATGACGAATTTAATTATTTAACTGCTTAATAAAGATGGTGGTTTTATGCCAGTTATTAGTTATATAATATATCATATACGAGGAAGAGTGCTTCATCAGGACATCCAAACACTGAGACGTTTGTTGAAAACCGAGGCGAAGCCGAGGTTTTTAAACAAACTTCGAAGTGTTGGATATCCTGATGAAACACTCCTCCGAGTGTATGATATAGCATCTCAAACAAATCAGTATTTAAAGAGAAAATCAAAGTAAAATTTGCTTAATTTATGTAATTTCTTCCTCCGATATCCAAACCACAGACACGGTACTGATTTTCTTTGTGTTTCTCATGAATTATTAATGAGTTTGAGATATATAGGTAAAAACACGCGGTTCGAACATTTCCTAATTTTGTCGAACAATCTAATGACGTGATTTCTTAAATCAATCTATACACTGCTTGCCAAATATTTCAGGCTTTATTTTTATGGTAAAAAATATCGGTGTCTATCATTTATCCAGGCGGTGGGTGGGCAAAAGAATATGACTTATATAAGTCTATTTGCTACAGAAATATCCACTCTTCAAATTATATACCAAAAGCATGACGGAATCGTTACTAAAACGTTTATTATAGACTTATAAAATGATCTGTCAACTGCAGTTAATTTGCAGAATTCCTTACTACTTAAACTTATCATTTTTTACCCTCAGTAATTGTAAATATTTTACCTCCGGTTCATCTGGCTCGTTTGCTTCGTGAATGGTTTCTAGGTTGCTGACACTGCTTGTTCTAGACATAGAACGACTTGATCTATCTTCAGCTCCTTTATTTACAAAATCTGTTGTTCTACTTTTATTCAGATTTTCCAAGCTCTCCACTAAACCCTTTGTGGATAATTCAGAGCCCATTTCAGCCTTCTTACTAGCACTAGAAAAAAGGTTATGATAATATCAATTGATGAAGATTTTACCCAAGTTATCTCTGTGAGAGATGCTAACGGTAGGAATCTTGTTTTTCGCTGTGTGGATAATGAAATAACGATTTTGTCGTGCCATGGTGACAAAGTTTAGTGTTGCTTGACTTGACTTGACTTGACTTGACTTGACTTGACGTGACGTGACGTGACGTGACGTGACGTTATGTAATATGTGATGTGATGTAACGTGGCATGGCGTGACGTGATGTGTTGTGTTGTAATGTGACGTAACGTGTGGTAACGTGACGTGAAGTGATGTGTTGTGTCGTGTTTTGTTGTGTTGTGTTGTGTTGTGTTGTGTTGTGTTGTGTTGTGTTGTGTTGTGATGTGTTGTGTTGTGTTGTGTTGTGATGTGATGTGACATGACGTGTTATGTTTAGTTGATGTTTAAATTTATTTATTTTTATTGAACTTTGCCTACGACATACAGAAAAAAAAAAAATCAACAATAAATATATGCAAGTAGGCAGGGCGACCACAACAGTTAAACCAATTACTGTGGGCCCACATGATGTGATGTCAAGTCATGTGACGTGACCTGGCGATGCAGTTATTAAGTGCCACACAGAAGATGATATAGTCCTGATACGTACATTCTGTTGTGGTATCATGTTTGTATGACGCAGCTATGTTATGGTATAGTGTAATATAGCTGAGATAGTGACAGACTCTTTAGATCTGTGGCAGGTCGTTAATTCTCTGAAGACTGTAACAGTTTTTCATGTGAACAACACAAGCTTGCATACTTTATTATATACTTAGAATTCTACTACGAGGGCTACGACAAGCTTGCTACGAGTCCCCGCAATTAATCCCTAGTAGATGTGTTTTATCAAGCTGGTACGCGAAAACAATCTTGATTTTGTTTGCTCTAACGATATTGTTACAAATCTGCCCAGGTTTGTCACGACATGCGCGTGCATGTTTACGTGTGTGAACGGCCATTCTCAAATTGCGTGATGTAATATATCATACACGAGGAGGAGTGTTTCATCAGGATATCCAAACACCGAGATGTTTGTTGAAAACCCAGGGGAAGCCGAGGTTTTTGAACAAACTTCGAGATGTTTGGATTTCCTGATGAAACACTCCTCCGAGTGCATGATATAGCATCTCACACAAATAAGTATTTTAAGAGAAAATCGAGATGAAAGTTTGCTTAATTTATGTAATTTCTTCCTCCGATATCCAAACCACCGACACGGTACTGATTTCCTTTGTGTTTGCCTCATGAATTATTAATGAGTTTGAGATTGTTGTTTAAATATTACGTATTATTATCACGTGATGTGCTAATATAGCGTTATTTGATAGTATTAGGAGTTCACGCAATGTTTGTAATGCACATTTTTATAGATTGTGAAATATTTATTTTAGATTTACTGACAATTTTGATATACAAGTACCTTTTTAAATTTCTTCTGCTCCTTAACCATAAAATGATACCAATTACAAGGGCAACCACAACCAGAACTGCTGTGACTGGCACAACAACAAGCATCACTGGATCAAAATCATCTGTCGATCATAATGGTTAAATCGTGAGTAAAACGATTTTGAAGTACTATTTTAATTTTTACTTACCCTAGACCCCCCTCTAAGCTTATTAATTTTAGGTCAAGAGGGGGGGGGGGGGGGGCTTATTTAATTTAACTATAATTGATTTACTATTAATGAAGTTATTTTTGACAGAAAATACAACATATTTTATGTGGGAGGGGCATAATAGAGAGAGGCTTATTTTTACTTTTTTCATAATAGGGAGGGGGCTTAATAGAGGAAATACAGTGTTCAAGTTATTGATGTTTGGTGATTACGTTATGTAATCAGTATAACGGTTGTTCTATTAAAATGAATCACGCATAAGCTAAAAATGCGAAGTGCATGTATAAGCCACAAATATTTGTTGTTTGCGAGCCGTAAAAAGCAAGGGCTCGCTCAACACGTACAAACAAGGCGCGTCAATCCAATAATTTTGATATTTAAAATTACGAGGGTATAAACCAATGGGTAATAAAATTATCAAGAAATTTCTGGGATGTCTATATTACTATAAATTTCTGGAGTTCTTGTTTATTTATTGTTCTTTTAATGCATTTCTTATCTTTTTAACCGCTTCGTACTTATTCAGAACATGCACATTATGCGACAGTTGTCTTCTAAACGCGACATAGTTAAGTTCAGCGTCGAAGGATTTAAAATTCATATTACGCAAAAATCTCACCAAGTGTCACATATAGCTCAATTGCACATGAATCGAGTATTTATATATACTTAGAAATTTTATACATAAATGGTATTTATACGTCATCTATACCGTGGCGAGGTGATAGGGTAACCCTCCTATACGGTCACCTTAGCACTCGTGTAAACGAAACGCTCAAGGACAATAGGCTAGGTTAATTAACTCTTCTGCCATAGGGAAAGTCGTTCTACCTTTTTGTGTAAACTTGACCTCAATCATCACAATGTGGTGTTATTAAAAAGCTTGAAGAAGTAACAAAAAATCACACTTGTAGTATTTTATGTTAGCCCTATCGAGGGAGATGACGGGGATAATGTAAGTTACTTTAACTAGCTATAAATACATAGGTTCAATTTAGATTATTAGTTAGCAGATGTGGAACTTGATAAGTTGTGTACATTGTGGTTTTTTTGGTTTTTTTGAACTCCACTTTTTCCCCTAACATTACTCTGCTGTAGGTTTCAAATAGTTTTTTTCTGAACTTCCAGCATTATCAATCACATATGCTAAATACCTGTTTTAAAGTAAAATATAAACACGTACCTTTAGTTCTTGTACTAGATACGCCACCTAAAACGAAGCAACGGTTGCGTTAGAATATATTATCGTGGAGACAAGTACAGTTTAGCGGACTCTATAGTAACCAGTGCTAAGTCTGAAGGCTCACTACTAGCTTAAACTCTAATCTTAAACTGTTTCTCAGTTGGTCAGTGGACAACTGAATTTGGTAAACTGCACCATAGCTAAACTCTTATACGATGGCGAAATGTAGTAACGTTTAAAAGTATAGCGCCATATATAGATTGATACACTTTGATCTTATAAATTACGACTACTCCAGTAGAAGAAACACTTGAGATATCAAGATTCCCAAAGTTAAACTTAAAATGGGCAAAATATCTTAAAATGCACAGAAGCGAAAAATTATTAATTTGCTTACTAATAAATGAAAATAATATGTACAGTACACACAGAAAATATATAAATTAATAGTAATTTGTTAATTACAGCAATATTGCTGGAGCCCGGAGGCTAAAATAATCGCTAGGTTTCCGAGTTAGCCTGCAGCCAATGAAATCTAGAGATTCATTCAAAAGAGCAGTTGTACCAACATTTATTTTAAACTGATATAGTGTATTTGTGATTAGTCGTGCGATACTTTCTCATCTCATATGTACTATTAATATCGAAATATATATATATATATATGTTGCACCTGCAATAGAAATTAATATGCAGCGATAACACCTATATGTATCTTAACGCGATTACGCTGCCAAAATATTAAATTGAATTGAGTTGAGGATACTATAAATACTGCATATTTGCGTACTTTGTGCTAAATGTTTAAAATTTATAAATATTCATGATTTTTAAATTTTTGGAGATTTCTTAATGGAACAGAGACGAGTTTGTCCATCATTCAAAAATTCATTAATAATTCATGAGAAAAACACAAAAGAATCAGGCTATTGCCTCGTATTTTATATTAGTCTGATAAAACACTGCTGCTCGTGTTTTAAATATTATAAACATGCTCTTAATGACTAGAATGTATATGTTGTAGTAATGGTTGTACACGTTTTCTAATCACAAATTAAGTGAAAATTCATTACTTAATGGGGCAATTGTATTACTTACAAGAGGAAGCTGTTTTATACTAACCTGATATAGAAGTCGTTGATGTTCCAACAACTAAAGAATAACAGAAAAATTACTCGCATTGAAAACGGCAATATAATTATTGAACTAGCATGATTAAAGAAAGGCGACGTAGCATTTAAGATCAAGATATGATTTGCAGTTTATGAAACAGCCATGTCACTTATTTTATTTAAATGTTTACATTTCAATTTTTTTAATGTATGCATTTCATGATGCCAGCAAAATTGCATGCATGTTTGCAGACGTACAGTTAGGCGGGTTGCCGATTCAACCACCTTCAAGCAAACGGTGATTTAACTATTGAAATTATAATTGTATACAAATTAAACCTTGGCGTCATTTCTTGCTCTGGAGTTAAGTTTCGTTTTCAGTCATAGCAAAAACAGATTTTCAACGAGCTGCGAGTATTTGCCTAAGTAAAAAGAATTCTCAGCGAAAAACAAGCACTAACGAGTTGTTTTTAATTAGAATGCAAGTACAGAAAGCCGCGAGCGACTCTTTGCGATGGCTGGAGAAGAAGCTTTAGACTTTAAGTTATATAAAGACTGAGTTGAATGGCGCAAACATTTATACCAAAAGCACAGTTAATCAGGCCAGCGGTTATGTATGTTAATAAAGAAAGAAATGTACGTGTGATAGGTTTCATGTTTCACTTCATGGTAGAAAGCATACCTTTAGTAAATCTGTAAGTTTATAGCGTAAGAATTAAATTTCTCGGACTATTATAGATTTACCTGTAAACACCGAGGAAGGTGATGTTGCTCGGTAACTACTTGGAAATAAAACACCAGATATTCCTCTTGAAACTAGTTTCATGCTTTCGGTCGAACTTTGTAAGCTTTCAGTCTTTTCGCCTTTTAATGACATTTTTGAAGACCAAAGGCTTGTCGTTGTGCTCCTCCATGATGCAGAGACAGTGCTAGTTGCGACATTTGAGGAACTTGCAAAAACAAATGAGGATTTAAGAAAATTCGTCTTCGTCGTCGTCGATTCTGTGATTTCTGTTTCTTTTATTTGAGCGGATATGATTGCGCTTGAGGTATTTGGTATCTGACTGGTCATGGAAGCCATAATCGAGACTTTGCTGCTTCTTGATGTTGTCGATGTTGCTTTTAGAGTTTCACTGGAAACCACAGGAGTCTCTTTTATCGCTATGGAAGAAGAATGCCTTTCGTTTGTAGAGAAAGACGACATCTTTTGTTGAATTTCCGTGTTTACTGAAAAAGACGAAGTCTTGTGTAGGCTTTCTGTCTTGACGGAATAAGACGAGGTCTTGTGCAGGTTTTCTGTGTTTACCAAATAAGACGAGGTTCTGTGGAGATTTGCGGTGTTGACGGAATAAGATGAGATCCTGTCCAGACTTTCTGTGTTTACGGAGTTAGACGAGGTTCCGCGTGGTATTTCTGTGTTTACAAAATAAGACGTGGTTGTGTGTAGGCTTTCTTTGTTTTCGGAGGAAGACGAGGTCTCGCGTGGTTTTTCTGTGTTTACATAAGACAAAGTTCTGCGTAAGCTTTCTGTGTTTACCGAATAAGACGAGGTTTTGTGTTGGATTTCTGTGCTCATTCTTGTTAGAACTGATGTATTACCTTGATTTGCCAAAACGGTATTTGTAGCGCGAAGGAAATTTGAGGTAGATGTGGGAATTGTAGAACGTTCGCTTAGAAAGTATTTAGTGGCGGTTGTTGACGGCGAAAAATGGTGATCAGTTGAAAATATTTTTTCTTTTAGAGTTGATATCGGTGTAGATTGGGCTAAAAGAGCATCTGTTGACTGATTCTGTACCGCTGCAGACGTCCACGAAGTGACGTCCATAGTTGAAATGACTGGAGTGGTAAATTTAGTCAACTCTGAGTTAATTGTACTGGTGGCCAAAACCGTGTTCATGCTATTCTTCGGGTCGATAACTTCTGTGACGGTTGTGTTTGGTGCTGAATCGCTTAAACTGAGAGTTTTGGATATTGTTTCGGTTTGTATAATCACTAGTGTGGAGGGTGATAGTTCAAGCATTTGTTTTGTTTTATTGATGGTCGTAGATGTACTACTATTAATTACCCAGGTACTCGAGACCGTCAGGTGAGTTGATAAAGATAGACTTGTTGTGAAACCTAAAAAACGTTTAAACCATTATGTAAGATTATTTTTTTACACGTATAGCACTACTTTGGATCAGATATTTTATCATTATAAACTCTTTCTTTCTGGAGTAGCACCAAAGTGAACTTTTATTATCTTACTCTGGCTAACACCAAATGTCTTGGGCATGCAAGATAATGCAAGCAGGACACAAAGCATTCAGGGCCTGTTGACAAGGAGGTAGGGTTACCCTAGCACCCAGGTTACCCTAGCACTCGTACATTTCTTGTTTTTTTGTTTGTCGTGTTTACAAGGATGCTAGAGTAACCCGAGTGCTAAGTAGCCGGGTTATGTTTTTTCCTTGTAAACGCGTTTGGTAGGGATAACTCGCCTACTCGGGACACAGAATAGTAAGACAACCAGAAGTCCGACTCGAGTGAAAACTTGTCCGCATTTCTTCAATGCGCATGCGCGATATTTTACGCCATCCGACGCCATCCTACGCGATCCTACGCAATGTTTTACGCCATCCTACGCAATCTTTGGCAAGTCCCCCCGGCAGTTTTAACCTTCTTTTGAAGGTCCAAACTGCCGGGGGAACTTGCCAGGATTGCGTAGGATGGCGTAGGATGGCGAGGAATCAAGATGCGCGAGGCGACATGCGCGAGGACATAAACTTCAAAGGTTCCGACGCGAGTCGGGACAACGTTTTACTAGTTCCAGGCTTCTTCCCTTCTTGTTATTAGTGCTTGGTAACCACGTCTAATAAAGTTGACCCGGGCAGCAGGGTGGTCCTACCTGTGAAATTTTGCTTGTAAACCCGGGCTAACTTCGATCCGGGTGCTAGTGTAACCCGAGTGCTTGGGTAACCCTACCTCCTTGTAAACATACCCTAACTCTTTCTGTGCGAATAGGTATACTTAGTATTCTATTTCACCTCTGGGGAAAGTTCTCGACAGGAATGAGTTTTGAACAATCCCTCTAATGCACCTATCAATTGAAAGCCCGACTCCCCCCACCCCGGGACAAGGTGGGGGAAATGTGGAGAATTTTATAGCATTTGAAAGCATTTTATGCAAAATAAAATTTTAGCAAATCAAATCCCCACCCAGTCCCAAGGTGGGGGGAGTCGGGCTTTCAATTGATAGGTGCATAACTCTTTCCTGTCTCCAATCTCCATATGTACTTGGTATTCGATTCTGGACAGGAATGGGTTAAACCACGGAACTAAGGTCAAACACTTTAAAACAGACCCTCTTCCAGTCCGTTCCGTTTATAACATGGCGTTTCTATTATTCTCAGTGAGCTCATTTAAAATAATTTATGGGCATGCATAATTTGCAATAAATTTATTTTATTCGATATCTTTAAATCAATAAAACCCGCACTAGTGTACTTTTAGTATTACTTATAGTGTTTTGTTTTAAGTACGTCTAAACGAATGAATTTTTCATAAATATTATACTGACATTTATGTTGGCAACACCACATTTTTGTACATACCTGCAAACGCAGAACATTCGCTTAGCCGTTCAACTGCCTCTGTATTTCAAATAGAAATAAAGATCAAATTATTAGTTGCCTTCCCATATAAAATTTTAAACTAACATTACACGTATACTGGCTATTGGTATACTAGGATACGATATATCAATAACTGTTCTTTCTAAAATAAAGAATTATTGTAAGATAAGCTTAGATATGCTCAACTTCATGACGCACAGCGGCCATATTGGTGCAACCGAAACAATGAAATGGCGGCCATATCAGTTGGTGCACCATCTGTATCTTATGGGAATTTAACTTTATTATTAGTTCAAAATTTCGTATTGTTTCACCACCCCAACGGGGCCACCGATCACGTTAAGCCCGGCGCACACTAGTGCAAGTTGCACGCACAGATGTCATTCGTGACCAATTGCGTGCGACGAAAATCCTAGTGTGCGGGGAAAATATACAGGATTTTTGTCACTCGTGTCGTGAACAACAAATATCAAACATGTTTGATATTTTCTGTCATTCGTGACAAAAATTCCTAGTGTGCGGCAAAAACCCAACTCGCAACTCTTCGCAGCAAAGAAGTGCGCATGCGTGTTATTCCCCAAAACAACATGGCGGATAGTGAACAAGATGATTTGTCAGACGACGAAGATATCTTGCTATTTCTTTTGCTGATACGGAGACGTCGAAGACGTCTGAGGGCGGCTAATCGCCAGTTATGGACGAAACGATGGATTTTGAGAAGACAAAGGCAAGGAGTCTATGATAATCTTATTCAAGAACTGAACGCAGAGGATCCTGAAAAATTCCGTCAATATCGCAAACAGGGATATTCGGGCCAGGTATCTACCAATTTATCCTCCAAAATTGCTTCGGTGACCAGTTCACTACGAGGTTCACTAGTATGTTCACTATCCGCCATGTTGTTTTGGGGAATAACACGCATGCGCACTTCTTTGCTGCGAAGAGTTGCGAGTTAGGTTTTTGCCGCACACTAGGAATTTTTGTCACGAATGACAGAAAATATCAAACATGTTTGATATTTGTTGTTCACGACACGAGTGACAAAAATCCTGTATATTTTCCCCGCACACTAGGATTTTCGTCGCACGCAATTGGTCACGAATGACATCTGTGCGTGCAACTTGCACTAGTGTGCGCCGGGCTTGAGTGAAAACGATCCATAGGATCGTCAAGCATTTTAATATTAGGTCCTATATGCTAATTTGGCGAATAAAAGTACACGAAACAAGTTTTGGAATATCACAAAAGTCATGGAAAATGCCTGACATTGTTAAATTAATGATATTCTGGAATGATCCTAGTTTAAGAGAAAAATTTTTTTGAATAGAGATACGCTTTGTTACCAAATAAGACGAGGTTCCATTTAACCCACGAATACGAATTTTAAATGCTTTAATTGTTATATAATTAAGGTGTTCGATTGTTGAACAAGATATTTTTGTTTCTGTCTGACGTGTCGGTTTCCTTAGCGGAAAATATATTCAAAGCGTGAATGCATGCAGGCGATTAATGAAACGTTTGTCTGTCATGTTGGCGTGCCTGGTATAAACGGCAGAGAAACAAAGCATGATCGTCAGTTTGACAGTTTTTGTTATTGGGCTAACTAACTTTTTTACCAACCTTTCATGATGTCAGTTTTATTCTTAAGAATATCTTCAAGCTGTAGTAAAGTTGAGTTGTAAAGTTTTGCTAGAGACATGTTGAGTGATTCGGCGATGCAAACAGGCGGAATAGTATAGTTCTTTGCTAAACCCTCAATATTCTTTTCCGTGATGAAACGCACAACATCTATCCAGCCAGGTTCCAAATCTGCGTAAATTACCGTTTTTGACTTGTTCAACTTTTCCACAACTTCTTCCGTTGTAAACTGAAATCGTTTTTCTAGAACTCTAAACATTGCTTCTTGAATTGAGATTACTGTTACCTTATCATCGATAGGTAATGTAATATTTGATACAGCTGCAAGTTCTTGCACCGAGATATTAATTGACCACTTGCTTGCTTGTAAGAATTCAAAATCACTACGATTCAAACCATCTGCTTTTGCTGCAGCTGCTAATATAACGAGTCCCTCAATACTTTTTCTGGACTGGACTTTTGGCTTATATCCGAGTTGGATTATCATGTCGCTGAACGTGATCTCAGAAAAAAATTCTTTGTCCTCAACCAAGAAATGGTTTGTTGTTTCTCCTTTTCCCACCGCTGGCTGCAAAAGCAGATTAATTGTTAGTGGTAACTGAAGCGTATTATTTGAAGCCGCGGTACTAAATGAAATAGCCAGAGTCACAAAGATCACTACAAAAACGGTTATCTCCATAATAAATTCTTGCTTGAAAGACCTTTCGAATAGCTTGTTTTTCTCGCTATGATTTCTATAAGGTATTAAAGAAAATAATTTAAAGTTGGAATCTATAGCCATCTATAGTAACAAAACATTGAGTTGTTGATATGGCATCTCAATCGAGCGATTTCAATTGAAAAATACAATTAAAATAAACCCTCATGAGATTTTATTCATGAGTGTATGACACTATACTAACGGTAATTTAACGCCATACCGTAGAATCCCGAAAGTAGCGGCCCCCCTATACTTTCGGTTTTATCCACTGTTGGGGACCGCTACTTTCGGGAGGCCGCTACTTTCGGGTGGTAAAATACGTTAACATACTGTGACTAAGTAAGTAAAGTAAATGCGAACTAAATTTGCTGTATGACATAAAACGAATGCAAGATATCCTCTTAATATGAACGTGAAATAAAGTTTTTGATTTGACTTTTTCCTCATTCTTTCAAGCCATTTTATCATCATCAATCGTATTAACGGGGGACCGCTACTTACGAGGGGGCGCTACTTTCGGAAATTTTTAAGACATCTGAAATCTGCCGCTACTTGGGGGGCCGCTACTTTCGGGATTTTACGGTATTGCCATAGTGAAAAACTCGGACACTGTGGCCCAGAGTTAGATTACAACGTGTGCCATTTGATTTTAGTTTTGGGGCTAAGTAGTTCGCATTTGTGGTGGTAATTTCTAAAGTTGTAATTTACTATCTCGATATCAACGATGTCGAATGTTGTGAACGCAATTGATTTTCCCGCGGCGCGCAACCTAAATCCGCTCAAGTACCCGATTCTCGGAATTTGCCAGTTACAGGTAAACAATTCTATACAACAAGCAAAAACATTCAATTGTTCTTCTAAAATTACTGCCTGCAGTATGGAAACGGACAGTTCCATGCAAGGCACAAGAAAAACGCCAAACGTTGCTCCTTGTACCCTAACTGTCCGAAAGTCTTCATTAATTTTCATGGTAATCTCCCGCAGCGTTTGCCGCCAAAGTCATGGATTCATTGACGTCACATGTCATCTTTCTTTGAAATTAAAATGTAGTTGTGAGGGCGAAGCCTATATATAACTCTTACATAAAGTTTTTTATTTTTTGATGAACAAGCTAAAATTAGTTCAAAAAATAGAAATCAACTTGATGTATCCATAAATTTATCTTGAATTATTTGGGATCTTGTTGATAAATGCAAGATTTAGGTTTGCATTTTGGAAATCTACCATTATAGCCAGACCAATAACGATGAATGTTGTGGTTTTATTATATAGATGCGAGTGTTTTATTAGAAAATTTGCAGTGTCGTATTTTCCATATCCTCACTAGTGAAGATATCGATGACATCATTAAGAATTTTACCTCTTTTTGCATTGAATTTATATAATAAAAAGAAAATTACGCGCTGGCTTGAAGATATGAATTTTATCTTCTCGTGGTAAAAATTTTACGATATTTCATTCGCTACGCTCATTCGTAAAGTATTTCACCACTCGAAGATAAAATCCATATCTTCGCACCACCGTGTAAGATCCTCTATATAATAATAATAATAATAATAATAATAATAATAATAATGCTAATAATAATAATGTTTGCGGACTAAATGCAGAAGTTGGTGCTAATTATATAAGTGAATCAACTTTACGAAAAGTAATATCTGGTATCGTACAAGCAGAATGAAAAAATATGTATATGTGGACTCATTGTTACTCGTAAAGTATTTTTGCCATTAATCTATTATATAATCGTATAGTACTTTAGCCGTTCTCACGACTCAGGTTTAACCCTTTCCTAATTAGCGGTTCTTTCCTTGACGAGTAAAATCGTTTGGCGATAGTAAAATACCATCAATACGAACGATACGGATGGTGATGGGTTAAGGTCATAGCCGTATTACGTTAATCGAAATATAGTAAGGTTAGATATACTGCCGAAACAGAGAACGTAGTAGTCTAACGTTTCGAGCGAAGGCCCTTCGTCCCTCTCTGACGAAGATTATATTTCGATTGTTGTTTCAACACTGCCTACGCTGCACGCTACTTTTATTTCGTATTACATTAATGTAGGTTTTCACTTTGTATATAGTTGATAAATAAATGAGATAAGTTACTTGATCTAAAATAGAAGTGTGCAGTGGTTGGGAATAGCGCAAGATTTCGGGTCAACCACTGGCACTGCTTACACTAATAATTCTACTTATATATTCTACTTATATATTTAATTCTACTTATATATTATTTAAAACATTTTCCATGTTTCTATGTAGTAGTTAGTTCTTCCGAGGGCTTTATATCGCATAAAGCCCTTGAATAATAATTAGATACGAAATGAAGAAAGAAACAAGGAAAATCTTTGCCCAAGGTGGAAAAAATAGGCAAAACTTTGTTGGAAAACCTCCTCAATAATATAAATCCCTCGAACGTTGGGATGTATGATACATCCCTCGTTCTCATGCCCATAAAAATCGGACGCGAATATTTTAACTTATCAAATTCTAAGTGTACATGATGAATACTTTGTTTAAGAGTTGTAAGAATCATTTTAACTCAGAAAAAACTGAATTTGAGCCGCTAGTGTCTAATAACTTTGATAAAACATTGATGTTTTATTAATCAATGTTTTAACAGTATTGACAAACACCTGATTAAACATTCATTTCTTTTGAATTTTCCTTATGAATTATTAATGAATTTGATAAAGACTTTTGGGAGAACGAGAAGTTACAGTAGGAAGTGTTTCCACACTATTTCGAGTTCTTCCAAACTTCCACAAGTGTTTCTATAGCTAACTCTATAGGAACATGGAAAAAATGGTTTCTATTTCCTTTATAAAATAACCCGTCAAAAATAGATTAAACGTTAAAATTAATCCAAATAAAAATCGTAAATTCTCATTATCCTCCATGATGGGTGGCGTATTGGATGGCGTTTGATGGCGTAGCTTATGGCGTATAATGGTGTTTCTGTACAAATTGTAATTAGAATGATGGCGTATTGGATGGCGTATTCTATCCATGTTTTCCATATAGAGTTATAGGAACAAGGCTTTTAACCAATCACCGCTTGCGTTTTCAAAATGTTATTTTAGAGAGAACCATATAGTCTATATTAGACGATAAAGTACTCTTGAAATTGAATTGAATATAGCGGTAAGGCATGTTTTGTATTTTCTTTTAAAAGGTCGTATGTTGAAACTTGTTTTTTATTCGAATGTAATTTTACGTATTGGGATGTTTTTGGAATTTTAATATAAGGAGTATTTTGTTTCAGTATATCGTATAAATATGGTGAAACTTTATGCATATACTGTAAAAGAACTAGCGTCGTAGAATTGCCTATATAGGATTGCATTGATTGTCATCCTTTGTTGTTGCATGATGGTAATTAATTGTTACTAGGGAGATTAAGCTTGATCAGAGATTGTTAACTTTGTGCTTAAAGGAAACTAATTTTTACTTAAAACAAACTAACAAACAGTACAGAACAACTTTTAAGTCGCTTCTCTTGAACGGAAAGGGTTCCACTTACAGTATATGATCGATTCAAATTCAATCAAGCAATCCAGGTTTGCTTGAAGAAAGCGTTCACATTGATTTAGACCGATCTTAAAGTCGTTTAGATCGATCCCTGTTTGTATTCGAGCCTTCAGATTCAGGTCGCTTTCAACTTGAATCGACTTCAGATCAATCCAACATATGTATAAATCGTCCCTCATGATCTCCGTATAATGTAGAATTACCAGCAACTCGATGTTAATTTCGATTATAGACGATTTACGTATATGTATACTCGTTAACAATTCGCGCGTTTAAGCTGTAATAATACATATTTTAGACGTACTATAATAAAATATCTCATGGTTTTGCGTACCTTTTGGGCTACTGAAATAAGCTGGAGCATCACATTGAGTTGATTCACTTTGCTTGGTTAAGCTTGTTGAATTATTTATTGCTCACGTAGGCCTACAGCCATTTCTGATCAGTAATGTCGTAATCACTAAATGTAAAATGAATCAGACTTCTTCAAGTAGCTTATCGTTGGTTGCTGTATCGTTCAAAAATATTACATCCGATTGGTATAGAATGTCCTGCTAGGGACGAGTTATTAATAAAGTTCTTTGGATTTCACAACATTATTTTGATAATTGCGTTTTGTATTCTTTGGCACCCCTACAGTCAGCATCGATGAACCTTGACTGCTGTTTTGTCTTTCAACAAAAGAACAGTCGTTGGTATGCTAATTTCTCGTGAGAAAATTCCTTACACGCGAAGGGAAGTACGTAAGATGGTTATCCCTTTATCGCCCAGCGATGTCTTAAGTATTTTACTCTGGCTAACGCCAGCACGATTTTACTCGTCAGTGGAGTGGCTACTGGGCGATGAAGGGTTATAGGGACACAATGAGTAAGGGAAAACGATTTTCCTAAAATACTGCAAGGATTGTGAATTATATAGGAGCGATTACAGAAAACACCGCGACTTTTTAAAGATTGATTTAACTGAACCCACTAGCAGTTTTAACTTATATACGCTAATCCAACCAAGTAACGTTTTTAACTCAGAGCGGGATTTTCTTGGTCACCATTCGTGCCAAAATAACCCCAACAAAAACTCTATTATCAACCTGACCCACTAGCAGGTTTACCGCCATTGAAAAGTGTCGGGGTATATAGGCTACCCAGCAATCGACGTAAGACGCTATATACTTTGTTCATTAATAACAATCTAGCCTGTCTCGTAGAAGATCATGCACCTACCTTTAATTAGCGACTATTTTTAAGATTTCCAATTTATTTCTTAGTTAACACAAGGATTGTTATTGCAACCTTTAGTTCTAATAAGCGATTAATTACTAATTTCATGAGGCAAAAGCTCATGATATTTATAATAAATCAGTCTCACAAACAAGACATTCGCAGATAATTACATGAAGTACTCCGCTCAGTGTAAACTGTTAGGAAGCAACATGGCAGAAAACCAAGCGATTCGGCTAGGATATCTCTTCGGATTTCTCCTATTTCCACCAAAAATGTTTCGTTTCAAATACAAGTAATGAAGAGGAGGCAAGAAAAGCTTACAATCTTGAATTAAGGTGTCAATATATTTTTTTGTAAATAGAGATGATAAACATTTGTTTCGTACATGCGCAGAACGGACTGTTACTCACGTTTAAGATCAGCGGTTTATGATAGGACATGGGTTACAACCACTGACCTCTATAAATATAGCTGGACTGCGGGGCCACGATACTTTTGTATTACATGAAGTGTCTCCAATTGAACGGCACCATCTTGTTAGGTCTTCCGACGGCGTAAAGTAGCCCGAAGTGTTGACGACTCACGCCGATAACTCTTTTGAAGCAAAAAAATGCTCTGAGAAAGACGTTTAGACAGAAATTTTATTCTTTTTGAAAGTAAAAAGTTCAAAGACATTGAAATACATGTAAATTATGGCGTGAAACAAAGGTTCCGTGGAAAATCCCAAGCTTTTTCCCTTGCCGTGTTTGTTGTCGAATGAAGCAAGCTCAAAACGGACAATGAAAACATCTTCCCGAAAACGAAGAAAGTCAAGAAACATACAAATACAACATAAAACAATTCAGAATTATCCTTTAAAAAGAAACCTGTGAATATGTTTGGTTTAGTTACACTAAGCTTTTTGCTTACCGACAAGGCTTTTTGGCTTTCAAAATGTCAACTCTCAGCAAGACACGGTTAGCCAAAAGCTGGCATGTGATTGGTCAATTTCGCGCCTCAGACCTAACAAGATGGCGCCTGATAGCGTGTATTTGGGCCATTTTTTCGTGGGGTACCCGCAGTCCAGTTATAGAGGTCAGTGGTTACCTCTTGTGAAATGACGTATTCTGATTGCTTGAGAGTTTCCGACTTTAGGCCGTGGTGGGGCTATTATGCCAGGACCGTACTTGCTACTGTTAGTACCATACGTAATGCATGGACCGGTCCGTTACAATTTCCAACCTGCTGCATGCAGCAACCTTCATTCAAGTATATAGATTTTTGTCAGCAAATAACAATAAAAACCAATTTTGAAGAGTTTTCAAATAACACAATAAGTGAACAAATTTACCATTCCGAACAATCGCGTTACCATTATAGTTCTGCTGCATGCATGGGAAAGCAGAAAATTTACACGGCTCTTAATTTCCTCCGAACAAATCAAATAGGCATTGTCCGAGGCAAACTAGATTTAGAGTTCAAACCGTTTCATTTGAAATTTTTTTAGGTTTATAGATCAGTTATCATGCAATTCTGCAATTTTGAAGATTAACAGAGTAGATCTTGATTCTAGATTTTCCAACGATTGCAGCAACTTCTTTTGCCCAAAGCTGACCATTGTACAGTATGTTTCACAGTGCAATGGTTCGTTGATCTTGTTGCATGGAAAATTGCACTGTTTAATTTAATTTAATTGCATCGTTGTATGGGATTTTCCCTCTAACAAGTAAACTTTTTTGGCACTAGCCAGAGTAAAATACATAAGACTTGATATGTCGGATGCCGCGCATGCAGAAAGAATTAACTTTTTCTATAGCAAGCAGGGCCACCTATACTCTAGTGTTTTACTCTGACTCACGCCAGACGATTTTACTTGTCAGTAGAGAAACGCTTGGTAACTCTAAGGCTTAAAACCTTAAATTTTAAGTATACCAACAAGGCTTTAATCAAGACTTGCCACAGTACTGTAGGTATCGTGCACGAGAAGGAGTATTTGATCTGATATCAAACGTCGAGAAGTGTGCTAAAAAACCAAGGCGAAGCCGACGTTTTTTTAACCAACTTCGAGGTGTTTTGATATCAGATCAAACACTTCTTCTCGTGCATGTTGTATTAACTTCTTCGGTGTATGATTAGCTTCTCAAATGAATCCGTATTTTAAGAAAAATTTGAGGTGAAATTTGATTTCTTTTTCTTCAGAGGAAATCCACAGTGGAAATTTTGTGTGAAATAAATACAAACAGTTCCTGTTTACTAGTTGGGTCACGTATGAAGTCGGCAAGTTTCTTGTCAGCGTATTCTTACCCGCACGTAAACGCAGTCATTGCTCACTTTTTTTTTGCTGATCATTTGATGCTAATGGGGATGTACGTGTCCAATTCATGCCAACTTTTTCCGGGTTCTTTAGTTGTGTTATGATATGTGGAACAAAAATCTGATCAGTATTCTTGGTTTGCACTTGACGTCATGGCGGCCATGTTGGAGGAACTTTAACAAAAGAATCGCATGCAGCTGTTGTATTTGGAGACTGGAGTATGTTTTCCTGCAACATGGCCGCCGTAACCTTGTCTTGTAAATCTCAAGGGATTGATTGCAAACCACCAATACTCATCAAATATTACAATGTTGGTGGTGGCGAGCAAGTTCATTACATCAGCTCCAGTAAAAACCTTTACGTCATTGCAGGGACAGATTATTAGTAGTTTAAGCCTGGTTTCCATAAGATCGTCTCGATCGTCTCAATCGCCCCAAATCTCTCTCGCTCAAATCTCTCCAATCACACTAGAGATATCTCGAATCGCCCAATCTGATTGGATGGATTCGGGACGATTGGGGCAATCGAAACGATCTTATGGAAACCAGACTTTAGATTTCTTTCTTCAGCGAAATTTTGCACCATTGGATAGTAAGGGGTTGAAAAAACTCATGTCACTATATATATAATATACATGTAGCTGACACAGAACACAACATCATTCTGGAATAAGGAAGTTTTTTCTGGCATTTCTGCATGTTTTGTCTTTACTTTGGCTGTGGAAAACTGAAGAGCTCATGGACATTTTCTTAAATCGGCTGATAAGCGAGAGCGCGTGTCGCATCAACCATTAAATCTTTGACCGTACTGATCTTTTCCTAGACGATGGATAATTTTCATCGCAGATTTATTCGTTTTGAATTCGAAAGTCAAAGTATTCTCCGAAGCAAAAACTTGTGACAGCCAATATCGTCAAAAATTTGTGACTACCATGTAGGGGTCTTCCCCTTGACGAGTAAAATCGTCAAGTAAGAGTAAAATACTAAAGGAGTGACGTCTACATGCGCACTTAGGAGTCAAAGGATTAAGTAGCAGGCATCATTTTCCACGTAGCATTCCACGTGAGTTCCGTGTGTTGGAGAAGTGGTCTGAGTTCTCCAGGGTTGCGATTCGAAAGAGACTCGACAGTCTAAATCATGAAATCATGATAAATTGCGTATTTATCCCCTATAATTAAGAAATGGCTCATGGTTTAGCGTGCTCCATCGAGTTATGGATGCACGCGGGAAATTGTTTGAGTGTTTGAGTGCTCTCCAAATTTCACAAGTGCATCCATAATTCGATGGAGCGCACTAAACCATGAGCCATTTCTTTTATAACATAGCATAGCAAGTCAATTTAAAACTCAGTTTTTGTTTGGCAATTTTCCCCCGCGCTTTTTTGCCGTGCTCCATCGAGTTATGGAGCACGCACGACAGTCAATCAAAAACGTTGCTATATCAAAGCTATGTTATAAAACAGATTTGCACAGGTCTCATGAGCTTCATTCTAGTTTGGTACATTGCTCTGGTGGTGGACTTGATACACGGATCGCGAATCTCAATAAATATATGCGTACTTTGTATTGTGGGATACCGGAGGTGAGTAAAACATTGCTGTTTTAAAAATGGATACTTTTGTTGTTTTCAACGATTTATGTGTATACAAGTTAGTTGTTTCTTGTTACAACCATGGGAACGTTGCGTCAAATGAAAGTAGAGTGTTATTTGGGATTCTGTTGGCTTTTCGTCGAACTGACTTCATTTAATAAGTCAGTAACATTTAGAAGGACTTAATTTTCAAAGATTATGAGTTTGCACCGGCATTCCTTTCTCGACCTTCGTGGTACATGCATAAGAGCTCTAGCCGAGAACTTTACTCACTTCAAGTATCCCATAATGCACCAAATACGCTCATTTTGCGAGATTCGCGATCCATGTATTATTGAAACGTTTTATACTTGTAGCGCAAACACGTAATTATCTAGAAAAATCGTGTTTATAGTGTCTATATATATCTTCTAATAAAAACAACACTTATAAAATGACAAAGTAACATTTTTGTACCTAGTTGTTCGTTTCCATATACTTCGTTGATGTAGGAGATATTCCAGTTTGTTTACTATGCAAATTAAACATCTTGGATTTTCTCGGGATTTATTGGAAACAGTTCTTCTTCAGTTTTCAAGATCGCCATGCAGTAGAGCTGTGCAATGAACTAAAATGAAGCTCACATCTACATTACAAAACCTTTCTTTGTGGAAAAAATGAAATTTTGTGTGATTTAGACAATCAGGCCATCTTAATATATTTGACTGCATGAGAAAGCCTTAAATTATCATCTTTCTGTTAGCTCTACGTAGAGGGGAAATTTAGAATATGTGATGCTAAAGCTAAGTCCGGTTATTTTTTGCGTATTGGACATTTTACGCATATATACGCTGTTTTTAGTGATTTTTAATGTATATTGGCCGAATATTGCACTTTCTTGTTTTCAGTAAAATAAACGGATATTTCAATGTTTTTCTTATGTAAGATAAGTTAAACATACTGAACATTGGATCAATCGAGACGTCACAAGCCTAAGATTATAGCATGTTTCAAAGGTTTTTGCGACAGAATTAATATATCTTATGGAATTTTAGCTAAAAAATCGGTGAGTAAGTTAAATTGCGTTCACTTGCGTTTCACTTTTAAAGTTACATTTGACGCAACTGGTTCAAGTTGAATATTAAACCAACCAACCTACCTACCTACCTACCTACCTACCTACCTACCTACCTACCTACCTACCTACCTACCTACCTACCTACCTACCTACCTACCTACCTACCTACCTACCTACCTACATACATACATACATACATACATACATACATACATACATACATACATACATACATACATACAACATACATACATACATACATACATACATACATACATACATACATACATACCTATACATATCTACCCAATTATCCAACCTACACAATTGCCTAGCTGACGGCGGCGCCATTAGGAAGAGTCAGATTAATTCGACATTTTTCGAGTTTATTTTCTGACTCTGGCCAGTAATGAGTTACTCATCCAGTCTTCTTTTGAGACCAGTGGTGCCACCGTTTTATGAGCCCGCGAATTATGGCGTTGACTGAATGCAGTAGCTAGCTGCATGATGACGTAAAATAGCGTTGGGTGACTACGACTACCAGAATGCCTTGCCAGTATCCTCCATTTATCAGCACTAGGACGCTAGCAAAGCATTCTGGTAGTAGTTGTAGTCACCCAACGCTATTTTTCGTCATCGTGCAAATGGCTTATTGCTGTATTTACTAGAAAGTACACTTTAAAATAAGGTTTTCTTTGCAGAGTGAGTATAAGTTCGTTGATATCTTTGAGTAGAGATGAGATGTAGTATTTGAACAGTTATTTGATAACAATTAAATATCTCTATAGTAAGTACATGGGGTTTTTCAAAAGCCATTTTCATGTTGTGAGCAATTACAATGTTATTACTATTCAGTAATTTATTTTATTTGTAATCAATCCCAACAGAAACCACGTAGTTATTGCTTACAATGTGCGTGAAGCCGTGAAGCCAATTAAGGCGTTTATTGCATGGAAACGAGTAAACCCATGGGTTAGGTTAGCGTATAATTAGCTAGGTGATTAACTCCATTACTGACTAGGGTTAAGGTCTTGTTTGGTTTAGGTAACCTACAATCCAGGACAAAATTGTTGGGACACTTTGCCGATTTTGACGATTGTCGCATAGTGTCCCAAGCACTTTTGTCCAGGATTGTCTGAAAATCGCGAATTAGACAAAATCGAAGAAAAAAACAATTTGAACGCGACGATTCTGCGCTGGGATCAATTTTGGGGCCGAAATAAATTTTCAACTGGGCGAGGTTATATTCTGCACTTAGTTAAATGTTTGTGACGTCATATTTTAGGAACAGTTTAGTAATTTTATAGCGACTAATCCATACTCCAAATCAAACCTTAACTCTAAAGGTAACTCTAAACTTAACGCCTATTTCAATCCTAAATCAGTCTAAATTCAAAAGGATCGAGACAGCTTTTTGACGTCACAACACTACCAACATGATCCCTTTAGCCTCTCGGAGTTTCAGGTCTGCTCGACGTTGAGAAAAAGAGGCCTGGAAAGTAGACAGAGCGAACGAAGTAAGGGGTGTTTACATGATTTGCATTACGTACGGTTTTTGTTTGAAGCTATATAGGTTTCGCTGTTGCTTCAAGATTTGTGTCAATTACCTTACAGCTCGTGACCGCTGGAGAATCATGTTATGCGGATTTGAAACCAATCTCACTCAAAACAACGCATTGAGTTTGAGAGGTGAAAGTGCTTCAGTTCGTTCTAGCAGGCGACCTGAGATTAGGCCGGCGTGAACTGAATCTCAGGCCGGCGACTCATGAAAATGATCTATATAGTAAAAACACTACAACCGACCCGAAATCATCCCAGCCTCAAGTAAACACCCTCTAATTTTAGCTAAATCCACTTTTCTCGGAATGATTTGCAATATTTCCATAATTCACTATAGCTACGTTGTCAAAGATTTTTGCAAAACATGGCAAGAAGATAATAAAGCATCTTCTGCCTTTTAAGATTAACCCTATTCAACAGCATCATTCTTCCACTGTTGTACTATGGGGACATCGTTTGGGGGGACGAAAACAACGACAGTTTGATGATACATTTTCAAGTTCAGCAAAACAAAGCTGCAAAAATCGTCCTTGATCTTCCTCCTCGAAGTTCCTCAGCCGAGGCGTTGTCGGCATTGCGGATGATCAGTTTAACAAGTAGACGGCGCTTACACCTACACACCACTAGTTTTAAATGCATACATGAACTTGTGAACTTTGATTTTAATTTAAGATACAACAACAATCTTGACAATACACGTCGAAAAAATCATTTACATCTCCCTCACCCAGCCACCAACTGGAGAAAATAAAAATTTTAATTCCATGCTCTCACTGACTGGAACAATCTGGATTTTGTTATAAGAGAAGCTCTCTCTCTCTCTACCAAGTTTTAAGGCTAAACTTAAACAAATTTTAAAGTGACTTTTTATAGTTTTCATACATTTTTATGCTTATGATTTTATACAATCGTTACTTACAGTAATATATTTTTAGTTTATATTTTTATTTGTAATTTCTCAGGGTCCTACTGAAAATCGCTTTGCTCGAGTAGGCTTCCTGGGTAAATACTGTAAAATAAATAAGTAAATAAATAAATAAATAAAGATTGCCCAATTCTCCCGTGTACTTTGCCTCCACATAATATATTGGAATAATTGAAACATATGTCCTCTTAACTCCTATAATTGGGATGCGCAAGTTTAGTTGATCGAAATATCAATTTAACACGTGTCCCTTCTACAATGTGAGCTAGATTGATAATCGTCAAATTTTGACAGACGCAACAACATGTTTTTTTGTCTCAGATTTGTGATTTTCAGTATGTTTATGCATATCATGTACGGAACACTGAGTCGCGCTGCATGGAAATGATGTGAAGTTAAGCGAATGAAAGATGTGCATAGACACATGCCCGCTGAATATAGTTACATAAATTTATTGGGCAACGTTCGGCTGAAGAAGACAAGCGCAGTCAGTTATACTGACCAAGATCATATATCGTTCATGTTTTTTAGGGATATGTTCTCCTTGCAAAGGTTGCGTAGAGTGACACATTACTTAACTACATATACTTATATGAAATAATTCTCATCAATTATACCCATTACGACATTTCACAAATATTTAATGAAACAATCATGTATTTGTATACACAACCAAGTGCACAGACCCTAGGGTAGATCTATAACGTTCATATATATTTTGCAAAGCTTGTATATTGTCCTACTATATCTGTGTTTTTCTTAAGTAAAATCTGCATGACCATTTTCAACTTGTCGAAGATAAATCGTTGCTTAATTTTTACTTAGCATATTTAGTACATCGCAGCAAGTCAAGTAAATGATAACACTGTTCGAAGTATTTTCATATTTTACACCACGCCTCAGCTTGACTCCAAATGTTGCCTTAATTAACGGAACATTCTGTTAGTTCTAAAGCTTCTGCATGATTGTATAGGCTACTTGAAGCTTCGAATTAATGTGTTTTATTCCTAATAATGCAACTCCCCATGCAAAACGTCCTTTAACGTTTTCTTATATATAGTTTTTAGACTGAGTTTGTAACAATTTGAACAATTTCGCGAATCAATTTACCGAGTGTATTGTTACTTTAACGAACGAACGAAATATAGATATATCTTAATATCTGTGGAATAATTTGATTAATATTCTATGTTCTTTATTTAGTTCAACGATATTGACCTAATCTTTTTTTCTAACATTCGCCGTTGGTTGTAGTTCGTGTTTCTGTTTGTGATCTTCAGACAAGCTTGCGCTGGCAACGAAAGCAACAAATAAGACAAACACTTAATTTTTTGCATCAGATTAATGACTTTGCATGAAGTAAAGAATTAGATTCAATGTGCACGCAGGGTGCCTAATTCCCGTCATACTCCAAGTATTATTTTCTCATTTTATGCACGTAGCTCGTCTTGAGAGGCGCTTGAAGTACGCTGCATTGACAGGCGATTGAAATACACTACATTGAGGTACGAATATTTTTGCTACTTATTACTTATTACAACTTGCTCTTATTGACCAATTTCATGTTTTGTTGCATCTTTGAAGAGAAACAACAATTCTGAGTGAATGGTTTTGATCACAACGGTCAATGATTAGAATCTTAGACAGTTGACGTTTCAACTGTTTTACGCCGTAGTAAACGTTTTTCTCTATTTGTCTTTTTATTGTATTCATGATCTTTTTGTATTTTTCAATAATATGTTTTTAGAGTTTGTTACGAGGTGGTTGTACAACTTAGTTGGAAAGTTTTAGCGGTTGGTGTAGCAATTGTTGACTTGCTTGGGCTAGCCCTCAATGTAAGTTGTATATACCACAGAAATAGAAATTTGTATTGGTATAGGATGTTTGCCTTTTACATCGATATCTCGTGTTTTAACTTTCTAATTTTGGTTAAAACAAGTGCCAAGTGGCCAATCAGTCAGCTGTCAGCCACTCGATTCTAAATGAAATGGGAACTTTACCTATTTCCAATAACAAATTTAATTAGTCGAGCCGATGATTATACTCATCGCGATAATAGATTAGAAATCGAAGCTATACATTATGTTCAATAATTGGTCTACATAACTTTTCGCATACTTGCTTGCCTCGTCTCTTTGGTGCTGGCCTGAAAAAAGTGATTGACGACTGGTTCATTTTGACATAACTTTGGCATATTTCAAAGTAAATATGAAAGAGAATTTTATAGTTTATTCATGTTTGATTCATGTATGCTATGTTTGCGTGGGATGATGTGCTGCTATATAACGTTGCGTATTTGAGTCATCGCCATAAATGTTATTGTGGATAATTATGTTTCTGGATTAGTATAGAAATTGCAATTAGTTCAGTATTAATGACTTTAATGTAAATATTTAAACTGAATGCTTTTGTGGTGAGAAACGAAAGAGCATGTTGAAACATGCATTCCATGTGATGAAGGCTAGGAATAGCCTAGAATAATCGCTTTGTTTAAGCGGTGAAATCCTTATTTGCGTTGGATATACCACATATTAACTCTCTTATGTCAGTTCCTGTGCATTTCTGCTAGATTTCAAGCATTTTGGTAATTTGTGCTAAGATTTCAAGCATTTCTGTACATTTTCAAATTGGGTTTGGTACAATGAAAACTTCTCATGCATAACTAATTGGCTGCGAGTTGCATGTCATTCAAACAAAGTGTTGAACGTCTTTGAATAATTACCTGTATTTTAGATGTTATAGTTGGTCACTGACTAACTAGGTCACACTACTAGTTGGTCACTACTAATTAGTGCCATTACTAACAGTCTTTCTCAAGACTATATACTAACCTAGATAATCGATCGAGCAACTTTCACAAACATGTTATAATACTCCTAGGTTCAAACCATTTACTTTATATAGATTATTTACGACGTTGTGGCATTGTTTAATTAAGTGTGCTCGTTTTTTGTAAAATAGATCGTCTAACTTGTTTGGATATAATAAACGGATTCGAACTAAACGAGACAACTTCATTGAATTAAAAAAATATTAATAAATTACACTTTATATTATATATTCATTTATATTATATTATATAAAGGTTGAGAAACCCTACGGCGCCGCGGTGTGGGCATCTAAAGCCCGGCGCATACTAGAGCTATCAGCTTAGCAAAATGTCATTTATGGCCGATGGCGTAAGGTTTTAGCTCCAGTGTGCGGGGCAGTTTTGTAAGCATTTTGTCACTCGTGCCGTCTGTCACAAATATTCAACATGTTGGATATTTTTTGTCACGAATGAAAATTTTGCCGTGTGTTCGCCGGAGTGAAAGCAGTAAGCGTACAACTTTCTGGCAATACGCATACGTGTTGAGGATCGCATTAAAAAGAAACATGGCGGCTCGTTTAGAGGAGGAATACACTGGTTCGTCTGAAGACGAAGAAATATTGTTGTTTCTGTTGTTTATGCGGCGACGTCGTAGACGTTTAAGAGCAACAAATCTGCACATATGGACAAAGCGTTGGATTTTACGACGACAAGTACAAGGAGCATATGCAAATCTTGTTCACGAACTGAATGCAGAGGACCCCGAGAAATTTCGGCAGTATCACAGGCTTGATCGAGAGTCATTTGAAGACATTTTAGCGATGGTTTCTCTCCAACCCCGTTTTTGAGGGTGCGAGGGAAATTTTGGACGTCAAAAATTACTTCTACTCTCTCTGACGCCTAAAACGTGTGATTTAAAACCTTTATTACTTGGATCAAAAGTATCTTCAATGCAGGAAATGCCATTTTACAGACCCAAAGTTAAAAATTTTCCTCGGGGGCTATGCCTTCGGACCCCTCTAGATTTGTGTCGTCACTTTGTCCTAAAAACGACCTCTCTTTCAAAAATCCTGGTTGCGCCCTTGCTCGAATGCGATGCTAATTAAAGTCTTGTGAACGCCTTTTGGTAACGTTGCGTTTTCTGGCTAGTAAAAATTAATATAACTTGCCCCTATTATAATTATCGAGGAACTTGGAATTCAGGCGTTAGCTTAGGGGTAAAAGGAAATTTTGCTATGCCTGTGGAATATTTCTGGGCTAATGTATTTTTACTGAGATATATAAAATAAGAAATTCTTCCATGGGTAAAATTAGTTTCTTCAGGGGGTACATGTAGAAGCTGTCATCAGCAATTCTTCATAAGCTAACGCCTGAATTCCAAGTTCCTCGATAATTACAACAGGGGCAAGTTATATTAATTCTTACTAGTATTTAAAAAAATCCACAAACCTCACCTGTAGCCAGAAAACGCAATGTTACCGAAAGGCGTTCACAAAACTTTAATGAGCATCGCATTCGAGTATCTCTTTTGGAAATAAACGGAGAAACCATCGCTAAAATGTCTTCAAATGACTCTCGATCAAGCCTGTGATACGCCAAAATTTCTTGGGGTCCTCTGCATTCAGTTCGTGAACAAGATTTGCATATGCTCCTTGTACTTGTCGTCGTAAAATCCAACGCTTTCTCCATATCTGCCGATTTGCTGCTTTTAAACGTCTACGACGTCGCCGCATAAACAACAGAAACAACAATTTTTCTTCGTCTTCAGACGAAGCAGTGTATTCTTCCTCTAAACGAACCGCCATGTTTGTTTTGAATGCGATCCTCAACACGCATGCGTATTGCCAGAAAGTTGTACGCTTGCTGTTTTCACTCTGGAGCACACACGGCCAAATTTTCATTCGTGACAAAAAATATCCAACATGTTGAATATTTGTGACAGACGGCAGGAGTGACAAAATGCTTACAAAACTGCCCCGCACACTGGAGCTAACACCTTACGCCATCGGTCATAAATGACATTTTGCTAAGCTGATAGCTCTAGTGTGCGCCGGGCAGTGGCACGTTTACCTTTACAAAGAGTTGGCTCTATGTCACATACAGCTTGTCGCTAAAGTGTTCGAAGTAAAATCGCTAAAGTAGTTCAGGGGATGCCGTGTTGCTACAACGGATTGCTGTGTTGTGTCTTTGCTAAGCATTAGTGACACGTAGCAGCTTTTCGACTTTACTTATATTTAGTGAAATACTAGAAATACATAAACGCAACAACCCCTCGTCCGCTTTTAATACGTTAAATATAACATAAATAACCCCCCTCCCCAATTAAACTGTTTTTGTATACAAATATAAACCCCTGGCCTCGTTTACATCCTGTTTTATCACTTTTATGAATGTAGTTTTTGATTATTGACCAATTTCCAAAGCAATGTTTTATTCCAAAATAATAAAGCAGTGGCTGAGGAAAAACTTGTGTCACGACCTAACTTAATAGCACCAGAAACTGATAGCAAAAACAAACAATAATTACAGACGCTTATATTAAGGTGCCTATTAAACTGTTTGGATATGATTCCTCATGTTCCAAATATAATGTTGAACCTCAAAGAAAAACATCATAACAGAAAGAAATGTAGGCAACAGCCTGAAAACTATAGGTATAAGAGAGGAAAAACTAACCATGGAAGAACTATAATGCAAAGTTTCTTTTGAACCATGGAAAACTGAGTTTAATACTGAGAAGGTTTTGGATATATACCGACTCTAATCAGCTAAAGAAAGCTGGTAAGTTAAATACGAATCACTGCTTACCGATAAATTTTCTTTTGTCTCTGCTCAGATGCTGCAAACATTGCCATAAGGGCTACGGCGTTTGGTTTCCGTGGTTTTCTCGTTCGGTTCTTAGCAAAAAGCAATCAATTCTCTTCAAAATGTGAAAAGCTGTTTGTGTTGATGTTCCTTTCGATTCACTATTCTCTCTCGAGCCGAAATATATAAGTGCATATGTCTTTTGCTGGCTTTGTACAGACACACGAAGAAACATCTTTTTGTTTTTTTCAGTCACATTTGGCGGCATCTTTTCCGATCTTTATAGCAATTTTTCATGCTTTTTCTGTCATTTGTGAACCAATTTTTCTGACAAACATTTTGTTTCGCTTGAGCCGCGAAAGTTGGCGATTTGATGGATATATATAAATATATAAACATCTCGCAGAATTTCTTTCCCATTCGCGTGTAATTTCTTTCCCATTCGCGTGTAATTTCGCGTGTAAGTGGACTCCACGCGTGTCGAGATTAGCACCCTCGCCCGGGCTCGGGGAAAAGTATAGTGTGCTGCGTAGGCAGTGATGAAGTAATAGTTCAAATACGAGACGGAGGACTTTACCGGGATTTCAAAGTCCGAGTGCTTTTTAATGCACGAGGGCTTTGTAATCCCAGTAAAGTCCGACGTCGAGTATATTTGAACTATTACTTCTCAAACTCAAAACTCCGAAGATACCTCTGAAACGTAATATAATTTGCCTTTAGTACTTTCCCTCCGATTTCAAAGCACTGATTAAACATTAATTTCTTTTGTTTTTGGTTCATGAATTATTAATGAGTTTGAAAAATACAAATCGAAATATAGACCATTGCACTTATTCCCCTTATAAACTATAGAATTTTCATTCATTATTTGCTCTGTTGAACGTCGGAACTTTGAAGTTGCCCTCCAGATTCAGACGAATGACAAATTTTAGTCCGAAGTAGCTCGACCAATCAGCGCGCGCAATTTTCTATAATCACCTGTGTATTTATACTAAAATACAATAATGAACTATAATATCATGGTTATACACAGAGGAAGGTGATCCTCTAAAGCTGATTGTACCCTCTTCGAAGGCTCGACCACATGCACTGTGCAAAATATAACCCACCGCCTTGGGTATTCTTTCCAATGCAGCTAAATGTAAGGAACTATATAGCCATATACTGTAGCCTAGATCAAACTAGCACAAGAGTCATTGCATGAACATTAACACAACTTTTGAGTTAAAACTTGTCTCAGACGTCATCACAGCAAATTGAAAATCCGTATAAACAGTTGGTATAGCATCTTTGTTGGTCGGTAGCATTGTTAGTCTCCGTCGTTCTCTTTATTCCCCAAGTGTACAGTGAAATAATGTTTTTCTTGTTTTAGATGACTTTATAGTCGCAAACTGGGCTTATTTGGGTCACCTAACGCCTGCAACAACCTTAACCCTGGCTAGAAACAAGGTTTACCGCCCTGCAGCTGGTACGCTAACCTCAGTCACCCATCACTAGTGGGTTTTAGCTCTAATTCTAACATTATGACTAAAGCCAAACCTTAGAAATATAAAGGACTAGAACTTACAAGAAAGAAATAGAAATAATCGAAATTAACTTAGGAAATGTGGGGACTAACGATATACCCGATTATCAAAGATGCTTCCAACTGTCTACGGATGACAAGAGAGAGCGTCGTCACAATTAGTAGAAAGAAACGTATCCCATTAGAACTGGCTGAAATTGGTCGCAAGCTAGCGAAAGTCGTCGAACGTTGACTGACGAATCATCTAGAACTAGGCAGAATAGAATACTAAGTACTTTATGCCAACAGGAAAGAGTTCTATTATATTACATAATGACCTTTTCTTATAAATATATTTCTAATGGATTGATTGGTTTGCGAGCGCGGCCGAGAACACGGTCAAATAAACATATTGGACAGAATAAGGTCAGCGGTCTCTACCTGAGAGAAAAGACCAATACAATACACCAATATTTCCGCCATCTTTTGGACGGGACCCGCAGTCCAGTTATGTAGGTCAGTGGTCAGAATCCGGAAGAAGATTAAGTCATTTTATTGTTACTAATTCATACCCCAAATCAAACCCTAACCCTAAATATGACTCTAAACACCTAACCCCAACGGGCAGTTTTCCAGCATAAGATGAAGATATGATAAGACGTTTACATGTGGTGCATGTGGTACGTTTACGAGCTTGGTGTAATGTAACAGACGTTCAGAAAAGATTTCTGAGTCCCAGACAGTTTGAACCTGCAACCTTGCATTTAGCCAGGCCCGCCCAGAGGGTGGGGGGGGGGGGGGGGGGGAGGCAACTGGGGCAATTTGCCCCGGGGCCCCAGCTCGAGAGGGGCCCCCTAATTATATTATATATAGAGATTTAGCTGTAAAATGGCATGTAAAATTTTTGCAAGGGGGGGGGGGGCCCAATTCTTTATTTTGCCCCGGGCCCACTTTAGTCCCTATGCGGGCCTGCATTTAGCATGCACTGAGGCTCAGATGGAAAGTTAAGGTTGTAGCGTTCCTAACGGGCAGCGTTTGCATATGCGATGTTGCTAGTAAAGTGATATGATAAGTTGCACGTTTACATGTGGTGTGTGTGGTACGTTTGCGAGCTTGGTGTAATGTCACAGACGTTCGTCAATGTAAACGTACAACTTATATCACTTTAACAACATCTCATGCAAACGCTACCACTTAGGAGCACATATGCATGACTATGAATTTGCAACCTTAGCTTTCTATCTGAGCCTCAGTGGCTCAATAGTTAGAGCGTCTAACCGGTCATTAGAAGGTTGCAGTCTGGCGCTCAGAAATCTTTTCTGAGTAATTTAGCTTGACGAACGTCTACCGAACGTCTGTTATAAGATGTAGAAATGCCATTACATCGCTACTATTTAATTTTTTTTATTATACTATGCTTTTATAATACTTTAGTATAAATACACAGGTGATTATAGAAAATCTCGTGCGATGATTGGTCGAGCTACTTCGGATTAATTCCCGATAATCACCTACAGCGTTTATTCAAAATGACCGCCAGCCGGTTTGTCAATGACAGAAGAGGAAATTAACAATTTTAAAGAAAACGCTGTTCCTAAAAGTATGAAAATGTGTATTTATACTAAAACAATTATTCGCCTCAGGCTCAGTGAATATCGGTGAATAATAGCCTCGACTTCGTCTCGGTTATTATACACCGATAATCACTTCGCCTTCGGTGAATAATTGTTAAATAATATATTATATTAAATATTTTTAGGGTCTAAAAACATCATAAAAAAGGAGCCATTTTTGTCCATATTTTGAAAAATATTTTCTAGACCCTAAATAGATCGTAGAATAGAAGTTTCGATCGGAATAAGGCAAAATAACGTGCTAAACCGACTTTTCTGAAAAATGATAGAAGACACTTTGGAAAATGCTATCACACATATTCATTTACTATGCATAAAGACCTTTTCAAAAATGTATGCCACCCTTTGTCCTCTAGAGTGGTACCAACAAACCATCTGGCTCATACACTATTTAGACCACATGTTTTATTATAGAAAGGGCACTTTTGTTGAAAAAAGAGCAGTTTACGACAAAGATGAAAGGGAGGGGGTACGTGCCCCTCTTGTTTCTGGTTTCCACACCCCTGGATAGATGTGTAACAGTACAAAGCATTTTTACTTGATAATCAAACTTAATTGATTTTTGTATACTGTATTGTGTGTATGTATGTGTGTATACAGTATATCCAGTGCATGTGTAATTATATTATATATTTGTGGTTCGTCTAGTCTGATGTGTGTATGTTTGCGGATGCCTACTGGGGGGCCGCTGCGGTGACTTCCTAGTAGGTGTTTTCAAATATATGCACATCAGACAATATGTTAATTATCCTCATATATTTTCTTGGTTGGTAGTGGTCAACTCGAAAGCTCATGCTCCTTTGACCACTACACACATTTCTTCTACACGTGTTTTATTTATTTATTTATTTTTTCCCCTATTTATTCTTGTATGTATAGTTACAGTATGTATTGTAAGCTAAAATAGTGTGCAATAAAGAACCTTGAACCATGGGGCCCCATTTATAAGCAATGGTCGGGGATCTACATCCGGCAATGGACAGGGATATGAGGGTATATATATATTTATTTGGGCTGGGTCTAAAATTTACGATTGACACTTGAAATTAAGTTTTTGTGTGTTAGAATGTGTGTAAATACTTATATTTATACAAAGAAAATAATACACTAGTAAATATAATAACTATAATAATAAAAAAAGATTTATTGTCAAGGACACCTCCCAACATCTACGAAAATGTGGATGCTAAAAGGTCTCATGATCAATGAAGTTACTTTGACTTTTAAGTTAAAGTTGGATGCACTACATATCAATTGTTTATCCGCAGTCAATATTTACATTTGTGAGTCACCTTCAAGGGCTCTTTGAAAAAATTTTTTGTGTTTTTTTTTTTTTTGTAGAACCGATAATGGTGTCTACTGTTGTTATCTGGGGCGTATTTCTTACTGCGGTCTTTAATCTAAAACCTGTTTCGACAGCTACATTCCAGACCATCAAGATACCACTCTTCCTTTCACCATTGAAGAATATTCCGCGACCTGATGAGACGGACACGGAAATAAATAAAGTCGGAAACGTTGAACTTTATTGTAAAGCGACTATCTATGATGATTGGTACTTTTCAGTTTACAATCTAGAGAGGATTCTCAGTGACCGGATAAGAACTGTTATTTTCGATGTGGGCGTTTTACGTGATCGAGAATTTCTGTATATAAGCAACCTGACTGTTTACAACTGTACACGATGGTGTCATTACCTCAGCATTACTGATGTGACACGTGTTACTGGAAAATCAATGGAAATGCTTAAGGGAAATCCGACACCTATCACCGTGCTTGAGATGCATAACGCAATTGTTGCGACGATGGAAGATATTTATTGCTTCAACATGGTAGAGCTAGAGACCAAATTTGGAATGAAGTCGACTAACGTCACAGAGAAAGAATGGGCATTGTTTGTTCCTGAAATAATAAAAGCAGCAATTAAATGCAAGGCAGATCGTCTGGGAGTGAATACTTCAGAGTTAGCTGAACTACTCCGAGGGGATCTGAATACTTTCTACAATTACAGACTTGACGATTTAACCAATACTTTCTTTCCAAATTATGCAAACCTTGAAATGCGTAAGAACGAATTTGAAACGAAGTCATTCGACCAAGTTATTGTCTCGAAGAGTTGGACGTCGGCACGAGGACAGGAAGAAACTATGCTGTATTTTGCTGATGCTGTTGCTAACTTTAACATTCGCGACCTTGAAATTTTGTACGACTGGAGTAAACCACAACTGTTTGCCATTGAAAACATTCCTTTGTCGAGTTATTTGGGTGAATGTTCAATTGCTACATCACTTTCTTTATTTGGCATGTCCCAGTTACTGTTTGGTTATGGTTCCATTGTACCTTCCTGTAAAGTTGCTTACGCTCTTTCACGATCTCTGAATGAAATAGAAAGTAGGTTCAACAATACTCTGACCACCACTGAAAACAGAAATGTTTTACAGATTTTCATTCATGCTGCTGACATAACTAGCTGGTTTCAAATGGATAGTATTCTACAGCTTGATGTTGACGAAGGTATCTGGGTTGAAATACCAAATCTAGCTCATGTGGCTAGTGCAAGTGGGAAATCCACGGCTTTCACAAAAACTTGTTCTATCCCACAAGTTATTGCTTCCATCAAATCGTTGAATCAATCTGGTACACTTTTACCTTTCTTAGCCATCAACAACCCATCTTTTCGAAATTTGTTACTGACTACCTATGGCTATTCATATAGCGAACTAATTAACCTTACCGGCCAACTATTGTCGCAAGTTCAATCATTACAAGTGACCGAACTTCATGCGTTAATGTTGAATGAAGTTATCAAAAGGTACAATTTTACTAACTTGGCTGCAATTGTTGGGATAACGGGTGTAGACTATTTTGTACTTTCTACGCTACCATCTTTTGAATGGTCCAGAATTGTTCGTGCTGCAATAATAGGTTCATTCACTGTTGCCGCTGACGCAGTGTCAGTCAACATTGCATCCTCAAACGGTGGTCTTCAAGTTGTTAACCAACCAGATGGCAACCCGTCCGTCCAGGTTTCTCCAGGAAATGTATATTTCTCACCACGGATAACTGTCGATTCGCTGGCTACATGTCTCCTCGGACGAAACAAAACAGACATTTACTCCATGTCTTTCTTAGATTACCATAAACTTTTTAAAGAAAATATTGTTCCTATAGTAAACGGGAAAATAACTTTGGAAAGTCAGACATTACTTTCACTGCTGTCCAAAGATGGTTTAACTCTTGAAAATATTGAACAGAGGACTGTAGCACAAGTTGTATCGGAACAAACTGGTTTGTCAGTACAACAGTTGGGTTGCCTTTATGGGTGGAACTCTGCTTTCCTTGACTTGATCGGCGGGTTAACGTGGGGAAACGTTAGTGCCTTTAGGATTTGTGATAATTATCAGACGTCAACTCTTCATGTGATATTGGAGCTTCTTCGAACGTCAACGACAAAAAACTGCTGTAAGTTTAGTAATATTGACAGAAATTACGCTATTTTACATTTTGTAATTGTATGTTGATTGTTTCTAGACCTGATGGTTTTACACTAAAATAATGTTTCCTTATTTTTTTAGTTGGAGATGTTTCCTTATCATCTTCCACATACAGTGTTCAAGAATCCATAGGATTTGTTAATGTTTTTGTTGAGTTAGTTGGTGCAGTAGATAGCATTCTTGAAGTAAAGTAAGTATATTATTTTAGTAGTATAAACATCGTAATATTAAAGCTTGTGAAAGTTTGCGAGAGTGCCTGGAAAAACGAGAACTGTCTCTATCAGATCGACCTAAACCACGTTACCCTACTTTGGTTTGGGGGTATAGGGTTAGGTATTATAGGTCGATGTGATGTGGTTCATTTTTGGAAAAACCCATGCGCGCACAATTATACAGGCGTATTATAATAGATCGTTTTCATTCGATCAATTTAGATGACAATTAAAGTCATGACAGTCATATACCTATAACAAAAGAAGCTAGTTAAAATACACAAATATGCCCGCCGTGCATCTACTGCAGATTTAAGGTGGCTCCATACACTTTCTTGGAAAATGGAAAATACAAGTTTGAGAGTCCAAAACACGTGCATATACAATTCGGAAAAAGCATAAAACTAAATATTATGCCTAATTAAACAGTCTGAATCAAATAAACAGTTGTTGCTATGGCAACAATGACGTTTCAAAATGGCTGCCAATTACCCTTCAAACTAATTTAATTCGAAAAAAACTTTGGTGACCCCCCAATTTTTCTTCATTAAAACTTTTCTTGAAATGTGGGTAATCAATAGGCCGATTTAAAAGAAATTCTGTAGATCCAAATTTTTTAAAAATTTACGAACATGATTTTTCCGGAAGAAAATTATTCGTTTTACAGAATTTTTTAAAATCGCCCTATTGATTACTCATACTTCAAGAAAAGTTTTAATGAAAAAAAATTGGGGGTCACCAAAGTTTTTTTCGAATTAAATTAGTTTGAAGGGCAATTGGCAGCCATTTTGAAACGCCATGTTGTTATTTATTTGGTGACTGTTTTTATTGGCAGACTTTTTAACTATGCATAACATTTAGTTTTATTCTTTTTCCGAATTATTTATGCACGTGTTTTGGACTCTCAAACTTGTATTTTCCATTTTTCGAGAAACCGTATCTTAAACCGTTTCTTAAATTTATATAATAAGCTTTGTTTATTGCAATAGAAGCTTTGTATAAATAATTTAATTTTTTAGGTTGTCTGTTCGTCCTTTAACAGCAAGTGTTGTGAAGGATTTTGAAAATTTAACCGACGTTTTAGTAACTTATAATATTGGAGAAACTGGAATAAAACTTGTTCGCGTTAACATCCCAGATGACGCTATAGTTGAAAATGATGAAACGTTTGAGGTATTTATCAACAGTTTAAATACCCAAACCAAAGTATCGCGTTCTCAAGCAACAATAACCATCGTCGATGACGACTGTAAGTTGTGAATGATCTTACTTTCAATTGTCCTATAATTATAGTTTGATAACTTGATGGGTTTTAATAATTTTTCTTTCTTTAGTTGTGGCCGTCTCTTTCCAAATTAATTCCAATGTTATTGAGGAAAATGATGGAACTGTTCCTTTTAATGCTGTCTTAACTGGAGAAATTGAAAGAAGTATAAGTCTTAGGTAGGGACAGTAAAGAAATATATATATATGAAAGTGGAAATATTTAGATGGTAGAAGTAGATAAGGCTTACACGACTTAAAGCGTTAGTTTTTAACGGTAAATATATGTTTTTTAGTTAGTGAGTTTTCTATTTTTATTACGAAAGTTACCGTTATTTTTTGTTTCATTTTCGTTTAGTTGGTCAATAAGAGATGCGACAACAAGTTCCTCTGACTACGTAGTAGCGTCAGGTCCTACAATCACATTCGTCCCAGGCGGTACGAAGACGCAACCAATATTTATTGCGATCACTGATGACCTTATTGTGGAAGGGGTAGAAGCTTTTACTCTTGCATTATCTACCACAGATGCTCACGTTAACACGACTGATACACTCATCATAATAAACGACAATGATAGTGAGTATATTATATTTCTTTGAAGGTTTTTATAGCAATAGCTAATTGTAGAACTGGAGATGGATTTTTCGGTACACTGTATTTACTCAATTAATTGTCGCGTTTCTGTTTTTCAGAACTCAAAGTTTCTTTCGCTAGTAACGCGTATTCGACAAGTGAAGATGAAAACTCAGTCCAGTTAGACGTTCGTGCCATTGGAGTGTTATCTACAACGGTTTCCGTGAGGTATTTTGATACATTTTGGAATTTTAGAATTTTTAAAATGAAAGGTCATAGTTATTTTACAAAACACCCAAAGCTGAAATAATTATTGTGGGCAAACAAGCAAAGTTGGAATAATTATTGTGTGGAGTGAAGTTTTCTCTACTCACCCGGTATGGTACGTCACTCGGAGTAGCACCTAATATCAATACAGGCAAAGCTGTTAGCTGTTTGAAAAACATGTAATAAAAGTAGCGTGCTGCGTAGGCAGTGTAGGAACAACAATCGAAATATAGTAAGGTTAGATATACTGCCGAAACAGAGAACGTAGGACTCTAACGTTTCGAGCGAAGGCCCTTCGTCAGAGAGAAACGCAAAGAGTGTAAACAAACAATGAGCTTATATACGAAAGGTAATCATGTGACCACCTATATAAGCTCATTGTTTGTTTACACTCTTTACGTTTCTCTCTGACAAGGGCCTTCGCTCGAAACGTTAGACTCCTACGTTCTCTGTTTCGGCAGTATATTTATCCTTACTATATTTTGATTGTTTGAAAAAGAAATGGCTAATGGTATACAATATATGTTTGTACGTGGTTGATATCAAATGTGGTACAAATCGTGCAGGTATATAACTAGGTATAAACAGACGTTGGGTAGACGTTCGTTAAGTACAAATAGTCAGAAAATGTTTCTTCAGAAAATGCAACCTTCTAATAACAGGTGTAACACGAAATTTATGACTAATATAAATATAGGATTTTGACGAGAAGTGCTTAGAGTTGGTATAGACCATATTCATAAATGGCCGCCGAATCAATATTCTTTTATGTGCATATAAATTAGCCCAAGGGCTAATTTATATGCACATAAAAGGATTTTAAATCGTCGGCCATTTATGACGTCTATAGGTCGCGCGATTTTAAATATAGTGTGCTAATTTTATCAACTTTAAGAACTATTTCACCATTAATTTTTGTTTTTTAACGAAATATTGGAATTTTGTTTGAATTTACTTGCTTTCAAGCCTTCAGCTGGCATCTCGTTTTCGACGATATAGCTTGATTCTATAGTAGACTCAAGCAAATTGTGTCTAAATGTGACTTCATAATTAAAATATTATTATTGATTACGCTTATCTACATGGGCCATCTTTCCAGTCTACAGTTTCTCTCATTACTTTTTTCTGCCTTTTGTAGCACATAAAATATTGGACCAGACCAGAGACTAGGCTAGGCTAGGTTTTTACTAATATATATATATATATATATATATATATATATATATATATATATATATATATATATATATATATATATATATATATATATATATATATATAAGAACAAAAATATTAGTCCTGAAAAACAGGACTATCGCCCCAATTGACATTTTCCCCCAAACAAGTTGAGAAGCGGTAATATACAGTGCTGGATTACAAAAATAGAAAGTTATAAATTTAAAAAACTAATTAAATAAAAAAAAGAAGAAAAAAGTAAAAAGAAAAGTTAAAAAAAATGGCGGCTGGTAAATTGAGAGCTTATCCTTATAGTGACATTTTCACTTACACTTAAACTGACTAATACTACTGCAGCATTTGATAGTTGTAGACAAGCTATTCCAAAGGCTGATGGTTCTCGGAAAGAAAGGACATCTAAAATAATTTTGTTTGTGGGTGGCCAAAGGACGGTAATTATTAGGATCAAAGTTCCTAGTATTGTGAGAAGGACACGCAGGTGTAAAGTATTTATCAAAGTTAACATTAATAAGACCATTCTTATACTTAAAAAGTAGTGAAACGTCAGAAAGGTCGCGTCTAAATTCAAGCGGTAGCAAATCAAGTGAGACGAATCTTTCCTTGTACATAGCTTAACTCCTGGGAGGGATAGTTGAGAATAAACTTTGTGGCTCGACGTTGGATGTTTTAAATTAGTCGGTGGTGTTTCAAGGTGAAGGGAGACCAGACGCTGGAGCAGTATCCTAGGCGAGGCCGAACAAGGGAGCAGTAGAGCAGTTTTCTGGTTTTGACATCAGAAAGGTCTCTGCCGCAGACTCTTTTGATTAGGCCAAGGGTCTTGTTTGCCTTTGCGCATGTCTCTTCGATATATCTGGACCAGGGTAAGTCTTGGGCAACAGTTATTCCCAGGTCCTTGATATAAGGCACGCATTCCAAAGAATTTTCCTCGAGCTGGTAGTCATAGGTGTTACCGCGACAGGAAATGTTTTGCGAGACATGTGCATGACTTGTACATGTATATACTTTTGGAAGCGTTGAATAACATGTCCCAGTCAACACTCCACTTGTGTAGAGAGTTGAGATCAGCCTGAAGCCCTTGGGATGCACTTTCTAGATCCATAGCTCTATAGATTATAGACTATAGACTATAGTCTATAGACTATAGACTATATAGGCTATAGACTATAGACTATAGACTATAGACTATAGACTATATAGACTATATAGACTATATAGACTATATAGACTATAGATAGACTAGATAGACTATATGGACTATAGACTATATTATAGACTATAGTCTATAGACTATAGACTATAAACTATAAACTAGACTAGACTATAGACTAGACTATAGACTAGACTAGCTAGACTAGACTAGACTAGACTAGACTAGACTAGACTAGACTAGACTAGACTAGACTAGACTAGACTAGACTAGACTAGACTGGACTGGACTGGTCTGGACTGGACTATATAGACTCGAGGCTATATAGGCTAGGTTTGACTAGACTATAATTATAAGCTATACTTGGCCGGACTGGAACGGATCAGACATATCCTGTAACTGGCCTAAAGAACAAGAATTATAGGTCGAAGATCGCAGTTAAGGCTTATTATTTCAGCTCGCTTGACTTTGTTTAATATTCTTTACATTTCAAAATATTTCTGTAACTAATTTTATTTTTTTTACATACTTTTAACATCTTTCTCCTTATAGATTGACGACATTTAATGAAGATGCCATAGCTGGTATTGACTATACAGCTGTTGTCACTACTGTATCGTTTTCCCCGTCTGGAAGTGGAAGTCAAACGGCCTCTGTGTCTATCAATATCATAGATGATGATTTAATTGAATCTGTTGAAACTTTCACAGCAACTCTTTCTAAACTGGGATCTAACGACCCACTTGTAACAATTATAAGCCCTTCAGAAACAACCGTCACTATTGCAGACAATGACAGTAAGCGATTAGTTCATCAATACAATGTATTGATAAATCTGTAATTAATAGTTTGATTTTCTGTTCTGTAACTTTTCAAGGTATTCTCAATAGTACAGTTTTTTAGAAGAGATTATACATAGCAACTGAACTTTTTGTGGACCAACTAAAATTTTTTTTTTGGTTATAAAAAAGAGTAAAAGGAAGACATGTATAATCAGTAAAATAAGGCTAATTATAGTGATGCCTGTTATCTATGTTATTATTACAAAGATTAGTGAAGCTTTCAGATGAGATTAATGTTGGATGAATTAATGTTTCCGTTGGCGTTTTTTAACTTCTGTCATTGTCACGTCGTTCTTATATCGTTTTGTTGCTTTTTGTTACAGGTGCTTATTGTTATTTTAAAGTTGCAATTGTTTTTTATTTTTTCTATTAATTACTATCCTCTCTGTTCTTCTTAGAATCCACTGTTAATTTCAAGAGTTCGTCTTATAATGCACTTGAATCACAAGGCTCTGTTACTGTTAATGTAACCTTGAGTCTCGTTGGGGCGCTGCAAAAATCGGTGAATGTCAGGTAGGCAAACGTTTTTCAAAGTTACTAGCATTGAATATCTGTTGTTTAAAGGAAATTGGCCTTGTAAATTAAGTTTGTTTACCTTGAAAGAACTTAGAAGACCTTTTACAACTCATTCTTCGCTTTTGAGATATTCCAGTTTGTTTGATATGTAAATGATATATTCTCTGACGTCATAAGCAGGGTACAGTATTTTCATGCATTACGAAATCACTTATGCCTCCATGACGTACATACATACGCTGACGATACACAGTTGTATCTTTCCTTCTCTCCCAACTCCGAGATGAGCCAAGCTGAAGCCGTCGCTGGCATGGAAAAATGTGTGAAAGTGATCAGAAGTTGGATAACTGAAGATAAGCTGCTACTTCATGATGACAAAACGGAAGTTTTGCTCATCGGGACACGGCAACAACTAGCGAAAATCTCAGTCAATGGTATCAAGGTTGACGAGGAGGAGATTAACATAGTTTCTACAGCACGTAATCTTGGAGCATGGTTTGACTCTTGTCTAGATATGAACACCCATATTACGAAGACTTGTAGCAGTGCATTCTTCTCCTTTACAATATAAGGCGTATTAGGAGATATTTAACAAGAGAAAGTACCGAAACACTTATACATGCATTTATAACTAGCAGACTTGATTATTGCAATAGCCTGCTTTATGGCTTACCCGAATGCCAAGTCCAGAAGCTACGGAGAGTTATGAATGCTTCTGCACGACTAGTTTTTTGCGCCACAATATTCTGTCACATAACACCTTTACTGCATGAAATACATTGGCTTCCTGTGCGTGTGCGCATTGAATTTAAGTTGTTATTGATTACATTCAAAATTGTACATGGAATGGCCCCGGAATATTTATGTGATTTATTAAGTATAAGTAAACCATCTGTTTACAATCTACGCCGCAATAATGATGGATGAATTTTAGCCACTCCTTCTTGTAAATCTAAGGAGACACTTGGGGATCGTGCTTTTATGCTTTTGGAATTCTCTCCCGATAAACATAAGATAACTAGATAACATTACAACTTTTAAAAGTACGGTTAAGACATTTTTATTCTGCAGAATTTTTTATTAATATATGATGGATTATTGCTTGCATGTACATAATTTTATTCTTTTTATTGATATTACTGTTATTATTATTATATCTATGTATTGTAATGCGCATTTGAATATTTTATAGATATTTGCGCAATATAAATATTAAATATTATTATTAAATATTATGATTGCTCAACATGAAATGTTCAGTGTTATGAGAATTTTTAATTGTCACAGTTTCAAATGTTGGACACACTTGGAGATATAAGTGAATTTGCTATGTGTGAAAATGCTCTACCCTGCAGCGTATGACGTCAGAGACCATCATCTGAAATATCTCGAAAACGAAGAAAAATACGGCAAAGTTATAAAAGGTCTTCATTTACCATTTCACGAGTTCAGTAAAATTAGACAAACTTAATTTATATTACCAATACCTAACTTTCATATTTCTTATTGAGAAAGGTTTTTGTAATAATTTAGACGCAAATGTAAACGATAAAATATTGAATTTTTATGAGCGACGTTTCGATGCCATCATAAAATTTCATGTCAAACAATTAATATTTTACTGCTTACATTTGTGTCTAAATACTTCTTATTATCTAGTTATGTCTCTGTACCAGGCACAGCTACTATACGTGACTTTACCTCGACCACTGCGACAATTAAATTTAATCCAGGCGAATCTTTAGAAAAATCGTTTGCCGTTGATATTGTTGAAGATACTTCTGTTGAAGCAAATGAACAGTTTGAGATTGTTCTTTTGCTTACCGATCCCCAAGCAGTTATTGGCAACCAAGGAAGGACAACAATAAATATAATCGATAATGATGGTAAGCAATGGTTGTTTTTTTAATGATTTTTTGATAAGCTTACAGCGATGAAATTACCGTTCTACATGTGTTGATCAATTTGCAACACATACGAATGTGTCTTGTATAGATTTCTGTTTTCAATGTATGAGACGTACCCTCACCTGCTTTTCCGAATTCAATGTTGGATTTGGTGAAAATTCTTCGCAGATGTTTCTACAATGTACATTGTACAATTTTGGTCTCGTATGAGCTGGCCAAAACTGCGTCAAATCCTTGAAAAGGGTAGAAATTCGAAAAGCCGACAAATTTAAAAAGATAAAAATAAATTTCAAAATTTGAGTCCCAATCTTCTTGTACAACGAGAGCTTATTCTTGATTTAACTGGTATTTTTGATTTATAACGAAGAACAAAACGAAATAAATATTTAATGAAAATACCACATTGGTGTTTCTTTTAAATACCCGACGAATTTTAAATTCAATACTGATGTTGTTAGCCAATCAGAAATGAGGGAAATTGATTGAAATATCAGGTTTTAAAATGGATATACTCTTGCGAATTTTCTTTCACTAGAAATTTCGAGTATTTATTTAGATATCTGAATATCGAAATGTTACCGTCGGTTGCGCTATTTAATCTATGGCTGACTAGGCATACTTTCACTACTCTTCTGGTTAAAATTTCAAATTTTCTTAACCTTTTTTTTAATACTAATTATTGTTTTTCTAGTGGCGTTAGTGGAGTTTGTAGACACCAGTTATTCATTTCCTGAAAATATCGGAAATGGCGTACTTCAAGTACGATTGGTTAATTTAACTGGCCCTTTGCAGACCAATGTTACTGTGAGGTAAGTCTGTGTTTTATTCTCGTAATTTATTGCTGAGTTCAATAACTGTACAGAACTGATTTTGTATAATCTTGTATAATAAATAGACTTTGTATGATAAATAGATTTTGTATAAAAAATTTTGTAATTATATATTAATTTATACTGTACAATCAATCAATCAATCAATCAATCAATCAATCAATCAATCAATCAATCAATCAATCAGAAATTCAATGCGACGTCTTTCTACTAGAATATTAAGAAATATCGTACGTCCAGTGAGCGCCTCTGAAATTTGAAACGTATTAGTTTTATTTGTCTCATTAATTGTATGTAAATCTCAGAACTTACAGTACATTTATAAAATAGAAAATGGCCGCCCGTGTAGCCTGATGCAAACATGAGAGTAAGTTTGGGAGAATTCGAAAGTTTATGTTGTGAACCCGAACTGTAAGCAAGTGTTTACATAAGTAGTTTCAAATTCTCCCAAACTTACTCGAGTGTTTGCATCAAGTTATATAAACACATGCAGGGCGTCCATTTTCTATTTTTTATGAGATACTGTAAGATTAAGAAATGCGTCGTGACGTCATAACCGTGTTTGTATAGTCTGATATAAACACGGTAACTGAAAAATCAGCGCATGCGTAAGACACAACCTACAGAATATAATAAAGGCTTATTAACCGAGTTCGAGGTCTGTACGGGAAACTATTCGCCCGAGGTTTTCGTACGATAAAACCGATGGCAAATACTTTCCCGTACAGACCAAGAAAACGAGGTTAATAAGCCTTTTATTATATGGATTTTGGTTTGTTTTCTTATCTGTTTTTAGTTCTACGTTTGTCTTGATCAGTTGTGGCTGTTCACCTTAGTTCTTTCTTTTGAGCTTGTTTTTTCGCTTCATGTTTACACCTGTTAGGCTTTTATTTTTCGCGCTTTTAAATAAGAAGTTTTTATAAAAAAAACACTAATGTTTCAGGACGTATTATTCTTCAAAGTTTTCCAACGAATATATCTAATTCGCTTTTATTTTCATTCAAATCAGCTCAGTAATTTTCCCGCCAAAACTTGCAGGCCATTAAAAATGACGCAATGCCCTCTCACAGTGCCGAGAGGGCATTTCGGCTTTTTCCGGACCTCTCAGCAACCAATCAGCGTGGCGCCGTTTGGCGCTATGGTTTGGCGTAATGACCCGAAAACAAGTTCAGCCATATAATAATATAGCATAATACGGTTATTTCAAATTAATTTTTTTAACGGTATGATTTAAAAGCAACAGCGCGTTTTTGTTTTAATTCTACAAATTCACTATATTTCTTCTACATTTCTTTAGTGTAAAAGTTACGTCCTCAGAAGCCGCTCTTACAAATGATTATACTAATCCTTCACCGTCGATTACTTTCAATGTTGGCGATTTAAACACTGTTAAAAATATATTGCTTCCGATAAAGAACGATAGTATCTTTGAAGTATCTGAAAAACTTTTTGTTATCCTTGGCAATGATCTTGATTCAAAAGTTTCCATAAAATCTCCAGATTTTGTAATTGTAACAATAACCGACGACGATAGTAAGTAACTATTTAACCATATTGTGATCGGTCATGTAAATGAGAATTAGATACAGAGAACAGAGTATTTTATTAGCTAGAGATTGAAGACATTGCATAAAAAAAGGAAGAACCGCAAGTGAAAAAGTCCTTAGGGCTGTAGAGATCTGAAGCCTGGTTTTGATAAGATCGTCTCGACCTCCCATCCCCGATTACCCAAACAGGATTTTAGCCAGAAGGACGTCTGGGCGTCCTGGGACGCCATAGAATGAAACTAGACGGCTTTGGACGCCCAAAATTTAAAAAATAATGGAAATTATTCTCGATTGCCTAAAATATACATTTTTACGAAAAGTGTCAATATCACTATTTCAAGAGTCATCGCAATTTAATGCATGACGACACAAACTCGCAAAGTCGAGGATGTTCGAAAAAACTGTGAATGAATCTGGCATGAAGTTATTTCCTTAGTCTCGTGGTGGCCTTCAGACTACAAATGTCTGGACATTTTCAGGGGTTGGGGGTTGGAGGGATTGACTTGTCGGAAATTGGACGCCTTCTCTCAAAATCCTGGCTATAAGCCTGTTCCCAAATCTCTCCAATCCGACTAGATATATCTTGAATCGCTCAGTCTGATTGGATGGATTGATTGGAGGGGATCGAGACGATCTTATGGAAACCGGGCTGTCGATAATCGTGCATATAGATTAGGGGAGGTGTTAAAATAGCCTTCTTGGTTGAACCTGGGCAAAAGGCGAAGGTTGGATGTTTGATAGAAGGGCAAACATGATTTTTCGTTTGATCATAGACAGTTGACGTGTCTCAAAAACAGTGACACTGGACGTTATTTTTGTAACAATATTTGCCTTCCTTTTCTTACGAGAAGCGAATAGAAAGAATGTACCACCGATCTATAAATGGAAGTTTCTTATTTTCAACGGTCGACGATCTTTAACCCATTTGGTCATTTCTGCCCGAGGAATTGTTTGGTGTTTGCCAGAGTAAAATTCTAAAGTTTAAAGATCAATTTGGAAATAATAGTAGTTTTAACTTTTTAAGTTAATTAATTAAAATTCATTACGGGAAAATATCAGACAGTCCGTAATAACCAAGCAGTCGAGTTTATTTTATTTTTTATTTTATTTATTTTACAAGATTTGCCACACAATGCACACACACAAACAAATGAACAAATATAAAGGAAATAACTAGTGATATAAAGCAAATACAAAGGCAGCGACTGACCACAGAGATAAAATCTCCAATAGTGGGGTCCCAATAAATAAATAAATAAATAAAATAAATAATTAAATAAACAGACAAACAAACAAACAAACAAACAAACAAACAAACAAACAAACAAACGAACGAACAAACAAACAAACAAACAAACAAACAAACAAACAAACAAACAAACAAACAAACAAACAAACAAACAAATAAATAAATGAATAATTGGATAAATAAATAAGTAAATAAATAAATAATCTCATAAACAAATAAACGGATAAATAAAAAAATAAAAAAATAAATAAAATCGATCTAACAACACTCTCTCGCAGATAGGCTGTGAAGCGAACGGGTTGTGTGCCACTTTGATTTGAATGTTTTTGGGTTTTCCGGATCATAGATATGATCAGTAAGATCATATCAAGGTTAATAAGATGTTTGATATATATTAAACAAGATTTACATACATATACATATACTGATATAGAAATATAGTATGAGGTTTGAGCACTGCCGAAAATATTGAACATAGTTTCTAACGTTGCGAGCGAATGACCATTTCGATTTGTATTTCACTGAACACTGCCTACGCAGCACACTACTTTTATTATACTGATATAGGATGACTTCCGTGACATAGTCTCGTTATTTTTAATTAATGTTGCATGTCTCCCGGAGTCCCGGTTATTGTTTTCGAGATGGTAAAGCTTATACTTTCAGATGGCTCACCGTCTAACCCATACATGACTTTTTTCAGGTGCTACAATAAGTTTCTCACAGAGCACTTATAACGTAAGCGAAGATAAAAAAGCGGAGATTCAAGTTCAGGTCACGAACGGCCAACTTGGTACACCCGTGATTGTTAGGTAAGCAGTAAAAATACGAATTAATTAAATATTTCTATATACACTTTTTATCCAGAAAGTGAGTGCGGGAAAATTCAAACGTTTATGTAAACTCGTTCTTTTGCGAAGGATTTTGAAATTTTATCACATATTTTAACATAATAAAACAATAAGCCGATTGCTCGATCAACTTTACGACCTCTTTTAGCTGCGCAAACTAAACGTCTGCGCCGCGAAAGCAGACATAAACTGTGCATTGTAGGTATTTTGCATTCGCGAAGCTGAAAATAAAATTGCTGCTTCGAGCAATGCTTACATTCACGCTTTTTTATGCTCAGGTACTTCCAACTTTTTGCGCGCATCTATAACTTTACAGAGAACGCCAAACAATGAATCTTTTCAGTCTTAAATATAACATAATTTCTATAATAGATTTTGCTAATCGTTTGAGTATATATTGCTATGGACATATGACAAATATATGATGTACTTTTGCTTTTAGTGTGGCAACCAGTACAGGAACAGCTGCAGTTGGTGACTTTGTTGGTTCAGTTGAGAGTGTTGTATTCTTATCTGGAGAAACCGGACCCAAAACAGTCGAAATTGATTTGGTTAATGATCTAGTAGTTGAGTCAACTGAAACATTTAGTGTTTCTCTCAGTTCTACCTCATCAGTGAATTTGGGTCCAGCAGCTTCTATAAATATTTTAGATAACGACGGTAAACAAATTCACGTTTCTTACTATTTTTTTATTACGATTGTGTTCGCCTTCTACATTGTCATTTTATAATATTTTTTACTCAAACTAATGTATGCTTGTATGTCTAAATTACCAATGGCTTGAAAAATTCAGTTAGAAATAAGTTCTCTTTATTTGAAATTGGTCATGCGATTATATATATTTAGTTTCCATATCTGCACTTTCCGTATCTACACTTAGTTCTTGAGATAATATAACAGTTTAAAATGTACAACCCTTTCTGTACTTTTTGCATTTCGGAGTAAGATTTAATACATGCAGTAAAGTTTTTGTTCATTATAATCCCTTTTGTGTTTTCAAGAGCTTATACAACTCTCAAAATTTTCTCCGAGCTGGATCCCGGTGAGGATGCTTATCTCGGCACGCGTACATAGAGTCATTTCACAGGCGTGTACTGGGAAAAGCGAGGGAGATATAATGTGTATTTATAAAATAAGGTGTCCTCTACGCACGCTCTGATTGGCTGGGCCCTGTGCATTTATAAGAGTATGAAGATCAAGAATGACGTAAAATGGCGTAGGATGGCTTCACCTGGAGGGATAGTTTTGAAAGTTCGCTGGCTTTTCCCACTTTATTAGTTTGTTTTTTTCCTTCTTATTTTATAAAACAAATAAAACAAACCGCTCCTGTGCATATGTACTCTTAGAAAGGTTCGTTTGACGTGATTTGAACACGAAAGAAGTGTAAACTCGGCTATCGCCTCGTGCCTCTACTCAACTTCTTTCGTGTTCAAATGGCGTCAAGCGTGCCTTTATAAGAGTACATATGCACGGAGCTTTATGTTTTATTTGTTAAATATACTATATATATATATATATATATATATATATATATATATATATATATATATATATATATATATAGTATATTTATTTATATAAATAAGTATTTAAGTATTTGTTGGGTAAAGGATTCGGTAAAAATTGTTGGGCACTGGTGACTAACAATGAAGCAACCGCTAAGTAGAAGTAGAAGATGAAACCGAGGGCTTTTGAAATTATACGACGCCGACGTGTTCAAGACAACAGCTATATTTTGCAAAACGAAATGGTTTCGTTTAAAGAAACGAAATGGAATCTGCTCAACTAAACTTAAAGGAGAACAACTAGGAAAAGAAGGAAACAAACAGCCGGTTTGAAGAGAAACCAGAAAACCGAAGAAACTAAACGGACGAATCGAATTAGTCCAGTTCCGCTTGTTTACACGGAAGACAAATTCGGAACCGTTCTGGAATTCGTCCGGTACCGTGTAAACGTAGTATGTAATGTAATGTAATGTAATGTAATGTATTGTATTGTAATGTAATGTAATGTAATGTAATGTAATGTAATGTAATGTAATGTAATGTAATGTAATGTAATGTAATGTAATGTAATGTAATCATTTACATAATAAAAACTAATGTAATATATTCCTATTTTTATAGCTATTACGGTGGCGTTTGGTGCTTCAAATTACACGGTCACAGAAGGAGACTCCACAGTTACTCTGCAAGTTGTTGCGACAGGCCAAACATCGATTCCGTTGTCAGTAAGGTAGGGTTAAATCATCACCACTATATTAATGTACATGAAAGAAAAATTTCTAACTCTTATTGGCTAAGATGAATACAACTTTATTGTAATACATTATAGAAAAATGAAATACATTGCAAATTATATTAACTATTGAGCATTCTGATTGGCTAATAAACAATGTAAATGCGGAGAGGCAATCAAATACTAATGCGGAGCTTGGGAGGGAGGGAGCGAGGGAGGGAGCTAGGGAGGGAGGGAGGGAGGGAGGGAGAGGGAGGGAGGGAGGGAGAGAGGGGGAGAGAGAGGGAGAGGGAGAGAAAGAATTTTTTTATTACAATTGGACACTAATAAAACATTTACATTTTCTGTAAGAGTTTGAGGTGGTGACTGCGTCCCGAAACGTAAAGAAAGATTTAAATGTTTCTTTTTTGATGCGTTTTTATACATATTTAATTCAATTTTTCTTTTTTTTAGCGTTGCCACGGAAGACTCTTCTGCAAAAGCGTCTTCTGATTACAACTCGTCAACGCAAGTGGTTACATTTAATTCAGGCAATATGGTAAAACCGGTGTCAGTTAATATCATTGACAACGTTAAGATCGAACCTGTTGAAAAATTCTTAGTCAAATTAACATCCTTGAATAGCAACCATGTTAAACTGGGAAGTGTACAAACTACGGAGGTTACCATAATTGACAATGATTGTAAGTATCTGCAAGAATACTAAGTATAAGTTGTCAAGTACTATTTAAGATATAAGCGGCCGTGTTTGTATGTACTATTTACAAAACTGATAAGTGACTGTTGTGTATCGGGTAAACAGACACGAGGTTATCGACCTTAACTCCGCCCGCCCAGCCTAAAGGCCCATTTCCACTCAGGAGAATTTTCCTCAGACAGGAAATTTCCCTTTGTCTTGTGAGCTCTTGGGCAGAACTAATGAGTTTGAGACAAAAGAAAATGTCCTGTCCAAAGAAAATTTTCCTCAGTGGAAATGGGCCTAAAGCGCACGTAATGGAAAACGGCTTTTTTCTCGAAATTCGACCCTTCGCAGATGAGCGCGACTTCAAACCTTAAGGTTCCTAATCTCACGGTGACAACCTAAGTGCAATATAGCGGGGTTTTTAACCAAAACAAAAACATTTATTAATCCGGAGTCTTACGAGTAATCCCAACACCGTCCTCGTTGCAGATGAAAAGACGACGTTGTGGCAAGGAACAGTAAAAGCTGTTTAGTATATTTCGGCGTTAATTTATTACACGTGATCTTTTAGAAGATGTGAATGCTTGTGAAAGGCCTTAAAATACACCTGAAGCACACTTCATGTGTATGTAACTCAGTAACTGAATTCTAAAATGTTTAATAATTTCAAAAGGAAAATAGAAAAGAAATTAAATGTAATCAGTATCTGTAAATGTGATACATAACTGATTAATAAAACATCAGTGTCTGTAAATGTATACAGAAATTGTGTTTTATTAATTAGTTTTGTACCATGCTACACAGACACTGATTAAATCCAAATATTACCAGGGTTAAGTCACGTTGGCCTGAAAAACAGAGAAAAATCTTCTCGACGTTTCGAGCGAAGGCCCTTCGTCAGGAGAAATTAGTAAACAACTCACATGTGGTCACGCGTATTTATAGCAGAGCTACAATGGGAATCACGTGAACACATGTAAGCCAATAAAAACAAAGTAAACAAATAAATTAATATGTAATATGTAATTTTAGCCTGTGTGCAGGTGCTGACCCAATTTGTGGGTCAGGTACCTGCAAATAGGCAAAGAAACAGGTTATAAATTACTATTTAAATCATCAGAAAAAGGTTAAGGAAAAGGTGTGGAATATGGTGGTGGAGTGAGCTAAAGAGAATCGCTCATTTGTTTACTTTGTTTTTATTGGCTTACATGTGTTCACGTGATTCCCATTGTAGCTCTGCTATAAATACGCGTGACCACATGTGAGTTGTTTACTAATTTCTCCTGACGAAGGGCCTTCGCTCGAAACGTCGAGAAGATTTTTCTTTGTTTTTCAGGCCAACGTGACTTAACCCTGGTAATATTTGTTTTATTAATTAGTTTTGTACCATGCTACACAGACAATGATTAAACCTTAATTTCTTTTTAATTTTTCATGAATTATTAATGAGTTTTGGAATGGTATTTATAAAGTGACATTTTGAAAACGCAAGTGGTGATTGGTTAAAAACCGTGTTTTTATAACTCTATGGAGAACGTGGAGATTAAGACGTCATCTAAATACACCATGCATGATCCAATATGCCATTCCATAAAAGTGTGTGGAAACACTGCATAAAACGCCATATTATATATCATCTAAATTTTACGCTATTCAATACGCCATCCATGGACAGTAAGCAGAATTTACGTTTTTGATTTATTTTTACCTTTCATCTATTTTCATCGGGTTATTTTATAAAAGAAGTAGAAAATATTTTTCTATACAGTTTTAGAAACACTTGTAGAAGTTTGGGAGATGATATTTACTATTAGACGATACTGATAACGAAATTCATTTTGTTTTTTAAAGTCGCAACAGTGCAATTTTTCAGCGACCTTTTCACTGGAAACGAGACATATGGATATGCTGATGTCAGCGTTGTTTTGACAGGAGCTTTAGAAAGTACCGTTGAAGTAAGGTAGGTTGATTCCATTTATAAGCAATGCATTATCAATGTAAACGAGTTTCTTATTGTATAATTTTTGCTAGAATTATCCACAATGAACTTCTTGTCTGGTTCTTCGAGAGCTTTTATAAAATGTTAACAAGAATTGTTGCCGAGTTAAACAATGGGCCGGAAAACCGCTTGCCAATAAGAAACAAAAATACGCGATCTAACGAAAATGTTTAAACGATGTTTTGCGCTAGTGCATGAAATGTTCGTGTAACAAAAGCCATGAAAAGCTTTCTGTGTGAACGCTTGTGAATCAGATCCCGGGCGCCGTGAGTGTAAACAAGTGGCCCGTGCCCGAGCACCGTACCCGGGCACCTGGTCTGCACAGGCCCTAAGGGCCCCTCGTCCAGTATATGATGATGAGGGAAACACGACATTAAATTGTCCCTCTCGAAACAAAGGATTTCGAGGTGACCATGTAATTAGTTAAGTAATACCATCACACGAGCCCTCGAGGCCTGAGGGGATATTTAATCACTAATTTCCCGACATGTCATGGTATTAGTTTGTACTGAATACCATAATTACTTTTAGAATATGATCATACCCACTCAGCCAATCAGCGCCCAGAATTTTCATGCTCTATATTCCATAAACTATCTGAAATTATGTCAAGTGGTGGGGGCTTTGAAGCACAGGGAAATTGAGGGGTAAAATAGTATTCACTAGTGAGTTTATGCAACTAATTAGTATGCTCTATATACTCATTAGTATGCTCTATATAGAGCATACTAATGAGTGTATAGAGCATACTAATTAGTTACATAAACTCACCAGAAGATATTCATAACCAAAAAATAATGCAAACATCAACAACAACGAAAAAAATCTGTTCTTTCTAACCCAATAAAAGAATACATTTTCTGCCAGAAACATAAAACTAGCGGCCAAATATTACCAATTTTGTCACTCAAACTTAAAAGTCATACTTGTCTCACCATGTTTAATTACAAGTGATATTTTTGTAGACAATTCAGGTTTTGGTTCATTTCTGTCCTCCGCCTCAATTTTTTTAATTTTACCTTCTGGTTCTTCTGACTCTCCGCTCGGAGGTTGTAAAGCATCGGACACGGCTTTTACCAAACTGCTGCTTGGCCGTTTGTAGGAGCGGACAGCCGTGCTGCGGAGAACCAAACACGAAAACAATGACGCCTAATTAATGCAAAGTGTGAACGACAAATAAAATACGCTAGAGAATAGAATAGAATAGAATAGAATAGAATATAGATTCTTCCACAGAATTAGCTGAGTGGGGTATGATCATATTCTAAGTCGGTTAGATAATGAACTCTCGTGTCCTATGGGATATAGTGTCCTCGCATAGATAGAAAGCCACTCGGCCTGCGGCCCTCGTGGCTTTCTATCTATGCTCGGCACTATATCCCATAGAACACTCGAGTTCATTATCTAACCTACACATAATAACCCATTTTTTGTCGTGTAAAAGAGTACTGTTTGGATGCTTGGTCATGCATGCTAATGAGGGAAAAATTAGAAATTTGTCCTGTTAGAGGACGAAATTAGAAATTTCCGGCCCTGTTTGGGAGAAATTAGAAGAAGAGAAATGAGAACAAAAGACACCGAGTCAATCATGGTATTATATGTCGTTAAATGCATGGAAATCTCAGTGCTCGTGTAATAATAAATCCTGATCTGTGATCTCCTGACACAGAAAAAAATACAAAGGAAAGATATAAGTCCGCCAAAGAATGTGAAAAAAACCCATCAATACAAAGACAGTCATTTAATCTCCGAGGGTGTGCCCATTTAGTTTCTTTCTTCTGTCTCATTTAGTATATTTTTTATTTGTCGTTTCTTTCCTTGTTGATTACTTGCTGACATCATAGTCCCTAGAAATAAATTGTCTAGAAACGCGGCCAAAGTCTTTGTTCTAGGTTTTTGTCCACGTTTGTGCATCTTATTTCACCTTCACGCTTGCTGAACACATTGTATATTTGGTATAATGAAGCAATCATCTAATAGCAGCGTATAAATATTAATGAACGTAAAACAAAAGATTGTGCACCTTATTTGCCACCCTCAACCTAAATTGTAGCTCATTGTTAACCGCTTTGATGTTCGCCGCGTCTCCAGAGAATATAATTCTAGGGATATGTATTATGAATATGATTTCGGCAGTCGCGGGTTTTCCAGATGTGCACAGGCTATCGTTTTGGTTGTTCAGGGCATAGAGATCATATAAATACTAGAGGGGGCATCCAATCCTAATTTCAGCCAAACACAGGTAACCAATTGAAGGCTGCCATCTTGGATAAATTGGTTGGCAAAACAACGATGCCCGGATGAAATCTGTTGGTTCCAGGCCTTTTTTCTGTATCCGAAGCTAATTTTACATTTCTTGTTTATCTCGCCACATTTGTTTATGGAAAAAGAAGGTGGAAAACTCACGAACTACGTATTGTTAAAATACATCGTGTACGTATGTTGTCACAAATTTCATAAGCTTTTGTTTCATATATAGTTGAAGTTTCTTCGTTATCTGTAGCGTTTTGAAACGTTCAAAATGTTCACACCTTTGTTCGTCAAATGATGAGAAATGGCACCTGGTTTGTTGTTTTTCCATAATTTTGCCAGAACTAAAGCTATAAGTTAAGGTAGTATAAAACTTCTGATATGTTTAAAAACAAAGCTTCATGATTTAAATTAGCTTTAAATTCATACCTAAAGTATTCCAAAAGTTATAGATAAAGCAAACACCAAAACTGCAAAAGACAAAACAAACTGCTTCCCACATTGACCAACTTCACCCAGGCCAGATCAAAATGACAAACGTTTTTACAATTTTAAAACACTGCTGCTTCAGATAAGAACTTAAAAGTTCTACCAGAAATTGCATTTTACAATATGTTCTGTTTGATATATTGCTCAGGGTTGTGTAATAAGTATTTTAAAAACAATAGCCAAAATTCTAAGCACTTGTCATAAGTCCATTTCTCATCATTTGACGAACAAAGGTGTGAACATTTTGAACGTTTTAAAACGCTACAGATAACGAAGAAACTTCAACTATATATGAAACAAAAGCTTATGAAATTTGTGACAACATACGTACACGATGTATTTTAACAATACGTAGTTCGTGAGTTTTCCACCTTCTTTTTCCATAAACAAATGTGGCGAGATAAACAAGAAATGTAAAATTAACTTCGGAAACAGAAAAAAGGCCTGGAACCAAGAAATTTCATCCGGGCATCATTGTTTTGCCAACCAATTTATCCAAGATGGCAGCCTTCAATTGGTTACCCGATTTATCCCCCAATGCCCCCTCTAGTTTATATATGATCTCTATGGTTCAGGGTGTAACTCTACTGCTTAAAAATATTTTTAGTTAAAGTGCTTAGAAACCCAAATGTGATATTACTGATATGGTTTATATGTAAACGAATCGTTGAATGCCAAAATGTTTTTTGATTGGAACTTTTATTTGTTGTCATATTGAGATTTGTATTTCTAAAATGATAATGAGGATAACGTCTATGTAGGCATAATTTGCATACACATGATATGTCCTGTTACAGAAGAAATATTACCCAATTGATATGTTAATGGCATACTTGAATCACTAGTGTATGGTATATTTTATTATTTTTTTCGCTCAAATCTTCAAGCGGTTATTATACTAAAAGAAAAAAAGGAAACAGAAACACCTATATTTACATTGACGTCATTACCATTTTGGAAATAGAAACCTCAATAGACCCTTTGCACTTATTCCCTTGGTGGAGGACAAATCTTCTAAACAATAAAATTCCATTAATGATTCGCTCTGTTGCACCGTTTTGACGTCATATGCAGAGGTCTATATGACACCAGATAAAAACTCAAATCAAAAAATATTTTGACATCAATCAACTATTCACGTTTAATACATGGAATTCATATCAGTAATATCTTCTTGCGTTTATAGGCGCTTTGACCGATTACTATATAGCAGGGTATTTCAAAATGTTTTGAAATTTGGGCCAACGTAATCTTTTTTTATTCAAGGGTTTCTACGACTGGTGGCACAGCTACAGCTGGAGTCGACTACGAAAGTTTGTCAAATTATCAAGTAACATTTGTTCCTGGAGGACCCGCCTTACAGTACATTAGGATTAATGTTACTGATGACAATTTGATAGAAGGCATCGAACGTTTCACTGCGTCGTTGTCGTCTCCAAGTTCCTTTACGAGAATTGGAAGCGTCAACGTCACCACTGTTAGACTTATTGATAATGATGGTACGTAATCAGGGGCCGCGGAGCGGCTTTTAAAGTGGGTTGGGGGGAGGGGACTAAAAGGAATGGGGGGTCTAAAAAATTTTTAGGGGTGTCCGGGGGCATACTCCCCGGGAAATGTTTGAATTGCTAAAACTCAAAGACGTTATTTCCTGCATTTTGAAGGACGTTTTCACAAAAAATTATTTAAGACAAACTAAAATTTTTAGACTATCTCATCATTCAATTTAATAAACAAATCTTACAATTTAATAATTAAATGTAGCATTTATATTACTACAAAATGTATGCAATCGCAATATTATGGGATGGTCCTCAACACCGTACGTAAATCGATAGCTCAAGGCAACGCAATGGACATGACAGTTTCAATTTTTCAAAGCTTTTATTTTTTTTTGCTTGGGCTTAAAAGTGGGAGGTAATTATGAATTGTTAATTATGTACGTTTTTGAAACAAATTAACCTTAACTGATAATGTTATAATGTTTGTCAATGTTCTATTTATCTATAGTGGCAACGATAAGCTTCGTCAACGCACCCACGGATACAGTAGTTGAAGGTCTGCCTGCCGTTATAACAGTTGAAGTGAATGGACCTCTGACTACTCAAGTTACAGCAACGTATGTTATGTTTCTTTATGTAAAAGATTTTTATTTAAGACTTTTTCTTTTCTCCTTTCCTTCCTCTCTCCCTCCTTCCCTCTATATCTCCGTCCCTCTCTCCCTCCCTCCTTTCCTCCCTCTCTCCTTTCCTTCCTCCCTCTCTCTTTTCCTTCTTCCCTGTCTCCTTCTCTTTTTCAGTCACTCGCTTACTTACTCACTCATTGTCTGTCATTGGTGGTTACTAGCAAAAGAGATGCCACAATATTTAAAGGAAGTTACGAATGTTTTGAGGTTAATTTGTAGTTATTTGTTTTAATCTTTCAAAATACGAGAGAAACGGGTAAATGATCCAGTTGACTGTACAGATTACTGTGGTTTGTGTGAGAGATACAATGGGAACCTAGCCCAGTTTCTAAGCCTTTCGTTTCCGCCATGAGCTTGGCCGCGTAGTCGGTTGAGGAAGGCCTAGAAACTAGGCTAATGGGAACCCAATTAACCACGCGTTACTTTTCTCTGTTGGTCCCGAAACCGAAAGAGAATGTTTGTGGTCCTGGATAAATGACGTGTACCTGTATCACTTAGTGTATACCTGGCTTCTTTGCCTGATTCAGAATACGATTCTTTGCTCAGAACCTAACTTATGGACATCGTTTTTGGTACAATCGGCATGTTATGTTACATCATGTTTTAGGGCCACTATGTTGTCTATTTAATTTAGCACTTTTTTCCTTTTCCTTTTTTTTTAAATATGTACATAATTTAATTGTAAGAAACTTCAGAAATTGGAGGTAATAAAGATTTAAACTCATTCACTCACTCACTCACTCACTCACTCACTCACTCACTCACTCACTCACTCACTCACTCACTCACTCACTCACTCACTCACTCACTCACTCACTCACTCACTCACTCACTCACTCACTCACTCACTCACTCACTCACTCACTCACTCACTCACTCACTCACTCACTTCACTCACTCGCTCGCTCACTTATTTTGGTTTTCAAATCAATTTCTCATTTTTTCTATTATTCACTACTTCTATTCTATTCTATTCTATTGAAGCTTAAGTTCAATTTTTTTTTCTTTTTAAAGAGCTACTGTCACGGCTGTTACTGCCAGCAGCACAGATTACTCCGTTATTTCTTCTACTACACTAAATTTTGGACCAGGGTTGCAAACAACCTCTATTATAGTAATACAAACGGATGACGACTCCATTATAGAAGATGACGAGACAATCTTGCTGACACTTACTACAACGAGCTCAAGTGTAAAAATTAATGATGGTGCCTTAACAGTTACTATTGAAGATAATGACAGTAAGTTTCTGTATAGTGGCGCTCTTATTTAGGATATTCTATCGTATTTTGTTGCTGGACAAGAGTTGCTAAATACAGGTGGTTATTCTGGTGCGGACTATTCAGGAAAAATTTCAATGCCTAACATGGTGACGCAATATGGGAACTTCTTCATGACGTCATTAAAAATCTAGACTTTCTCAAAGTCCTTTTCAAACATTTTTGACCTTTCGACATTCTTGACTTTTCGGTTCCTCGTTGAAAAGGACTTTTCCCACCTGCAGCGCGCCAAAATTCACCGGTGAATTTTTCGACCGGTGACGTAATTCGGGAAGTAATTATATTCAGGCTAAATTGCAATGCAAGTGCTATCTTTGGAAGTTGGAGTTAAACAGACTCTTGAAAACGTTTTAGTAGGGTAGAACCACTTTCCATTGCATGTACGACAACCCGAAACACGTCAAAACAGGGCGATGTACATTTCAGCGATTTCCCGCCAGTATATTTAATTAGATTCAAAAACATGCAAGCGAAACAAGTGCGCCTCTTTCCTCCCGCTTTTCTACTGTCCCGCCTTTCCGCTCGCCCGCAAAAACTAGCGCTAAGAGGCGGACTTGGAGCAAGTCTATTAAAAATCTTAAAAACTCATCAACATTATTATTAATATAACAATGCACAAAAACGTAAACATTATTCTACATTTTTGCTACTGTACCTCAATCTCGTTCCCAGAGCCCACGTTCCCTTACCCAGCGGGCGGGAAACGAGAGGCTCTGGGATAATCCGTTCACGCCATCACAGGACAACCTCGTCCCCAGGGCATTTTGCCTCCACGTTGGGAGTCGGCGAAAATGGCCCTGGCATCGGCTGGTCACGTGACACCCAGAATTTTGGGGTGTTTTGGCAAGAAAATTTATGCGGTCTTTGTGTTTCGTTTTTGTATAATACGTATACATGAATAAGAAGTAAGAAATATTTAACGCTCTGCCGAATCACTCATGTGAACCTTTATCATAAATGCAACTGGCTAGCATTATTCATCATGATACTCCCCACGATTATCCAGGATACATTTAAATGTCGGGAAGAAACATATATCTAATGTTGTTCTTGACTTTAACCAAAGCTATGGTTACAATTCTTTGGATGAACTTCGCAGAGTGGATTTATTGCAATTCATATTTTGATGAATAAATTACACTGTATCTGAATTAATCAAGTTTTTAAACCGGCCAATCCGATTATAGAATCGACCAGCCGATGCCAGGGCCATTTTCGCCGACCTCCCAACGTGGAGGCAAAATTCCCTGGGGACGAGGTTGCATCACAGGATTCTTGTTGTCTGGAAGAAGAGTAATCATGTTCATCAGCCAATGAAATATCGATGTGAAACGGATTATCCCAGAGAGTCTCGTTTCCCGGGTGGGGAACGTGGGCTCTGGGAACGAGATTGACTGTACCTGTGAAAATGTTCGGTTCTCTGACCACTGACCATTTCTCAATAGCACATTTGTCAGAGCGCCGATGCGTTTATTCGGATACCTTGTGCTCGATTCCCAGTAGGGAAATCCAGATTTTTTTATATTATTGTTCTTGGGTTAAATTTTTTCTTAATTTTCTTAATTTCTAATGTATTCTGACACTCGAAATTTTCTATTGAGTGAAATGTTAAATATTTCTTTTTACATCTCATCTTGTTCTATGTAATTTGAGCTGTGATCTTACAAGTGTGACACAGCATTATAACAAAACAAAAAGTCAGCCATATCTCCAGTGTCCACTGCAATTTCTCGTTCTCTCAAATTTTTAGTCGTTTTCCTATACTGTATCTTGATGGAAGTAGAGAAAATGTTTTCTATTTTATAAATAGTTCTTTTAAAGCTTTTAAAATGACGTACTATTAAGAAAATAACAATGTTACGTAATATAAAATAATATAAGGTATCAGGAGATCAGAGATCAGGATTTACATGTATTACATGAGCACTGAGATTTCCATACATTTAACGACATCATTACATGGTCACCTTGGAATCCTTTGTTTCGGGAGGGACAATTAATGTCGTGTTTCCCTCCAACTAAACCAACCAAAAACAAGAATTACGTTTTATCAAGCGAAGTCTTGCTGTACTGACCGAGCGATAGCGAAGTTAATACGTTCAAGACAGAGATTTCATATTTTACAGTGTAAAGACTAAACGTTCAAGGTTATTATTAAGTAGTTTATTATATGTCACTTTTTACTCAAAAAATCAATCAGGAACTTCCTAGGACTAGGTTTTTTTTTTGCTATTTATTTCTCGTCTGAATACTAAAATTTACTTTTAGAATGTTAGTCGATATTTTCTATTTTGTTTGGTGTTTTTCAATCGTGGATCGTAGGGCATTAACAATTTCCGTAATACCCGGAAAAATCTTGCCACGTCAGCAACCAATCACAGCGCACGATTTCCTGGAAGTAACCCGTGCCAAATAATAGTAGGCATTTATTCTGGTGAACTACTCTACAAACTTAACAAACTTACTCTTTTAACATAAAATTTGTCTGTTATTTTTAGAGGCAAGAATTACGCTATCGCAGGGCTCATATACAGGCAGCGAGGATTCTCCAAATGTTGAAATTTTTCTTAATGTTGTCGGTACTTTAGAAACTACAGTATCAGCAAGGTTTGTAATCACACCTGCTGCTTGCACAAGCATGCAGCCTTTCCCCTCCCCCCCTTAGGTTTCAACAGTTCTTCTAAATCCGTTTTTCGGAGCAATTTTAAAGTTTGTTACCCAACAAAATCATTATTTTGAAGTTGTTCTTCTGGGTAAACATTAATCTGTTGCATTATTGTAAATGTTAGTATTAGTGCAAATAAACTATTGTCATGTTAGAGGTAAGGTACTAGCACATTGTGGTTACTTTTTTTTAAGTAAATTATGAGATGTATTTTGTGCTCTCATCTTAAAATTTATTACACTCCTAATTAAGGAAATCAGATTTGATCATAGATCTAATTTGTATGATCAGATTGTGTAGTGTCTCAAATATTTCCTGTACATCTATGCCAGCACAGTGAAGGAGGAGGGCCATTTTTTGCTTTACATTTGCAACTCCTTTCCCATCCACAAATGTTAAAATGTTCCAAATCTACTTCTAATTGTACTTTTTGTAAAATTTTCGTCGCCAATTTTAGTGTCTTCGTCTTACGATGACCTAAGATTCAAACGGAATTGAGAACTCGAAACCAACATACAAAGAGAGATAGACCTTATTCAAAAATAGCCGACGAATTAAAATTGTTTTATATACATATAAATTAGCCTTATGAACTTGTTTTCGTTTGGGAAATTCAATAGAGATTTTACTTTAAAACCAGGTCATAAAAGTTAATTTCTATGCAGATAAAAGAGTTCTAATTCGGCGGCTATTTTTGAATAAGGTCTATAACGAGAACAAACAAGCAACACTTTTATCTTACATTTGCATATTTGTAGACTAGCAAGTAAGCACCAGTCTCTCTAGTGCATACATAATTACAAACATTACAGATTGGTTTTATTGATTTAAACTTAACTTAACCCCTATCTTTTATTTTATTTTTGATAGCTTATCACTTTCACCCAACACGGCTCTGTCAACGGATTATCAGTCTTTGTCAAATAGTTTGGTGAGCTTTACAAAAGGTGGATCGACATCTGAAAAACGCAATATAACCATTGTCAATGATTCGATCGTAGAATCTCTCGAATTCTTTACTGTTACTGTGACAGCTGTGGGCAGCAATGTTGAAATTAATCCAACAAACTCAGCAACTATTGTTATTCAAGATAATGACGGTGAGTAGTAAATTAATGGTTAACTGCATGTATTAAATATTCACCACTATTATTGATCAATTAATAACTATTTAATAACCGACAGTGAGGCCTTTACAGTAAAATATTAAACCAAGGTCTTGCCTTAATACGCTCAAAACTGAGGTTTAATATTTTACCGTAAAGACCAAACGGTCGAGGTTATTAAGTAGTTTATTATATGACACTTTTTATTTCAAAATCAATCTTGTATGCCTTGGTCTTCGCTTCCTTTAGCTTCGTCAAAACACCGAACTAGCGTTATTTTGTTCTGTTTCTTTCTCGTCTGGATACATATATCTTATTAGATGTTTTGGTGTGTATTATCGCTGTATATTTTTACGAGTTGTGCCGTATTATGACAAGCCCGCAGGGCGAGTCAAAATACAAACAACGAGTAAAAATATACAGCGATACTACACACCAAAACATCTAATAAGAGATTTATTATACAACTGCTCTGATCAACAAATTTTTATGGAAAAAGAAAACTCTAAAAAGGCCAGAGAAGTAGCGTGACTTACACCAGGACAAAATAATAAGCATACATGAAGTAGTCTCCTGTGTGTACAGTGTAAATTTGATCGGATAACAAAATCTGTCAAACCGGTTTTCTACTATCCAAATAACTAACTATCCAAATAACACTGTATATTTGTACTCATTTTTAGCGTTATTTGGACAGTTTTTAATGCAATTGTATAATAATAGAATTTACTTTTATAATGTTCATCGTCGTCTATTTCATCTATTTTTATTGAGCGTTTCGGCAATAAAAGTTTCTTATTAGGATTTTTTGTTTGTTTCCAATCGTAGGGCATTAACAATTTTCATAATGCCCATGGGCATTACGGAGAAATCTCGCCCCGTCATCAACCAATCACAGCGCATGATTTTACCGGAAGTAATCCGTGCCATATAATAAATTATGCTCAAACCCTTGACTGCCAGGGGTCTTTCCTTGACGAGTAAAATCGTAATACTAAAGGTGCATGCGCGCTTACGAGTCAAAGGGTTAAGCATTGGTTTTTAACCCCTTGATTACCAGGGGCGGGTCTTCCCTTGACTAGTAACGTCCAGTGTTAGCCAGAGTAAAATACCGTATTTACTCGTTTAAGCGCCGCGGCGCTCTTTAAATTTTTAGTGTTTCGGATGCGGTGCTTATTTGACGGCGGCGCTCTTTAAAAATTATTTTATTTGTAAACGATAACAAGAAATCTTATCAACAAAATAAACATGTTTCAGATGTTATCTTGTCATTCACATTGAAATATACTTACTTTGAACATATAAACACTGTAATACAGGACAATAAATTTCCGAGGCTGTAGTTGCTTTTTAGTTTGGCTTCTCGAACAATTCTGTCTGACGGTGCTTCGATTAAGCACCGCATTGTTGTGAATAATTGCGGCGCTTATTCGAGGGCGGCACTCTTTAATATTTTTGCTCTCATATGCGGCGCTTAATCGGGGGCGGCGCTTAAACGAGTAAATACGGTACTATATATAGGTGCGTCTGCATGCGCGCTTACGAGTCAGAGGGTTAAAGTGCATGTGACATGAAAATTAAATTTGTCTCATTTGACACTTACAAAGTAACGTCTTTTGCAGTTTTTGCTTTTGTTGCTTCGTTTTTCAGATATTTTAGTTTGTTTAATATGCAAATGTCACATGTTGTGACGTACTCCTACACAATGACTTATTGGAGAAAGTTATATATCTTTAGCTATTATCAAACCAAACTTAATTTAAAGGAAGCATGTGCGTGTGTTCCTAATAATAATAGAAAAGATATACTAGAAGTTACTACCGCAAGTGAAGTGCTGCCTCGAAAGGGACAAAAACCTTTAGCCTACTCCACAGGCAAATATCTGCAGTCCGTGACCAATGCGACACCCCCCTTGCCCACTCCATCCAAGATTACCCACACCACCCAAGATTGCTCACACCACTCAAGACTGCCCCCTCTATCCAAGATTACCCATACCACTCAAGATTGCCCACTCCACCCAAGATTTTCAACTCCACCTGAGATTGCCCACTCCACCCGATATTACCTACTCCGCCCAAGATTGCCCACTCCATCCAATTTTTTCTCACCTCTTCACCATAAGAGCCCACAGAGTTGCCTTCGAAGAAGACTGGGAATCCAAAAATATAATATTAATTACAATAGCCAGAGTATTTACACATCTCTGCTATATTTTTTAATTATAAGATTGAAAACAACAAGGGTTTTCACAGGATATACACACAATTAAATAATCACACCTCTTGCTCTGATGCTGTGGCAAAATTGTCAATGCAATTCCAAGTGCTTAATATGTTTTGACAAATCTAGAGCAATAAAAATATACAGCAATGTAACCATTGAGCACATCACATTGTTTTGTAGAATTTGTATAAGTCAAAATACACACACGCAGATAGTAGCGTCTGATCAGAATGCTGATCAGTGCAAAGTGCAAACACAAATACATAATGAACCCACACCAATATACACCTAAAAATAGAAGAAAACAACTGAAATCTCCCACAAAGAAACAGAGTTGTCAGTTGTAGAAATTGATATCTTACGTCGACAAGATAAACTCTCCCCACCGAAATTGTAAGACAGTTCATAAGTGTGTTCAGAGGTTAGAGAACAAGAACGATTCATTGCCAATTTAGAAAATCCATCGCCGTCGTGGTGTTTACCAACTTCAAACGTACATGCAATTTGTAAGAAAATCCTTCTGGTGTATGTGATGTAAGTTGTAGGAAGAAACTTCCTGCGTCACAAAACGTCATAAAATGCTCAACAAATAAATAAACTCTCAAAATCTCGATTCCGTTGACTATACATAACTCGGCAAAGAGGTCTGGACACGAGACATAGGCACCCATGTCAAGATTAGTGTGCTGCCTTCGGCAGCAATAACCTTCTCCGATAACTCATGCACATGTGCGTCACAACAAGTGACATTTACATATCAAACAAACTGAAATATCTTAAAAACGAAGCAACGAAACCAAAAAACTGAAAAAATGTTACTTTGTGATTTTAAGTGTTCATTCAAATACGTGAAGTATCTGTAGACATTTCCGCTCTCGCGTTGTAGTGTTGTCGATAAGCTATATATATATATATATATATATATATATATATATATATTTAACAAATAAAGCATTAAGCTCCGTGCTTATGTACTCTTATAAAGGCACGTTTGACGTCATTTGAACACGAAAGAAGTTGAGTAGAGGCACGAGGCGATAGCCGAGTGCCTTTACACTTCTTTCGTGTTCAAATCGCGGCAAATGTACCTTTATAAGAGTACATATGCACAGGAGCGATATGTTTTATTTGTTTTATAAAATAAGAAGAGGAAAAATCAAACTAAAAGTGAGGTATAGTTTAGGAATTTGGCGGGCTTTTCCGGCCTGCTGACGCCATTCTACGTCATTCATGATCTATGTTCTCTTATAAATGCACGGAGTCCAGCCAATCAGAGCGTGCGTAGAGGGCACCTTATTTTATATATATATATATATATATATATATATATATATATATATATATATATATATAGATATATATATATAAAGGCTTCTAGGACAGCGTCGGCCACGGTTGAAATCCAAATATTACCAGGGTTAAGTCACGTTGGCCTGAAAAACAGAGAAAAATCTTCTCGACGTTTCGAGCGAAGGCCCTTCGTCAGGAGAAATTAGTAAACAACTCACATGTGGTCACGCGTATTTATAGCAGAGCTACAACGGGAGATTCTCTTTAATTTAGCTCACTCCACCACCATATTCCACACCTTTTCCTTAACCTTTTCCTGATGACGTAAATAGTGATTTATAACCTGTTTCTTTGCCTATTTGCAGTTAACTGACCCACAAATTGGGTCAGCACCTGCACACAGACTAAAATTACATATTAATTTATTTGTTTACTTTGTTCTTATTGGCTTACATGTGTTCACGTGATTCCCATTGTAGCTCTGCTATAAATACGCGTGGCCACATGTGAGTTGTTTACTAATTTCTCCTGACGAAGGGCCTTCGCTCGAAACGTCGAGAAGATTTTTCTCTGTTTTTCAGGCCAACGTGACTTAACCCTGGTAATATATATATATATATAGTATATTTATATAAATAAGTATTTAAGTATTTGTTGGGTAAAGGATTCGGCAAAAATTGTTGGGCACTGGTGACTAACAATGAAGCAACCGCTAAGTAGAAGTAGAAGATGAAACCGAGGGCTTTTGAAATTATACGACGCCGACGTGTTCAAGACAACAGCTATATTTTGCAAAACGAAATGGTTTCGTTTAAAGAAACGAAATGGAATCCGCTCAACTAAACTTAAAGGAGAACAACTAGGAAAAGAAGGAAACAAACAGCCGGTGACTGACTGACATAAATATATATATATATATATATATATATATATATATATATATATATATATATATATATATATATATATATATATATATATATATGTCAGTCAGTCACCGCGAACTTTAGGAAATATATGCACTAGAATCGCAAGGTCGTGGGTTCAATTCCTGCCGGAAGGCCTGTGTAGTTGCATTTTTCGCAACTGGTCCCGGTTTGGTCTTAAAATGTATATATTCTACACTCGAATTTTCCTTCACCCAAAATCCTTAGAACATGCTATATAGTGGGTAGTTTGTGTCTTTGTCTTGGCTGAGAAATTCTATATATTGACGTATTTTCTAATTGTTTTTAGCTGCAAGCATAGGTTTTTCGTCTACATCTTACACCGTAGAAGAGGATAGAAGAGCTAACTTGACGGTGATACTGATTACTGGCGCTCCTCTTCAAAGACCGGTTTTATTCAGGTACTCATTGAGATGGTTTGATAGGAAAAAGCTATTGGTTACTGGCTCTCTTCTATCTATAGAAAGTTTTGCAGTATACATTTGTGTCTCATTCTAGGCACTTACATATCTCAGTGCTGGTAATGGAAAAGTCTTACACTCGTACCCGTTGTATATATGTGGACGAATTACGTTTATTTGAATGCAAATTAGGATTTCTGAACAGATAAATTGTCGATATTAAAGAAACTAATCTGTTTCGAAATATCAATAACATTAAGTACCATCACCCTACGACTTCCTTTCAACTTGACCATGCATGTATAGCTCAATGCATAGGTAGAGGGTCGGAATAGTAAACCGAAAGTCGTGGGTCTGAATCCCAGCCGCTGTCGAGCAGAGTTTTTCTCTACTTGCCGGAATGGTTCGTTCACTCAGGTTACGTTTACACAGTACCGGTGTGGCGGTCTGAGATTGTCACCATGCTGAGATTGTATATCAATATCTGTAATCGGCTTTATGAACAGAATAATCAAACTTTTTGCCATGAAATGACTGATTTATGAACACTGCCTGAATAAAATCGAATACTTGAGATGAATAATCACAGTTTTAATGAAAAAATCAGTATTATATCCGCTCGTGAACTAGAATGCATGACGAAAGTTTCGGACATCAACTAAATGATTAAGATGTCTTGTATTGATCATATTCCATTGAATTATTAAATATTATATCCAGCCCGGGCTGAAATTTTTGTCATGTAATCGCAAACTCCGTTTTACAAGGATTGTATCGGAAGCCTGGCCTGAAATTTAAACTCGGTTAGCCGGGCTGAAATTTCAGCCCAGGCTGAAAATCTCCTTGTAATCGGCCCCTTAAATACTGATTTCCCCCCTTTAATATTCTGAGCGTAGCACTTTGAAGACTAACAAGAAATGTATGCAAGCTAGTTCAGCCGTGAGAGTAATAATTCTACATAATTTACTTTGTTTCGTGTTTCAGTTTTTCGACGTTGAATAATACTGCGATATCATCAGATGACTTTGCCGAGATTACGGCAAGGCAGCTTCAGTTTAATATCGGAGAAGGCAATGGTGCGACTCGTCAGATAACAATTGGTATCAATGACGATGAAATTATAGAAAATGCCGAAAACTTCCAAGTCAGACTTTCCGTTATTAGTGCGGATACAATAAGATCTCCCTCAACATCCAGTGTTACAATAATTGATAACGATGGTAAGTGGAAGTAATAGTGGTTGTAATTAATGAAAACAATTTGGCATTCATAGGAACCGGAGCAGGAGTGAGTGACAGTGCAGTAACAGTTACAGTGGCAGTAGTAGTAACAGCAGTAGTACTGGCTGCAACTGGGAGAGTAGAAGCAGCAGTAAAGTATAATAGTAGACGCAACGGCATGTTGTAGTTGCTGCAGCTGGGAGAGTAGCAGCAAGTAGTAATAGTAGTAACAGTTGCAGTAGTAATAGTAGCAGTATAGTAGTGGCTGCAGCTATGAGAGTAGAAACTATATAGAGTAGTACTAGCAGTAACAGTTGCGGTGGCAGTATAATAGTAGAAGCAACGGCAGTAGTAGCGGCTGCAGCTAGGAGAGTAGAAACTAGAGTAGTACTAGCAGTAACAGTTGCAATGGCAGTATAACAGTAGAAGCAACGGCAGTAGTGGCTGCAGCTGGGAGAGTAGAAACTAGAGTAGTACTAGCAGTAACAGTTGCAATGGCAGTATAACAGTAGAAGCAACGGCAGTAGTGGCTGCAGCTGGGAGAGTAGGAGAAGGAGTAGTACTAGCAGTAACATTATTTGCGGTGGCAGCAGCTTTATAATTATTAGTACTAGAAACAGCATGCAGGAAGTGGAGGAGTAGGAACCGGAGAAGGAATAATTCTAGTTGTGGTAGTGGTAATAGTAAACAGTAGAAGTAGAAAAATAGTAGAGGCAGTAAACGGTAACACAGCAGAATCAGTAAACAATAGCAACAACAGAAACAGTAAACAGTAGCAGCAAACGGCAGTAAAAGCAGTAAACAGCAGCAACAGAAGAAGCAGTAAACAGTGGCAACAGCAGTACTACACAGCAGCATTAGTAGTAAACAGTAGCAGCAACAGAAGCGGCAGTAAAAGCAGTAAACAGCAGCAACAGAAGAAGCAGTAAACAGTGGCAACAGCAGTAGTACACAGCAGCATTAGTAGTAAACAGTAGCAGCAACAGAAGCGGCAGTAAACAGCAGCAACAGAAGAAGTAAACAGTGGCAACCGCAATAGTACACAGCAGCATTAGTAGTAAATGGTAGCAGCAGCAGAAGTGGCAGTAAAAGCAGTAAACAGCAGCAACAGTAGAAGTAAACAGTGGCAACAGCAGTAGTACACAGCATCATTAGTAGTAAACAGTAGCAGCAGCAGTAAACAGTAGCAACAGAAGCAGTAAACAATCTTAACAGCAGAAGCAGTAAACAGTTTTTAACAACAGAAGCAGTAAACAGTAGCAGAGGAAGCAGTAAACAGTTGGAACAGAAGCAGTAAACAGTGGCAGAAACAGAAGCAGTAAACAGTAACAGTAACAGAAACAGTAGCAGTAAACAGTAACAGAAGCAGTAAACAGTGGCAACAGAAACATACAGTAAACAGTAGCAGAAGCAGTAAACAGTGGCAGAAACAGAAGCAGTAAACAGTAACAGAAACAGAAGCAGCAAACAGTAGCAACAGAAACATACAGTAAACCGTTAGCAGAAGCAGTAAATAGTGGCAGAAACAGAAGCAGTAAACAGTGGCAGAAACAGAAGCAGTAAACAGTAACAGTAACAGAAACAGTAGCAGTAAACAGTAACAGAAGCAGTAAACAGTGGCAACAGAAACATACAGTAAACAGTAGCAGAAGCAGTAAACAGTGGCAGAAACAGAAGCAGTAAACAGTAACAGAAACAGAAGCAGCAAACAGTAGCAACAGAAACACACAGTAAACCGTTAGCCGAAGCAGTAAATAGTGGCAGAAACAGAAGCAGTAAACAGTGGCAACAGAAACATACAGTAAACAGTAGCAGAAGCAGTAAACAGTGGCAGAAACAGAAGCAGTAAACAGTAACAGAAACAGAAGCAGCAAACAGCAAACAGTAGCAACAGAAACATACAGTAAACCGTTAGCAGAAGCAGTAAATAGTGGCAGAAACAGAAGCAGTAAACAGTGGCAGAAACAGTAAACAGTGGCAGAAACAGAAGCAGTAAACAGTAACAGAGACAGAGACAGAAGCAGTAAACAGTAGCAACAGAAACATACAGTAAACCGTTAGCAGAAGCAGTAAATAGTGGCAGAAACAGAAGCAGTAAACAGTGGCAGAAACAGAAGCAGTAAACAGTAACAGAAGCAGTAAACAGTAGCAACAGAAACATACAGTAAACCGTTAGCAGAATCAGTAAATAGTGGCAGAAACAGAAGCAGTAAACAGTGGCAGAAACAGAAGCAGTAACAGAAACAGTAAACAGTAGCAACCGAAACATACATAAACAGTAGCAGAAGCAGTAAACAGTTGGAACAGAAGCTGTAAACTGTGGCAGAAGAAGCAGTAAACAGTGGCAGAAACAGAAGCAGTAAACTGGCAGAAACAGAAGCAGTAAGCAGTGGCAGAAACAGAAGCAGTAAACAGTGGCAGAAACAGAAGCAGTAAACAGTGGCAGAAACAGAAGCAGTAAACTGTGGCAGAAGAAGCAGTAAACAGTGGCAGAAACAGAAGCAGTAAACAGTGGCAGAAACAGAAGCAGTAAACTGTGGCAGAAGAAGCAGTAAACAGTGGCAGAAACAGAAGCAGTAAACAGTGGCAGAAACAGAAGCAGTAAACAGTGGCAGAAACAGAAGCAGTAAACTGTGGCAGAAGAAGCAGTAAACAGTGGCAGAAACAAAGCAGTAAACAGTGGCAGAAACAGAAGCAGTAAACTGGCAGAAACAGAAGCAGTAAAAAGTGGCAGAAACAGAAGCAGTAAACTGTGGCAGAAGAAGCAGTAAACAGTGGCAGAAACAGAAGCAGTAAACTGGCAGAAACAGAAGCAGTAAACACTATATCAGAAACAGAAGTAGTAAACCACAGCAGTGGCAGTAGAAGCAGTAGACAGTAACAACAGTAGAAACAGTAAACAGTGGCAACAAAGGTGGTAAACAGTAGCAGCAGCTATTAGTAGTAAACAGTAGCAGTAAACAGTAGCAGCAGAAGCAGTTAACAGTGTTAACAACAGAACCAGTTAGTAAACCGCAGTAGCTGCATAGTATAAGCAGTAAACAGTAGCAAGGGTAGAAGCAGTAAACAGTGGCAGAAACAGTGGCAGCAGTAAAAGCAGTAAACAGTATAGTAGCAGCGGTAGAAGTATAACTGTGACGGAAGCAGTTTAGCTACGGCAGAAGCAGCAAACAGCAGCATCAGTAAAAAGAGAAACAGTGAACACCAGTAGCAAGGGTAGTAACTGTAGCGAGAATAGTAACAGTAGAAATTAACATTTTTTGAAGACCGTTAAATTGTAAAGAGATAGTTTGTTTGACCTTAAGTATACTTTATCTAGTGCCCTCTATTCGTTTGGTGGACAGCGGAACTTCTGTACCGGAAAGTGGTGTTGAAGTCACAGTTCGAGCGATTTTAATAGGATCTCTCGATAGACAAGTTTTAGGAAGGTATTGCCATTTTTTTGGATAACTAAAATATACATATTTTAGTATTTTTACTTTGATAAAATGTTAATGTTTTAGCAATTCAGTATTTTCAATTGACAGACATAATACTTAATTTTAATTTTTCAACCTTGCCCGACAACCAAATAGTGTTTACTTTTGAACATGAAAGTCGAAATAGGCTTCTCCGGCCAATCGTTAAATTTAAAGTATTTTAACAAGAGTTTTGTATAGCTAGCAGAAACAGACTGTATATATAAGAATGTTTACTTTTGTTTAAAAATTCTATTTTCTAGAATTAGCTATATATGCAACGAAAAGTTTAGTTTCTCAAGTTTAGTCTAGATTTTTGTTACACCGAATTCTACACAAGAGCAGGGGAGACGTAAAGGCGGTGTGCATGTATTATATATAGATAGCACTGGATCAGAATGATTAGTCTTGCAGTTACTGTAGTTAATTCAGGTTAGAAAATCGTTAGTATTGACTTGTATATAGAAAGTTACACTTTACACCGGTTAAGATTATTATAGGTAATCACATGATAGCGAGTACAATTGAGGATTACACATCGAAAATTTCGCTAGAATTGCACGAGCTGTGAACACAAAACACAGTTTCTGGGATACAATTAATTGTTCCACATAAAGTTTCAACTAATTCCACACTAGTTGCAACTAATCGGAATGCAGTCATTTTATCACGCATGCAATAAACATTGTTACAGCGTATAATATCAAAACCTCTACTGCTTTTGTTTGCCGAATAATGGGCACTGTTAATTCAAGGTCTCATTTTTAATTTGACTTACTTAAAATGTATCGAACACCTCACAAACTGCGTGGTTTTTTTGAGAAGATTGTCACAATCTCGTACAAGTCTACTTGAAACAGGGACCGTTTACTCCAGACTCGAATTTTGCATACCTATTAAAAAATGTTGCGTGCTCTATTGAGTTTTAGTATCAACCAACTAGTGGTCTATTACAAATCCGGCTTTCTGATTCTGATTGGCTGAGCTACTACACACGTAAAAATCTCACAGCTTGTCAACAGGATGTGTTCGCAACAGGTTTGTAACAAGGCTGTTAACAGTTTGTAACAGTGCTGTTCATTCAAGAAGCTGCTACAACCTTGTTAGCATCAACCTGTTAACAACTTGTTAAGTGCAGAGCGGTAACAGGTTATTGGAACAACTTGTCATCAGTCTGTTGGAGTCATCAGCCTTGTTACAAGTTGTCAACAACCTGTCACAGACATGTTAACAGACTGGGACAGCCAGTGCGAACACATGACGGTGACAGCCTGTTGAACAGCCTTGTAACAACTTGCTTGCAGGGATGTAACAGCTTGCGCGTTTTTACGTGTGTAGTGGTCTATTGGTGATAGACCATAACCTGGAAACTAGGCCAAACATGGCGTCCGCTAAAATTTATATACGAGTGATGAAATCATGAAAACATTGGCCCGAAAGTAATGGAATTTTGTTCAGTTTGACATTTTTGAATAAGAAAATGAATTTGCTTATGCCTATGGAGTATATCTACGCCAAATTTGAAGCAAAGTAATTACAATCTCGTTTTTTGTGAGCGATTGTTTATCATGTGCCATCAAACTACTCTACATTTTTAATGGGGAGACTTCTGCAAACAAAAGGTAAAACTATCTGAAAATTTGGAACAATGTTTGATAAGACTCAGTTACGTTAAAGAAAAGTTGTTTATGGTTGATACTAAAACAATTAGACAACTCGCCCTCGTTTTCTACGAGCAGATAGTCAACGAGGCGAAGCCAGCTCATAGAAAACTCGGTCTCGTTGTCCAATTGTTAAATGGATACGCGCAGGAAGTGAACATGAAATAGGCGTAAGAGCTTGGCGCTTATAACTTATATTTTTTGCATTTCGTTCTTCAGGTGTTATAATTGCATGGTACGCAAATTTATGACGATGACTGACTATATATGACCATGACTATAACAATGACTATGACCCAATGACCATGACCGTGACCATGACCGTGACTATGACCGTGACTATAACAATGGTAATGGTAATGGTAATGGTAATAACAAACTAGGCTAATAATGAACTGAATTTAAAGAACTCGTTAATAGTTCATGAGAAAAACAGAAAGGAAATCAGTGCCGATTGTTTTATACCTGATAAAACTTACTGACGTCAAAAAAAATACTAACAGACAATTTTATATATAAAGAACATATAATTTCATTTATCAAATCATTAAAAATTCATGAGGAAATTCATATTAAATGAATATTTAATCGATATCTGTAAATCGCATACAGATTCGTCCTCAATTTACTTAGCTAAAATCACTCCAACTTGAAAAATAGTTTGAAAACATGGCTATTTAGATGCGTCCATTTTATAAGTACGATAAAGCATTCGCAGCCGATCTATATGTGATTTACTACGGCTCGCTTGCAGGTCGCCTTGTAAATCAGATACAGATCGTTGCTCATGCTTTATCTTTTACATAAAATGGTCATTTTTAATTGAACGAATTAAAGCAAAAAAACTAATTGCTCAAATTCAGCCTCTTCTGAATTAAACTGATCTTATCTAACCTTTCATACGACTATTAAACAAAATGTTCACCTTTGTAAATGCCCATAAAGATCGACCGCTCATGTTTTAAATTACATAATAAATCATTCTATATTTTTTTATAGGCTTAAAACATCTGATTTAACAGCTTTTGCAAATCTTGATTATGAACCTTTGGACCAAGTAGTTACCTTCACTTCTCAGCAACCTCTACAAGAAGTAAAGATTAAGATCAGCGAAGATACACTGATTGAAGGATCAGAACAATTTCTAGTCACACTAACAAGCAGTGATGCAAGTGTAGAAACTCCCGGATCACTTACTATGACCATTGTAGATAATGATGGTAAATCAAAACAACATCAAGGCGCATTTTATTGCTTGCTGTAACAACAGTATTCAGTTTACTAGGTTTAGTTTAATTGTAAAGCTGAAACTTTCATGTTTACATTTTTGAGTTAATTTAGGCGTCTAACAATTATTAAAAAAATATTGTGCTTATTAATTATTTTTGTGATAACGTTTTCTATTTGCAGTTTTGACTATTGGATTTGCACTATCGGCCGTATCTGTTCCAGAAAGAAGTAACTTTGCTACTGTTGACATCTCCTTGAGCGGTACTCTAGCTACACCTGTTAACTTTACGTAAGTTATTTGACAGATAAACTTTATGATAAACGTGATATAAAGTATCAACAATGATAAGCGAATTAAGCAAATGCCTAGAATAGATGTAGGTTTGTTGGGGTGTTGGTAGCACAGTGCCTTTCATGCCTTCTGCCCTTGGGTTCGATGCCAGGAATAGACAGTGACATTTTGCCGACATCAGCACAGAACCGTAATAAAGGCGAAATACGATAAAAAAAACTAGTGTGATATTATTCGCTTGCGATGTGATCGTTATTCCTTATGCAAAGGGAAGGTGTAATTATCTATTACCGACTTAATTCCTTCCGTAGTTACACTGGACTAATGAGAGTTAGGCACTACTCATGCAACCTGACCTCCAGGTAGAACAGTTTAGATATGACTGATAGGGTTATCCAGTATAAATACAGTTAGTTTAGTTTTAATAGTTTAGTTTAGCCAACAGTATGGAAACTAATCATCGTGTAAATTACGTTTTGCACCTTTGATTATTTTTATTATAGGACTAATGTGGCCGACGTGACAACCACAAACAATGCTGACTACACTTACAGTGAAACAGTAACAACGATTAATCCATCACACGGGCCCACTACAATCATTATTATTCCAATAACTAATGATTCGCTTGTTGAAAACGACGAGTCTTTTACAGTGACTCTTACTGACACAAGTAATCTAGTTACTGTTAATAAAGGATTAATGACCATAACCATCGAAGACGACGACAGTAAGTAACAGATATTATATTTATTACTTTATAACACAATCGTGTACATACAAATGTTAAATGCAGTGCCAGTAAAAGTTATTAGGCAATTTTTTTTATTCACTAGTTTTCAAAGATGAGAACAAACGTGAATTCAGTGCTTTTGTCTTGCCTTTCTTTTTCAGAATCAACAGTAAGATTCGTGTCCAGTCAGTACATAGTAAACGAAAATGAATTGCAAGCTGCCGTAGAAATTGTAAGCTCAGATAACTTGGAAAGAAATGTATCTGCCAGGTGTGTTTGAGTTCTACCTCAAAACAATGGCTCAAGAAAAGCAATTACAACTACAGCAGCAGCAACAACAACAACAACAACAACAACAACAACAACAACAACAACAACAACAACAACAACAACAACAACAACAACAACAACAACAACAACAACAACAACAACAACAACAACAACAACAACAACAATAATAATAATAGCAACAACTACTACTACTACAATAATAATAATAATAATAATAATAATAATAATAATAGTAATAATAATAATAGCAACAACTACTACTACTACTACTACTACCACTACCACTACCACTACCACTACCACTACCACTACCACTACCACTACTACCACTACTACTACTATCGCTACCACTACTACCACTACTACCACTGCTACCACTACTACCACTACTACCACTACTACCACTACTACCACTACTACCACTACTACTACCACTACTACCACCACTACTACCACCACTACCACCACTACCACCACTACCACCACCACTACCACCACTACCACCACCACTACTACCACTACTACCGCTACTACCACTACTACCACTACTACCACTTACTACCACAATCACTACCACTACCAGTGCTTGTAAACCTGGGTGCTAGGTTAACCCTACCGTGTACTAACGTGTAGTACATAGGCCACTTTCATAATAGTGACTAATTTCAATATTCTTTTATGTGCATCTTAATAAGCCCTTCTCGGCTCGTTTGTGTGTCCGCAACTCAAAAGAAATTTTGCTTTATAACGCTCAGGCCAGAAAGGTTCATTTAGATCCACATAAAAGAATATTTGAAGCTGTGGCCAAAGGAAATAGTAGAAGTATGTCAAAAGGAAATAGTTATAGGAAATAAATTACTGTTAAGTACTTAAATATTTATATAAAATCTAAAGTTATACCTTGCGTATACTGAATGATTTTGCGCGCTTTCTTTTTAGGGTCACTTCTTCGGATGTGACAGCTACCTCTGGAGCAGACTATACCGCAATTGTCAATCAGATTGTTACCTTTTCAGCAGGAAACCTCATACAAAAAATATTTGTACCTATTCGGGAAGACATTGCTGTCGAGGGAACAGAGTCGTTGTCTTTACGTTTATCTTCAGGAGGGAGTAATAAGTTGGTTATTGGTTCACCAAACGTGACAGTGATTCTGATTCAGGATAATGACGGTAGGTGTTATTGTAATCATAAAAAGGGAGAGAGCAAATAATTAAGCAAGAAGGGATACAGAAACCATGGGAATGGACGGATGGACAGAGGATAAAATAGAGAGGAAAGAGAAGAAGAAATAGAAAATGAAAGAAAAAGACAGAAAGAGGGAGAGAAAAACAACTAACTAACTAACTAACTAACTAACTAACTAACTAACTAACTAACTAACTAACTAACTAACTAACTAACTAACTAACTAACTAACTAACTAACTAACTAACTAACTAACTAACTAACTAACAAAGCCAAAAAAATGGCATACAAAATCATTATAGTTAATCTTAATTGTTAGTCATGCCGTTCAGACAAAAGAGATTACAAGCTAATGTTGCCTGAAAGAGAATGAGAGTGAGTGGGAGAAGGTGGGACGGGTAAAGTAAAACGAACAAGTATGATCAAAAGAAAACAGAAGGAGGAGGAGGAAAAAAAGCTTGTTTGAATGATAACTTTATGTTTTAATTTATTCTTTAGTGGCTTCTATACAAATGGAAAGAAGTTCTTACACAGAAAACGAAAATGTGAATCGTGTGGAGGTCATGGTCAAATTGAACACACCAGTTGCTTTACAGCGATCGTTATCATACAGGTAAGAGCAAAAAATACAATAGTTTGTGTCAATGTGTCTATTAATGCTCTCGTCTTCGGATCGCCATTACATATTGTAAATGCCCATAAAAACCAGCGGCTCATATTTTATCTTTTACATGAAATTTAATTTTTTTGTATTTAGGATATCAACTAAAAATGGAACAGCACTGTATCCTAATGATTTTACCAATCTTCTAACAGTGGGAACATTTATTTCGGGAGCTACAAATGGTGCTACACAATCTTTTTACATAACAATTTTGGATGATGATATTGTAGAAGATGGTGAAAAATTCAACGTGCAGCTTTCTGTCATTGATAACGCTTTACAACTTTCTTCCCCTAACAGCTCAACAGTATTTATTGTGGACAATGACGGTAAAATGTGCAGTTTATTTTAGTATATTTTCTAAGGTAGGTATATTTTCTTTTAAACCCCTTGGTAATTTCATCTTTTGCAGTATTCGAGGCTCGGTTTGTTCAAGGTGATCGTTCAGTCAAAGAGGAAGATTTATCGACGACTGTGTCGGTTGAATTAATTGGAAAGCATGAAAGAAATGTATTGATCACGTAAGCTACTTGTACACATTCAATCTCACTCGCCTGTCATTTTATTAACGCTTTTTCATTTATACTGTTTAAAAAGCAGTTGATTCACGACTCAGTCATTTTATATCTATAAAATAATTGATTTTGCGTTTGAATTTTTAAAACTCCTGTATACCTGTAATTGATTTTATTTTACCACTATTTTTTTATATTTCACATCTGCATGTGCACAACGTTTGCGTTTCGTACCATAGTATCATACTCATACATACAGTACAGTCACTGTATGAAATCGACCGGGCACAAAAATGCGATAAATCTGTTCAATATTTAGACATTAGAGCAATTACAGGTCTAATTTTAATTTTTGGAATAAACTATAAGCATGCATGATATCAATAATCTTTTCCGTTTATACATTACTTTCTTAAACAGTTTTCTTTTTGTAAAGTGTACACTGTGTGACAGCATTTCTCAAGAAATATATAAAACGCTTCGGTTTAAAAAAGATCCAATTAAGAAATGGTACTTGGTTTGGGGTGCTCCATCGATCAGTTATGAAGCACGGCAAATCATGAAGTAATTCTTTTACCAGACATACAATAAGAATCAAAATAATTATAAACGCGACTTGTGTACCACATGAAGTGGTTTGGCTGTGTTTCCTGGGACAATGGAGCACGCACAACCAATCGTGAAACGTTGTTGTAATAAATCTATGAAACGTCGCATTTCTCATGAATCTTGCATTGGACATATGAAATATTCCATGCATGTGCAGACCTATTTTTTACATACATGTATATATATTTTTTCATTTGAAAAAAACAACAACATGTTTTATGCATCGCAATTCTGAATCACCAGTTTATACTTTTTATTGCTGCAATTGTCCAGTGATTTTTTCCTTATAAATTAGGTTTGTAACCATTCCGGTGACGGCTACTGCACCCCAAGATTATACCAGTATGTCCACTACTTTGCAATTCAATCCGGGAGAGTCGGTAAAAAGTGTAACAATACCGATCATAGATGACACAGCTGTTGAAGGAACGGAAAATTTCCAGGTTTTAATCGCCACAACAGATCCGCAAGTAAATATTCAAAGTCCGGAAAGGATAACTATCTCAATCACCGACGCAGACAGTACGTGCTATTAGATAAATATTTAAAATATTATTTATTTTTTTACAGCTTATGTTTTATAGCATGTCGTATTGTTATTCATTGCAAATTTATTCCGTTTCTGATTTGTCAAACTCTCCTGGTCCATTTTGCATAGCAAACTTTTGAGCTTAAAAGCTGTATATATTTAATATTGCTTGACACAAACAAAATTGGTGGGACACTCGGTACTTAGACTTATTTTTTTGTTATTTATGAAGTTCTTTTAATATAATTTTTTGTAATTAATTGTATAGAAGCCTTAGTTTCCTTCAACCAAACTACGTACAACGTCCACGAAGGAATTGGATCATCGCAAGTTTGGGCTGTATTGAGAAATGTGTTGCAAGTGAATTCTACGGTCAGGTAGGTTCACTGAGTGGCGTATTGAACTTTACTATACGCACCCCCAAGCATCTGTAGTGACTGTGGTTCATAACATTTTACTGAGAGTGGAACTATACCCTCTCGTGAAATTTGGTTGGGAGTTTATGTTAAGGTTTGCTTTTCCATACTTTACTTGGTGACATCTTTAGAGAAGGTCCATCATCCCATCTAACGTCTCCCCCAGAACTGTATGGAAGGCCTAGGTAATCCGAAACCTTGGCAAATAAACATAAACTTGCCTTTTAACAAATTATCCTTTGTTCGTTATTAGTATTTTCAGCTTGAGTTGGTAAAGCCGCCTCTACTCACCGCATGCTTTTGCCGTACAAGCTGTCGTAAGTTAAACTCAGAGAAAAACTCTGAGCTCCAGACGGGACCCGAACGCACAACCCTCCGAACGCCAGGCGGACGCTCTCACCATTGAGCCACTGGAACTCAGATGGTGGACCGAGGCTGTGCGTCCTCGGGCTTTATATCGCATAAATCCCGACGTTCGAGGGATTTATCTGACTTAATTTATTATTGAGGAGGTTTTCCAACAAAGTTTTGTCTTTTTTTCTACCTTAGACAAAGATTTTCCTAGTTTTTCCCTTCATTTCTTATCTAATTAGTATTCAAGGGCTTTATGCGATATAAAGCCCTCGAAAGAACAAAGAAAACCAACTCAATAATAAATTAAGTTATAAATGTCGCGGACAGCCTCGGTCGGCCATCTGTGTTCCAGTGGCTTAATGGTGAGAGCGTCCGGCTGGCGTTCGGAGGGTTGTGGGTTCGGGTCCCGGCTGGGACTCGGACTTTTTTTCTGAGTTTAACTTACGACAGCTTGTATGGCAAAAATTATCCTTTACTCTTAATTTTCACCCTGCAATTACCCAAGAAATTAATCACCGAGACACTGAAATTTTTTTTAACATTTTTGATGTAATTAATTTTCGAGTTAGAGTGCATGGAATGTTGGTGACGCAGTGGTTAGAGTACGTTGTTACTCATATATGTTATATACTTGTCTTACTCCTGTGCTGTTTTAGTCAATAACCTAGTCGTTTCAGGTTGTAGTAAATAACTAGTCGTTACAGGTTTTAGTCAATATAACTAGTCGTTTTTCATAACACTATTGACTGGTTAGTGCAATCATATAGTCAATCAACAAAGGGTCTGGAATATCTGCGAAAGTCTTTGTTCTATCTTTTTTTCACGTTTATGGAAACTCGTGCCTAGTGAGCACAATTATTTTTGGTACAATGACGCGATCATCTAATAGCAGTGTTTTTGTTCAATCCTCAACTGCATGTATTTTCAAATTTTTAAAATATAAATAAAATATTAAAATATTTAAAAATAATAATTAGCGAAAAATAAAATACTTGTGCAGTGATCAAAGCTCATTAGGTGCTTTGAAGTTAACCAAGTCTTCAGCCACATATCTCGATCTACTGTAATGCAAGAATGACAGTGGTAAATCATATAGTTATTGAAAATAAAACTAAACTGGTTTTCGTAAATGGCCTAACAGTGCACTTTTTTTTGTTCAACATTTAAATTAAATTTGGACCCAGATATTTTGAGTCCAACTTTATGTCGTACAAATATAGTTATTAAAATGTTGGTTAGGCTTATTAACTTTGAACAAGCTTGCATATAATACTATGGGTAATTTCTTGGGTTTTTTTTCTTTTTTAGTGTGGTTGTTTATAGTTTCCCAAGTGCAGCTAAGACACCTTCTGACTACACTTCCGTGCCAGTAAATACCATTACGTTTTATGGCGGACAATCTCCGATCATACCTATTTCCTTTAATGTTGTTGATGATAACCAAGTGGAAAACGACGAATCATTTTTTGTTTTTATTGCCGCCAACGATAATGTAAAGACTGTTACTCCTTTTTTGTCAACAGTTATGATAGAAGATAACGATTGTAAGTTAATCTATGTGCATTAATTTTTACGCTTTAGTGAGGCAAATGTTATATTTTGTGGTTAATATATGACGTTAGGAATTAACTTTTGACCATTTTCATATACCTAAAGTCGATTAATATAAATCCACTATAAGTTGGCGCGCAACTTTTGTTAACAGAAAATGAATTAATGTATCTTTAATTTTGTCTGTCAATTGGTGAATTGCAGTATATTATTCTTTAACCCTGCAGTTATGACTTTGTGACGACGAGTGACCTATTTTTTAAATGTCAGTTTTATAGGTAATCGCATATGGGACCGAAGAAAATTAAGGTTTAATTTTCCCGAGTCGCGAAGCGACGAGGGTAATTTGTAAGATTTTGAAAACATAAGTGAAATTAAGCCTTAATTTTACGAGAACTCGTGCCATTAGGTATTAATAATATAGTGGGCAAAATTATTCAAGAGCTATGTTATGTCCAGAAAATGTCGAAGTGCATGTACCTTATCACGGTCGGTGCTTGGCAACATTCCAAATTTTCCTCGCTCTATCGCTGTGCCTGTAGCTTTCTTTTTGTAAACACGGGAAAAAGTTCGTAAATTTTCTAGTGTATTCATTTTCACTAATAGTTTACACTCACCCAATAGTTCAAATTAGTTCAAAGTAAACAAAAAAGCCTTTTCAGACCGAAAAACCTTGCAGATTTGTTGAAAAAACTGTCAGTCCTCTGATGTTTACTGTTGCTAAGTAACCAATCACATGCAAGAACTGCTGATCAAGGAACCAATTAAGTGCAAGTAAATTTTCCCTGAATTACAAAAAATGCCCCCTTCAATAGCCAATCATATCCGTGTAATTTTGCCCTGTATATTATTATATGCAGTTACTACAGTATTTTGAATTATACTTGGACGAAATACGTTTTAAATCTTTTAATTATTTGTCTTGTATGAGTTTGTAATTTTGTGTTGGTTTCCTCAGTTTTTCTTGTATAGTTGCATCCGCAAGTGCTTTAAATAAAAAAAAGAATTTTATCATTTATATTTTAGTTGCAATTGTTGGATTTAGTCAAGCGTTGTATACTCCTAATGAAGGTCAAGCTGCTGCTGTTGTAATTCAACTCACCAATACTCTTGCAGTCTCTCTGACAGTGAGGTAATTATTTTAAATATGAAATTATACATCACAGTATTGAAGTCATTTTGTCCTTTTAGTCGGTTTGTCTATCTTCTTCCATCTTGTTTGAGGCATTTTTGCAGATTGAATATAATTAATTTGCCTTATTCAGATTAAAATGCGAAAAATGCGTGAACTATTTAACAAATATAGACAACGAGCCCGCGTTTTCTCATTTGCTATCAGCAAATGCAGCAAAGCTCAACCAATTAAACAAAATATTATTTTAAAGAAACTAACTGAGACCTCGGCAAAACGCCAATATTTCTATCCCCCCCCCCCCCCTCCGTTGGCCCCTCAATATTTCGCATTTAAAGCTTGACTCTGTTGCTACAAGAGGTCTATCCGTAATACATAGTACAGTATGTATATGTAGCCAGACCACAACAGACTGTTCAGAACTGACAGGGTCAAGTTGTAGATCTGTTGGGTTATCAGTGCTGTACCGGATTGGTATATGACATACTGATGATACTCATGCGTTGCGAGACGCAACAAAACGTTAGTTATTAATAAAGTATTGTGGCTTTTTTCGTGTTTTATGCTCTGCGTTGATATTTGTTCTAAGATTTACGCCTAGTTTCACTTTGTTACGATATTGTTCTCAGAACTTTTGCGATTTGTAGGAAACTAACAGCCATATTGTTTATGTTTATTCTACTATTAATAATATTTTCCCATTTTCAGTATTAAAACAAGTGTTAAGACAGCCAGTTCTGCAGATTTTGCTGGAATAACGAAGGAAGATATCACGTTTAATTCTGGTGAAACCACAAAAACGGTATCTATTCAAACAATTCATGATCTGGTGATCGAAAATAATGAAGAGTTTACAGTGACATTGGAAACTATCAGTCTTAGAGTAGTATTTAGTCGAAAAGAGACAACAGTTAGAATACAAGATAATGATGGTAAGGAATATGTTTATTTAATCCATATTTATTCAGGCTAAATACTTCAGTTACAAAACTGTTATATCATCGTTAATTCAACCAAAAATCTAATTAATAAATACACCAGCATTAATTCACGGCGAAAGTACTAATATCCAATTTTCGTATAAATACGCAGGTGATTATAGAAAATTGCGCGCGCTGATTGGTCGAGCTACTTCGGATTAATTCCCGATAATCACCTACAGTGTTTATTCAAAATGGCCACCGGCCGATTTGTCAATGTGACAGAAGAGGAAATTAACAATTTTAAAGAAAATGCTCTTCCTAAAATGTGTATTTATACTAAAACAATTATTCGCCTAAGTCTCAGTGAATATCGGTGAATAATCGACTTCGTCTCGGTTATTATAATCATCGAACCTCCTTCGGCGAATAATTTATAAAAAATGGCAAGCTTATTCTAATTAAACTCCGTCAACATGAAGATGTGAATGGTTTTGTTTCTTGATTTATTATCAATATTCTGTACCCTATTACCCCGCATATAAGCGCAGCGCCTATAAGCGAATTTTCTGGAATTTTGAAAAAATTTTGGTGTAAAAATTCACGTTTTATAGGCACATGCGCCTATAAAATTTCGCTTATAGGCGCACCCGACTCTCGTACCTAGACCTACGCGCATGGGGTCTGGGTACGAGAATTGGCGCATCCTTTTTAATAGTGCAAAATATTAATGGTATTATGAATACCTCAGACGAATAAACCAAAAACATTAACTATCATCATTAACCATATAACTACAATTTATAATAGACAATGTTGATAATTTAAAACATAAAAAGTATTTGTATCATTAAAAAAGGTATTCTGTTCATGTCTGTCTAACTTGCAAATTTTGACGGTTTAAAGGCGCATGCGCCTATATTCGGATATAAGCGCATGCGCCTTTATCTGCAGTGCGCTTATATGCGGGGTAATAGGGTAGTTAAAGCATGACCGTACATTTATATAAACACCGACTTACTTATAGCTTTTTCCCGCCGTCTTTAGGCACAACTTCCATTCCTACTTTCTTAAATCACTTGAAAAATTCAATATACAATTCTACTCGAACGCCTTTTTTTAGCCTGTGTACAAACTGAATATACATCCTGTAACTCAGCAGTGTATATTCAGGCTATACACAGACTAGCATGTTTAGGCGTCCCAAGGTTTTAAAGTTTCACTCACAGCCATGCCAGATGACACAACAATATTGCAATGCTAAAGTCTAATACTAAACTAGAAGGTACATTCAGTGACAAAATACCTTGGGACATTTCGTATTTGTGATAAATTACCTAATATATATTTCACAATTCGCTCGTAATAAAGACTATCCCTCCTTTCCCTTCTCTGTTCAATGTTGAATGGGAAATAAGTGACCCAGTAAACGTTGAGAAGAGAGCCAAAAATAGTAACCAACATTGAAGATGGGTGCCGGGGGATACTTAAAGCGAAAAATGTTTCCGTTCAATCGAAGTGTGCCAACCCTTTTTGTCACTGATTGTAGTACTATAGAATTGTAAGGCAATGCAATTTTGATATAATTCTACTATTATGTCTACAATGTAGCTAAAATAAATAAATCTATGTATACTATTTTATTAATGCGTGCATATCCAGTTTGCTGCGTTTTCAACAAAATCGCTTTATTATACATCTATTTTGTAGTGCTGATTGCCACATTTGAAAGCCCGAGCTATGTTGTATCAGAAGATGAATTGGTTGTCAATGTCGCAATTCTTGTCACCGGATCTACGTCATTTAATTTGTCTCTTGGGTAGGTTGTTAATACAGTGCGATTATTTTGAGTTGGTCGATAGAAACATAGTTACTTTATTAACTGTCAAGGCAAACTTCCGAACAAAACGGCCAAGTTGTTTTATCGAAAATACTAGAATCTTTGAAGAAAATTTAGTCTCCATGACGGAGATAATCATATAATTATTTCAAAAAATCATTAATAATTCATGAGGAAACCAACGGAAATCAGTACCATGTCCGTGGTTTTATATCTGATAAAGATACCTCCTGATTTACATAAACGTTAGCTTTGTTTTTTTCGGCTTAAGACAACGTTATTTTTCAAACTTGCTACGCCAATGAACTTACGAAATGGGTCGTTTTTGAAGCTTTAAAACATTCGCGGTTAAATCCGACAAAACGCTGCTGCTCATGCATGTTTTAAATATTACTTCAAATTCATATTTATGTAAAGGTTAAGTTTATAAGTTATTCTTTAATTGATTCTGATTTTATAAGAATTTCTGAAATAGTTTGGAAATATCACCTCTTTCTCTCTCGTCTTGTTTATTCACTCAATTCTTGGGTTTTTACAAGACCCATGCATGGGCTGGTATTATTAGTCACATAATATGCAGCGTCGTTTTTTTGTGAATGTAAATTTTGATGTTTATTATCGCATTTTAATGATCTTAGAGTTATTATTGAAAATGCCACCGCAAAACTTGCCTCTGACTACAATGGGATTGCAGGAACCATACAAATAAAGCCAGGAGAAGGAAGATACTCAATCCAGATTCCAATTATCGATGATAAGAACATTGAAAAAAATGAAACATTCACCATTCGTCTTAGCAATTTAGGTGATACACGCATTATTCTTGGAGCCATCAGCAGTACCACAGTTTCAATATTAGATGACGACGGTGAGTTATATTGTAAAATGTTACTGAAGGCAGAATTATATATAATTAATTTAAATGAAGGAAAGAATTGAAGCGTACGATAAACACAAAATATTATGTTTGTTTATCAGCTGTACGTGTACCTGGCAACAATATACCGCGCGCGCGCCACACGGCATGATATATAGCACAAATAAGTACCTGGGTATGAGATTGCTGGTTTATAAAATATTGCAGCAAACCTTAAGTTAACACTGTCGGTGCCGTAGTCATCATAAATGACTCCGTACTGGGTGGCCCTAAGTCATCCAAACGCAGTTCTTAGCGATCTTTTCAAGAGTTACAACAATTAATTTATATATTAGGGTAAAAATAAGTTACCCTTTAGCTAGATGTTGGGGGATATTCATTCAGACTTGGGACTATTAACTAGGCACAGCCTCGCTAGAACGCAAAGAAACTTACTGTTTTCAAAAGTGTACATTATTTACGGTTTTACCTGACATAAAAGCTTTTTTTTCAGGTAACGCATTGGTAAAAATTTTCACCCAAACCTACGGGACTTCAGTGAGTCCTGTAGATTCTCGTAAAAGTATTTTCGCTTCTTTTAGTCAATAAAGGTTTCTGACTTAAGGCCCTGTTGCACGGTGCAATTTCTCATGCAACTTGTTTCGCAATGATGACTCATGCAGGGATTGCAGTTGCAAAACCGGGGGTGTTACACGCTGCAACGTGTCAGTTATGCAATTTTCCAGGGGAGAGGATCGATTGAGTGCCAAATCATAACAAAATATTGCGAGACAAATTGCTGAAGGGGTGTTACACGGTGCAACACTGAAACAAATTGCTGGGATCGTTGCAGAAAGTAGAACCTGGTTCTATACTTTGTGCAACGATTGTTGCAACTTGTCTCCTAATGGCGTAGCCAGGGTCTTGAGTTTTGGGGGGCGGAAACCTCGATCTCCTAGGGGGGTCCGGGGGAATGCCCCCCCCCCAAAAAAAAATTTTTGGATTTCTAGGGTCTCTGAAACACTATTTCCTGCATTTTGAAGCAAGTATTTAAAAGTCATCTGAAAGCCATAAATTACATAATTTTGTTGTAATCAAACCAGAACGTAGAATACGAATATCTTTAGATTTATTTATAAACAAGTCGAGTATAGCATATGCATGCCTGCAATATATAACACATTACTTGTCTACTCACTTGGCCTTGAAACAATGTAACCCAACCCCCCTACAAGTTTCTCAACGGATTTAAACTTTTCACGAGAACGGTCTTGGAGACCATTGGGGGAACGCCACTGTTGTCTCCTAACGATTTCGACCATTGCACAGCATGTTACACGGTGCAATGGTTCATGCCACTTGTCTCGTAACGGCGTATTGTAAATATCTAATAACAGGGTCTTTAATGCTATTATTTTCGAAAACTAGAAACTTTATGCCACACCAATACATATACACTTCGCTCAATTCCAATAGCCTCAGTTAGGGGTGATTACATGAACCTGGGCTAGCCCGGTCAAACGAGGATGAGAGTTGATGAGAGTTGACCATGAGAGTTGACCATGAGAGTTGACGAGAGTTGTAGGGTTTACTGCGCGTAGCAGGGAGACTAGGAACGAATTTCGAGGTAAACAAAGTTCGTATTTTTACAATCTCGTACTGGACAAATAAATAGACAGATATATTTTGCATTCTTGCCTTTTCTTGTCACGAAAAGTCACGCTAAACTCTCATCAACTCTCATATGCCAACTCTCATGACCGGTCAAACGAGCAAAAACTCTCATCAACTCTCATTAAAATTTGAACCAGCTCAAAGTTGATGAGAGTTGATAAGAGTGCATTAGAGTCGATGAGAGTTGGTGGTCAAACGCGACCGAGAGTTGCAACTCTCATCGACTCTCATCAACTCTCATCCTCGTTTGACCGGGGCTTTAATAAAAAGATTGTTATAGTCTGCTAACCCACGAAAGCATCTTCACGAAGACGGGTTACCTGGGCTGAGTTTACGAAACGATTACAGGGAGCGGTCTAGCCCGGTGTGGTGGTCTGAGATTGTCACCGTGCTGAGATTGTATATCAATATCTGTAATCGACTTTATCAACAGAATAATCAAACTTTTTGCCATGAAATGACTGATTTATGAACACTGCCTGAATAAAATCGAATATACTTGAGATGAATAATCACAGTTTTAATGAAAAAAATATTATATCCGCTCGTGAACTAGAATACATGACGAAAGTTTCGGACGTCGTTAACTAACTGATTAAGATGTCTTGTCGATCATTCCATTGGATTATTAAATATAATAATGCAGAGTTTAGAAAATTAACAATAATATAGGTTGATATACATGTATACAGCAAGAATATGCGATCATCCCGTGATGACAAACGATAGTAACTCATCGTTCTGTCTCAGTTCATATGCTGTTCATCGCATGCATTCGTTCAGATTTCTTGAAAAGCCCCTGTTGTAATATGTTGTGACAAATTCACAACTACCAGCAAAGTTCACAAAGTTTTTGAATTTTGTACCATAAGGAGTTTTCATCAATATAAACCATTTGAAGGCAAAAAGTTTGAATGTTTTGAACGTCAAACATTTGATAACACAAATCGATATACAATCTCAGCACGGTGACAATCTCGGACCGTTACCGGATGATTTCAGGCCGAAATTTGCAATTATCACGTAAATAAGAGCAAAGTTACGTTAGTTTTACTTCAGTTTTACACTAATATAGTCTATTATTTATTACGTAAGCTCATCATTAACAAAAATATTGTTGTAGTCTTAGCTAACCCACGAAAGCGTCTTCACGAAGACTAGTTAATTTATTTAATCTTCGCTATGATCACGAAACACATGGACAACGTTTTGATGTTCTATTTCAGTTCCTTTCAGCACTATTTATTCACGCAGTCGAGTAAATGAACGCGTATCGAAGCGAGTTCAACAGTTTTTAGCCCAGTTTGCCGAGAGGAAAACGATTACATCGTTTGAGCGCTTATTGAATTTTGTCGATTTTAGAGGTTTATTTTAGGGACGGCTCACACTATCCTTATGAAAATTTTATTGTCATTTTACCTATGAAAATGAATTTTATATGTGAAACGATATTTTACATATATCAAGTTGATTTTACATATGAAATTGAAAGTAATTTTATGTATTGATTTTTCGTATATGTTATTTTAGAAAACATATGAAATTAAATTTTTTATGTGTGAAAATGTTTTAATTCCATATAATTATGAAACTTTCATTAATGTTTACATATGGAGTGTATTTTGACTCCTTCCCAGCAAATATTAAACTTTCCTTTGCCTGACCTTTTTAGAGATATAAAGGGGGGCCGTGGGGTTAGCCTTCAGTTCGGCCATCTATGTTGTCATTTTTAGCACCAAAAATCACATCATGGTTTTACCTGATAACAATTTACGTTGTGATAAAGTTTATGTATAAAGCGGAATTCAAAAATGTTTGTTCAACGCTATTGCTTTTAATCTTTTCTCACTTTCAGTCTAGAATTGGATAGTCTAACTAGATCGGTTCTAATGACATTAAAATTTTTGTTGTAGCCGCAACTATTGAATTTACCGAAGAAATTTACAGAACTAGTGAATTAAGTTCAACTGTCATCGTCACCCTTAACATGACAGGAATCCTTGACGAACCAGCAGTTGTAAGGTACGTTTGGAAGTAAAGTCGTTAATTTTTTGTCAGTTCTAGCCAATCAATGAGGAAAAAGGATGTTAACAACTTGCTAATTCAATATTCGAAAAATTATCGTAGGATTATACGACAGCTTACAATATTTATAGACCATTTACAAGGTTATGTTGTATGGTGTTGGGTGACAACAACTACCAGAATATTTTGCTAGTATGTTCTCTTTATTAGCATCAGAAATCTTGCAAAGCATTCTGGTAGTTGTAATCGTCCATCGTACAACGACATCGTACGTCATGGTGTATATGGCCTATTAGAATCTTACAAGATGTACAAAAGATATACGTCGAGTTTACAAGATATGATTTGGGATTTTCATATTTAATTTTCTAAAGTTGGCTAATAATGGCTTTTAGACCAAGAGACATACAGTACATTAGTAGTGTGCTGTGTAATCTAATCTAATCCAATCCAATCTAATCTAATCTAATCTAATCTAATCTAATCTAATCTAATCTAATATATCTCATCTCATCTCATCTCATCTCATCTCATCTCATCTCATCTCATCTCATCTCATCTCATCTCATCTCATCTCATCTCATCTCATCTCATCTCATCTCATCTCATCTCATCTCATCTCATCTCATCTCATCTCATCTCATCTCATCTCATCTCATCTCATCTCATCCAGTCCAGTCCAGTCCAGTCCAGTCCAGTCCAGTCCAGTCCAATCCAATCCAATCCAATCCAATCCAACCTAACCTAACCTAGCCTAATCTAATCTAATCTAAAAGAGTGATTTAGATTCTGTTAAATTTTCCTTTTATAGAGTTTCTAGTTTTGATATTTCTGCCACAGCTGGTCAAGATTATAATGCTATTACAAATCAAGAAATAACGTTTATTCCTGGTGGAGCTACAACCCAACCTATCTCTGTCACTATTAACAATGACACTCATTTGGAAGGAACAGAATCGTTTTTACTTGCTGTGTCATCTTCAAACGCAAATATTAGAATAGGAAAAATTGCCAATACGACAGTAAGAATTATTGATGATGATGGTAAGTTTATACCTATCAGATATATTATTACATTTTAATTGTTATTAAAATGTTAAATAATACGTAGTGTAAAAAAATTGGAAAAACCTAAGGTTATCCGTCACACCAAGTTTACAAGTTACCAGGCCAAATTTAACGAGTTTTCGTATAACACGTTCACGTATACAGGTTTTCTTTGTAGTAGCTGATGAGTAGAGGAAACAATAAGATGAAATATATTAAAGACTTATTAACCGAGTGCGAGGTCTGTACGGGAAAGTATTTGCCTGCGGTTTTCGTACAGACCGAGCGACGAAGGAGCGAGGTTTGTGCGATAAAACCGAGGGCAAATACTTTCCAGTACAGACCGAGCAAACGAGGTTAATAAGGAATTTATTATATGGCTATTGGTTCATTTTATTTTTAACCTTCGAGCGTTGTTTTCGTCTTCGGAGTATGCTGTTTACCTTACCTGTTGACTTTTTCGTGTCGCTTCTTGGCCTTCTTATTTACACCAGTTCGGCGTTTATTTGTCATGTTTTTAGATAAACAGCTTTAAAGAAAACCAGCAGTGATGTTCCAACACATTTTATTGTTCAGAATATTTGAATAAAGATACCTATTTCTCTTTTATTTGTATTCAAATCAACTCAGAAATGTTCCCGCCAAAACTTACAGGGCCGAAAAAAAGCGTATTGACCAGTCGGTCAATATCGTAAAATCCCGACCTCTCAGGAACCAATCAGCGTGCGTCGTTTTGCGTACGGACCGGAAATCAAACCCAGCCATATAATAAAAATGTATATTACATGGTGTGGAAAATAGAGTATATGGGTTTTACGTTCGAGTGACACGAACAATATTGTTCTTTACACGAGAACATGAAATTAGTATATTGAGCTAGTGCCGTTACATATGAACAATGGAATTACGCCCGTTGAAGTGATGTTCATAAACTGGGTTTAATGTGAATATTAAATGAAATATTAGTGTAACAATTTTGTGTGTGTATATATATATATATATGTAATGTTTACAACACGAGCGGCCGTGTTGTATTGAATATACAATCACGAGCCGAAAGCGAGTGATTGTATATTCAATACAACAAGGACGCGAGTGTTGTAAACAACTTGTGAAATGAATAAATAGTAAAAATCCCTTTGGGATATTGAGATGCTAATTTGCTAATTAGTTACAAGCACTAGTGGTTGTATCAGAAGAGTATACATGCACTAGTGGTTGTAACTAATTAGCATCATTGGTTTTAGTTTGTATGGGGTTTACAGGGGTATACATGTGACGTAATTTCTGAAATTGGATTGGCTGCAAAACTCATGAATTAGTAATGAATTTCACAAATATATATATATATATATATATATATATATATATATTGTTGTTGTTGTTTTATTTTATTTTAATCTCTAGTTGTCAGTGTGGATTTTGTCAAAATTACTGACTCAGTAAACGAAGTAGATGCTGTTATACAAATACAAGTGGAGATATCGGGAACTCGGAGTCGAGCGGTTACCGTTAAGTTAGTTTAAAATTTATTTTTAATTATTTTAATTGGAACGAAAGTTTAGTCTTGATAATTAAAGAACTGCAAGTTTAAAATTATACCTATTTATTATATAGATGCGAGTGTTTTACTAGAGAATATGCAGTGTCGTATTTTCCATATCCTCACTAGTGAAGATATCGATGACGTCATTAAGAATTTTATCTCTTTTTGCGTTGAATCTATATAATAAAAAGAAAATTACAAGCTGGCTTGAAATTATGAATTTTATATACTCAATCGCTACGCTCATTCATAAAATATTGTTTTCACTACTCGAAGATAAAATCCATATCTTCGCACCACCGTGTAATATCCTCTTTATATACTTAAATGCCTATAACCGTAAAATTGATCAATTTATACCTCTGTTATATTATGTTATATTTCACGTAGTTCTTGAGATGCTTAGACTTATTTAAATGAGATTGTCTATTCAAGTGCATATATATGACATGAAAATTACGCCTGTCTCATTTGAGAAAAAAAAAACCCACTTAAAATAACTAAGTAACATGTGTTGCACGTTTTGCTTTCGTTGCTTTGTTTTTGAGATATTTCAGTTTGTTTAATATGCAAATGACCACATGTTGTGACTTATCGAAGAAAGTTATATTTCTTTGCTGTTATCAAACCAAACTCAATTTAAGGGAAGCATGCATGTGTGTGAGTGTGTTCCTTACACTGCACCAAACATGTAATATTTGAGGTGGTTTTGTGTGATAATAGCAAAGATATACAACCTTCTCCGATAACTCATTAATATACACGTGTACGTCACAACATGCGACATTTAGCCTACATACCAAACAAACTGAAATATCTCAAAAACGAAGCAACGAAACCAAAAACTGCAAAGATGTTACTTTGTGATTTTAAGTGCTCTTTCAAGAAAGACAAATGTAATTTTTGTGTCATAGGCACTTTAAGTATGACGTTAAATTGTTTGCACGACATATTGGATAATCTTGGATATGTTTAAAATGATTGTCCATTGAACGAAATTGCTTGAAACTTTGCACGTGGGTGCAGACTGCTGATAATACAGACTAATAAACTAAAAACATCGTTCAAGTTTTAGGTTGTTTTTATAATAGATTAGTTTTCGGACCCCTTAATTGCACTGACTTTCCTTGGAGGGAGGAAAACAAGGCTCTGCCGTATTCGTGTTTGACTCTCGTTAAGTATGCATGTCAGTGTTTGGTTACAATCTTGTACCCAGTCCAAATCACAAAACAAAACAAAACAAAACAAAACAAAACAAAACAAAACAAAACAAAACAAAACAAAACAAAACAAAACAAAACGAAAGAAAAGTTGGAAACAGGTCTTAAACGGGTTTCTTTGTTTCAAATCTTGGATAAAGCCAAAGGTGAATACAGCAGAGCGTTGTTTTCTTCCCTTTCTCAGCAACGGAGCAAAGGAAAGAAAGGCTGAATTCGAAACTGAAGTTTAAAGATAGTGCGAAGCTAATTATGTCAGAAAACAAAGATTTTTGACAAAGGAACATAGAGATTTAGAAACTATACTATTGCTATATATGACAACGTTAAAATTTCAACACTGTTCGTCGACGGACGGTCTGTATCCGCAAGTTTCAAGCGGTTCGTTCAATAATTTTAAAGATATATGGAAGAGCCGTAAATTGGTAGGTTTTGTTCACTGTTTACCTGATACCATGCCATGTCTATAGTTTATTGACCGCCAGAACAAAGTGTACTTGATGTAACAAGTTTCTTTCTGCTTGTTACTTGTAATAAAGTATTTTTTATGTCACTTTGTGTTCATACATAATCAGCTTACTGTTCCGAATTATTTACTTACAGTGGTTTGACGTCAATCCAGATGGAATTAATTCGTGTTATATTTTATAATTTTTAGCATTACGTCTAAGGACGATAGTGCAGTTGGTGGAAATGATTATACACAAGTATCTAGTTTGATGACGTTCCAGCCTTCTGATACAATCAAAACTGTCATTGTCTTTATAACAAATGATGATAAAGTTGAACTCAACGAGCAGTTTGAACTTCTTCTTACAACTACCGATAACCAAGTTACCATAAACGACAACAAAATGACCATTACTATTGATGATAATGACAGTAAGTTTTTTCTTGTAATGACGTATATGACGTACTTGACGTATATTATGTCATGTCCTATCATGTTATGCATGTTTTCATTATTTACTTCTAGATTTTGCTATTGTATATTTATTTTGTATCTTGTCTTATTCCATGTTTTCTGTATACGGTTTACCCTATTCTATACCGTGCTGTTGCATCGTATTGTACCATATCTAACCTGTACCGCATCATATCTTTACTCTGTTTTACATATGGAACCCTATGATACCCTCAATCTTCTCTTTTAACTTACCTTGACTTTGTCTCCTTACCTTTCCCTGCTTGATGTTTTATAACTCTTTATGTTTTGCAGTTGCTGCGGTTCGATTTGAGTCACTTGATTGCCGGGTTAGCGAAAATGATACGAGTTTGGCTCTTGGTGTACTACTTTTTGGAAATCTTGACATCACCGTTTCTGCAAGGTAAGTTACGTTAAAGACAAAACATTGAGTGTGGTGACATAACTATACAGAGGCTTATATATTAAAGTGCAATAAATAAAAAGTTCAGTTAGAAGTAAGCTCTCTTACTATATATAGTAATCGAAATCTAGTAAGGTTAGATATACTGCCGAAACAGAAAACCTAGGAGTCTAACGTTTCGAGCGAAGGCCCTTCGTCAGAGAGAAACGTAAAGAGTGTAAATTTATCTTTCTTATATAAGCTCTTTGTTTGTTTTCACTCCTTATCTATGTTTCTCTCTGACGAAGGGCCTTCGCTCGAAAGGTTAGATTCCGTACTATATTTCGATTGTTGCATGTTTCAACACTGCCTACGCAGCACGCTACTTTTATTTCTCTTAGTAAATAGTACTTGAGTATATAGTCTTAAGTATATAGCGATATAAAAATTGGCATTTATAACTCTTTACAGTAAATATCTCACTTTGTTCTTGGGATATTTTAAATCTTAAAATATTCATTTGATATGCAAAACTTCTTGACGTCATTATTTAACAATTAGTCACCGAAGTCGAGGTGACTATCGGTGAATATTTACCGAGCCGCAAAGCGGCGAGGTAAATACACCAATAGTCACCGAGACTGAGGTGACTAATTGTTTTAGTATAATTTCAGAGGTAGATAAAAAACCAATAACGTTGAGACAAAAACTTTTAAACAGTACAACTGCTTTCATTTAACAGTGGTGATTCTGTTTATTAACTTTTATTCACAGACGATGTTAGCAAGCCAGTCTTTGTCAGTAAATAATTTCAAAAAAAAGAGTAAACAACATCCTACTTTGGAATTGAACTTGTACATACATTCAAATATATGCTAAAAAGGCTTTTATTTTGGTGTTTTGGACCTGTGTTACGGCTTTTTTGCTCTTAATTCAAGTTCAATATGTTCTTCACTCATGACGAATTTTTCGAAAACATCGCTACGACCAAAACCTAGCCAAAACATACAAAAAATACGAAGAAATATAGAAAATATACTTCCTTACCTTTATAAAGTTTTGTTTTTACGATATTTGATATGTATAACATCTCAGTGATAAATGTTTTCAGTATTATGCTCTTTTGTTTGTCTCAAAAACTACAGACCCCATTTTGAAAAGAAAAATCAACACTTCAATGAATCGACAAATTCTAAAATCTCATACTTCAAAATGACAACTCCGAGGGGGAGACTGAAACGAGTAAAGTCAGTGCAGTGTTGAATAAGTACCAGTCTCTTTTCCAAAACTACTTTTGAAGAACAATTTCTTGTGATGCAATAGTCACCGCGCTAGGCGGTGACTATTACCTCAGATTCACCGCTGAGCGGACCAATCAGAAAGCTGGAAAGCCTCTTTTCCGCTATGAAATTATACTAAAAGTGGATAATGGCTAGTTTTTGAAAAATGTTATATATCTTTTTGAATATCGAACGACGGATCGATGAAACATTGTATGTTTAGCGTTGATGATTGCAAAGATATCTAACCTTTTTCAATAAATCAGTGCTGCTTTAGGAGGAGGGTACATGACATGCTTAATCAACAAACTATATCACATTAAAAACTTATTGATTGTCGTACTTGTTTGACCAAGAACAGGGAAAGTCTTATGCAAACTTTCGTCGTCTAACCTTATCAAATTTGTCGTTGTTTAATTTTAATTTGCCAAATTTTACATAATTTTGACAAGAATTGCTTCGAAAAAAGTCTCAGGCAACCCATACAGGACCCGTTCCAATTGCCTATATAGAAACTGTTACATCTTATAAAGATCTATAGGTTATAATTGCTTCTATGGTTGTATTCTTATAGGTCGCCTATAAGAAACGATCCAATTGCTTATATAGGATCCTATAAGTTGACTTATATACTATGTTGGCGTATAGACTATACTCTACAGGTCAACCTATAGACATTTTTGTAATATGTGGGTTATTTGCACGAGACACCTGCTGAGGAAACAGAATCATGCAGAATTCAACGTGCCATTCGCCTGCAAGATACGCGTACCCGTGATATAACCATTATAAGGGTTATCCCCGAGCCGGGCGTAGGGCCGAAGGCCCGGAGCCCGGTGAGGGTGCTAATCTCGACATGCGTGGAGTCCACTTTACACGCGTGTTGAAATGCGAATCAGTTTGAGCGATCTGAATATTTGTATATATATATATATGTGTGGACGGACCAGGCGCGGTAAAGATTGTGGGGCACTGGAAACAACATAGTTCTTGACAAAAAAGATTTGAAAAAGATTTGATATTATTCTTGACAAAAAGACTTGTATGGTCAGTTACCGTGTTTATATCAGGCTATGCAAACACGGTTGTGATGTCACAGCACATTTCTTAGACGATCACCTCGGTTTTCTTTGTTGTACCGCGGTTGTTTACTTATAATATATAATAGCTATCTATTGTTGTAGTTTTTATTAGGTCTATGTAACACATTGATTCCTAGAATACTTTAATTTGGTTTTAATCTTAATTTTCTGCGGGCCACAAGTTTATTAGTGTTGTACATTATTTAGTGATTACCCTCTTTAAATAAAGTTTTTCTTATCTATCACTTGTTTCCGTTTTCTGCCCTTGGCGTACGTATGTCGTCCACCGCGCGTCATCTATTATATTGATTTATTTAATTTTAATATTTTCTATTTTTTCTTCAATAACTATTATTATCAGCCAATTTTAATCTGTTTTTTTGGATTAGCATAGAAAACACTATTTATTCGCAACGATAACGATGATAACATCCATTAATTTTGGTTTTAATTGAATAATTTGTTTGGTTGTTTGCATCTCTTTAGTGTTTCGATTACCCCTGAAACAGCAGTTTCTTCTGATTTCGTGTTACTCGATGGCCTCGTAACATTTACTCCAGGCACGAGTAGGAAAGAAGTAACTGTTTTCATCATTGACGACGACATAGTTGAATCTACGGAATCTTTCCTAGCCAAGTTATCGCCAGGTGGTACAAAAGTTACTCTTGGTACACCTAGCCAGACGAAAGTCTTTATAGAAGATGATGATGGTAAGAAATCTTTTTTAGCGTCTTATGTCGTGTTTAGAGGATTTCGGGTGATTCTTCTAGTAGGATGAACCTTTCGTATGGGAAAGCCAAAGAATAGCTACCTTTGTTTACATAGGGTGACCATTGTAAGGTCACCCTCCTTTTGCCACTTAGCTATTTGTTTAGAGGCCTTTTTGTTGTCATCATTTGCTTGATATGTTTAAACGAGTTTGGACAGTAAACCAAAAAATTAAACCTGCCGCCCAGTTTACCCTTGCAAGCTGGTGGCGTAACCTTCCTCCTATAGCTATATATAGTTTGCCCTATTGCACTTAAGTAAACGAAACGTGGATAGACAGACTAAGGTAACTCTTTTACTTGAATGAGTAACCCTACTTCTAGAGGGTCACCCTACCTACGTAAATTTAAAGCCCAAGAAACCGGAACCAAGAGGAGAGGGGACAGATGACCTCTTTGAAATTGCGGGACGGCTAGGAATTTGTTTTTGGTAAGTTAATCGATCTAAGGGGATACGGGGCCATGCTCCCCCGGAAAATTTTGAAATCTAGAGTCCCTGAAATGACATTTCCTGCATTTTGGGGGGAGATTTTACAGAATTCTGAAGATCAGTTATACAAAACGTCATATAAAATACGCAAAAGACAACACATTTCAGAACTTTAAATATATATATATATATATATACAGTATATATATATTTATACATACCCTGATTGCTATGCGTGTTTTCATTGGTTGTTGGCCATGATCTATTAGAGGACAGACACATGGACGCGTCAGATCACGCCAGGTGACTTGCTTTTTTCCTTCTTCACACCCCAAAATCCGGCAAGAGTTTCGATAAAAACCTTTTAAATTTTTGTATTGTATAAAACAAATAGATTCTATTTTTTGTTGCCTGTTCAGTTATAGATGCACAGAAGACGTAACAACGTGGTAAGAACATCGGTGACCCACTTTTTTCCATTTAATGGCAACACAAATTTCAGCATTTATTAAGTGAAACCCTTAGGAATGCTAAAAATGACATTGTTGAAGCTTCAAAATTTCAAAATATTTTCAGAAAACTTTTGCGCAAGCTCATATTTTTTATTAGTTTTATCCATTGATTTTCCTGATTACTAAATATGCATATTTAAATTGAAGGGAAAAGTCTATCGGCCATTTGAAAGTAATGACGTGCGAAAGCAAAACTTTTATTTCGTAGATATTTTTGAAAGTGATATTTTTTGAGAGAGTCGACTCTGTTTCTGTTCATTTTGATTTATTTTATTTTATTTTATTTATTTTATTTTATTTATTTTATAACCCATCATTTTAATATTTTGTACTGTTTATATCTTGTTTATTTTTTTTTATAGTTGCTCAAGTTAGATTTGAACAAAACAGTTACATTGTAAATGAAAATGATCGACTAGCTAATTTGACTGCCGTCCTTGTAACGAGCAACCCATTACAAAGAGATGTTTCAGTGAGGTTGGTGTAATCTTTACACTTTTTACTTATACCGCAACGACCTTGTGGTGATAGAATAAATTTTTTAAACTTAGAAATCTCTGTAAAAGTTTGGTGAAGTTGATTTTTCGTATAGATAAGTATAGGGTTGAAGTAGATTCGGTGGCGGTAGATGCTAGTATATTTGCATGCACTTAGATTATTAAATGTGAAAGGCAACGTAATTTTTTTCTTCATTTTATTAAACTAAACGATAGCGCAATTAACCCACTAACAAAATTTCGAAAGTTTTGGAGATATTCATGTTTTCTAATCGTGAAATCTTGTTAAAGCTAAAAAAACGGCATTTGTTTATTTAGAAAGCACTTTAATGTAAAATTCCAAACTACGAGTACTTTGTGTTTATAATTATGTGTTTATCTGACATATTTTATGTTGTTTTTGATACTTTTTTGTATTTAAATAGGCTCTCAACAGAAAGTTCTTCTGCAGTATCACCTGGAGATTTTTCAAACGTTGGTTCTGTTTTGATATTTAAAACTGGGGAAAGTAATGGAACGAAAGTTTCAGTAATAGTCACAATAACCGATGATGAGATAGTCGAAACAAATGAAGTGTTTAATGTCAAACTTTCATTGCTGGATCCTGGTTTGGTACCAGTAAGTCCATCAACGGCTGTTGTTACCATCATCGACGATGATAGTAAGTTTACAGTTTAATTGCACCTATATGAATCCCCTTAATATTTAAGGGATGCTCTGATGCCACTATAGTCATCGTGGAGAATTCACTTATTAATATTTAAATAACACGTTTGAGTGATTGGACTCAAACGCTGCTATCAGATGATTGTTTTATTATACCAAAAAAATGCATTGTCCTCATCGAGCACAAGGAAGTTCCATAAACGTGCACAAAAAGTAGAACAAAGGCTTTCGTTGATTTTCGAGACCATTTCTCGATTGACTATGATGACACAAGGCGTTATACGCACTGCTTTTTACCACTCTATATAGTATAAACCTGCATTTCCACTAACTAAAACGTAAAATGTCGTGCGCTCGACTTTTCTATTGTAGAAATTGAATAGTTACCTACTTAAGCTGCTGTTACACAATGCGATTTTTCTTGCAACTTGAAACAAATAGGTTGAATGTTGCAGGTTGCAAGAAAAATCGCACTGTGTAACACCCCGTAGCGACTTCCGATTTTGTTATTTTTGCCGTGTTGCAAGTTGCAAGAAAAGTTGGATGGGTTCTACTTTTTGGTACAACTTACAACAAAGTTCGCAAGTTGCTGAATGTGTAACACCCTTTCTGGAACTTGCAATACAATGTTTTTCAATGCTAACCAATCAGGTGTGAGAACTTCAGGGTAGCGCGTGCACTCGGGACTGGGGCCAAACGCTCCTGGAACAAACAACATGGCGGATCAGCTTGACGATAATGTATTCGAGGAAAATGCGTCTGCGTGTAACACCCCTGTAGGCAACTTGTGAGTTTTTTTTCAATGTGTAAATTTTTTGCAAGTTGCAAGAAAAATCGCATCGTGTAACAGCAGCTTTAGTTCCACATTGAAAATCACAAGACAAAAGAAAGACGTCAAACTCGCAGCACATTTCGGCTTTTACGCCTAGTGGAAATCGAGTAATTCGGATAGGTGACGGTCTTATAGGGCATGTTCATAATATATGAGCCTGGAAATAGTTGATCGACACAACCTCTACGGCAGCAAGTCAACGACGATGTCCGTGAAATAAAAACATTCTTCATGCAAAATAAAGAGAATGAATAACTTTTTAGTCCCAAGAGCATAAACTTAACACAATCCTAGTTTTTTAGAGCATTTTCACGCCTTTGGGACAACGTTGACACGCTGAAGGATGAGAAATATTGCTTTAGCTGTTTTCTTCTAGGCGTAAAATGTTGCATGCTCAACTATTTTTTCAGCTTTTGTCTTGTAAGTTTTCATGCATGTAGAACGAAGTAGAAAACTATCCACGTTTTACAGCAGAAAAATGGGGACGCGACATTTTACCCCTAGTGGAAATTTCAGCTTTAGTTGCCTTTAATAAAGACACTACACTCATTAAATTGCCTATGACACGAAAACTTAGTTTGTCTTATTTGAAAGAGCACTCAAAATCACAAAGTGACAGTTTTTGGTTTCGTTGCTTCGTTTTTGAGATATTTCATGCAGTTGTTTGATATGTAAATGTCACATGTTGTGACGTACACATGCATAATGAGTTATCGGGGAAGGTTATATATCTTTGCTATTATCAAACAAACCACTTCAAATTCTACATGTTTAGTGTAGTGTGAGGAACCCACCCACATGCTTCCTTTAAATTAGATTTGGTTTGATAATATCAAAGATATACAACTTTCTTCGATAAGTCATTATATTCACATTTAAAACCACGAGGGCGCAGCCCGAGATCACGTGTTTTAGATCTGATAAAACACGTGATGCGAGTCGTTATTGGATGTTATGTTCATTAGTATTCTTTATATAAAATTGTATGTTCATTAGTATTCTTTCTGACGTCAAGAAGTTTTATCAGGTATAAAACCACGGACATGGTACTGATTTCCTTTGTGTTTTCCTCGTGAATTATTAATGAGTTTTTGAATATAATATAGTCAGCTAACTGTGACCTATTTAAATATTATCAAATATAATAACTTGAAAACTCTGCATGCTTAGTGCTGTGTTTCGTATCCACATGCTTTCTTCTAATTAGTTTGGTTTAATAATACTGCAACGGTGTAGACGAGTTACGCATCGTTTTGGCGGGCGATCGACGTGCATTATTTTGGCGGGCCACGTGCATAACAACGTAGCGTAAATAAATGAAATTCCGCAGTTTTTTAAGAAATGAACTTGAAAACTTATTTTTTTAGATTTTGGAGTTAATATTTTTAAAAACAGTTGAATTGTGTTTAGTTTTAGTCATACCTGGCCTGCCAAAATGATACACCAGCAAAATCGTGCAACTGACTTACGATAACTTTCTTTGATATAAGTCATTATGCACATGCATGTGACGTCAAGATGTTTAAGTTGCATATCAAACAAACTAAAATATCTCTCAACAAGGAAGCAAAGAAACGAAAAACTGCAAAAGATGTTACTCTGTTATTTTAAGTGCTCTTTCAAATAAGACAAACTTAATTTTCGCACGTAAGGTCCCTATTAATAAGCTTATAGACGGATACTATAACAGTCGTGCGAGACTAATGCGACTAGTACACTTGTTATTTCTCTCCCATGCCTGAAGAGTTTTTCCGGGTTTCAATTTTTCTTCCTTCGCAAAATCAAACCATACTTTTCCCAATTAGTTGTACTAATTAGAGTTGTCCATTGGGTTATCAGTATCGTAATACTGTCATATATTACAATTGATATTGAATTTGTGTGTTTTTGTAGAGGCGAGGCTTAGATTTAATCCGATAAAGTATTCTACAAGCGAAGACAAAGGTCCAGTCAATCTATTGGTGTTATTGAGTGGGGCAATTGAAAGAACCGTTTCGGCCAGGTGAGTATTATATGCTTTTTAATTTTGTTTTTCATATTGAGAACATTGATGAACATCTGGTGGAAAGAAGCGTATTTTAATTCAAACAAGATGCCTACTTAGGCATTCACTCGGGCTGGAGGAATTTCTTTGGAAAACTATTTAAATTGTCTTCATCTGTCAATGTGTGATATATTATACTTCACGAACTGAGACAAAGTAAAAACAAAACAAAGACACTTGCCTTAGTTAGCTGTATAAATTTTGAAATCTAGCTGAGTCGAAGAAATTCCAATTAAGATGTCGATCGACGTGCATGCATGCATGCGAGTGACGCATTGCCAAAGGACACTGGGTCGAGGATTGAGCATGAATGCCTATTTGCGACGCAGAAAAAAAATAGACAGGACACAGCCCAACTTTAATACTCGGGTTGCCTACCACAGTAGCCCCAGTAATAATGGTTTTAATACTGACTTTCTAACCATGTACATTTTGTATTGTTTTGACAACGTTACATCTATAAATGAAAATTATAATTAATTAATTAATTAATTAATTAATTAATTAATTAATTAATTAAATTTTATAGGATAACTACTATAGCCAATACTGCTGAATCTGGAAAAGATTACGTTGCTCTTGTTAGCCAGCAAATAACATTCAGTCCAGGAGATCCAATTTTTAAACATGTTCCTATAACTATTAAAGACGATGTTGTTGTTGAAGAAGCTGAAACATTTTCAGCAGTTCTTTCCCAAGAAAATGGCGTGGATATTGAAGTTGCTGGTCAAACCGCGACGATAACTATTTTTGACAATGACGGTGTGTATATATTTATAATTATAATAATAAGTAAGGGTTAGTCAATCAATGGTCACGTACTCGTGATAAAGGATTTATCATCCCGAGTGAAGCTTAAAGGCCACGAGAGGCCGCATCTTATCTCATGACTCTTTTGTAATGAAATCATTTTTGTTTGTTTATTTAATTTACCGAGGAAGAAACTTCAAGAGTTAGAAACCAAAATAATCATTAGTAAGCGATAAACAGTGTGATAAGTGGTTATCACACTCTGATAAGTGGTTATCTCCTTTTCTGTTTCAAAGGGTGTGATAATTTATCACATACTAATAAGTTGAATAAAGGATTTAACTGGTATGTTAGAACAATGAAATGTGGGTGTGTCATGAGATAAGGAAGTTTTATTTGAAGTTTAGGGTTGCAATGATTTTGCATTAATTTATTATACCACATCCACATTTCTTTCTGACGACGAAGGACCTGCATTTGAAACGTTATAGACCTTTGAGTACTTCGACAGTACGTACACCGACCTTTTAGCATTTTTGATAAATCGAAATTTCTACGTTTTATCTACGCAACACACTACTTTCTACATATCATTTTAAGGTTGCCTGATTTTTTTTCTTGTTAATAAAGTACAGCGATAATAGTGATTTTCATTTGTCAATAAAAAGGAAAATCCTTATCTTACATTGTAAATGCATCATCTCTATGTATGAAGAACAAAGGAAGCCGACTAAATTGTGAGCTCAGTCTTTTAATGTATTGTTCTTATTGTGATTTTTATTTATTTTTTACGATAGTCGCCACTGTTACACTGGAGGCGGCGACTGCGACTTCAGTTCCAGAAAGCACTCCTATTGTAATAGTGTATGTTAAAGCAAGTAGTACGCGAGAAAGACCTATATCCCTCAAGTAAGTGAACATTTTTGCGAATGTATTGCGCGCACATGGTTTAGTTTTGGGGACTCCACTCGTAGCCAGCAGCTCGTAGCCAAAGGCAGCGGTGGATACAATAGAGGAAAATATAGCATTCCCACAAGAACAGAAACACGGTGTTTTTAAAAAGTTTCACTTTGGAGGCCGTCTTCGAAAAGCTCCGTTTTTGATGACCGTTTCACCATGTATTTACGTGTGGATGGGGTCTTATTGTAATTCTTGTATAGTTTCTGGAAGTTTACTTGCATGTAACAGTGCATGTTCTTTTACTTTACTGTTTTCTCGCTTTTCTGCTATTGTTGGCTTTAATCGGAGCACGCGTTAATGATGGGCGCGCAACACGTGGATACTCGAAGAAGAAGAATTTCAAATGAAGTCAAATCACTGCTGTAGAGATAAGTTTTCTGACTTCCCCAACCGGGAATCGAACCCAAGGTCTCTGGTTTAACGTACCAACGCTCTACCACTGAGCTAGTGTGGCTCCCGGCCCATTATTAGTGGATAACAATCTTTACCTGGATACTACAATCACGAGTTTAGCGTAACACATGGCTAGTTTTGTGATAAAATTTAGCTGCTTCTCAAAGTAAATTGGCAGCGAGCCGCTGTTGGGAAAGAAAAAAATTATTTAAATATTAACTCATTACATCACGGAATAAAGCCGATGCGCCCACCGAGACCTAACGGTTGGAATCTGAGCCTATAATAGGCTTGACGTTTTGTGAATTTCTCGAAAAGAATGTGTTGCTCAACCTTTGTTTTTGCGAGAATAAGGTCAAGCTTTATTACTTTGGGGAGCACATGCAGGCATTGGCAAAAGCTTGACATACAACTCTGTTATTTAAACCCGTATCCGTAGTCGTTGACTTTTCTTAAAATCCTTACTAACGTTATCGGTAAACATTTGCAACTTATATCAGAAATATAGTACATTCATCATAATCACGAACAATGAAAATATACAGTGCATATAGATAACCCGTGTCCGCGTAAAGCGAGGTTAGCTTTGTACGAGAGCATGTCACTCGGGTCAAAGAAAAGTGTTTGTATTAAGTGGTGTACGTATTAAACAGCGTTAATGTAAGGGGAAATATATGAACTTTTCGTCTGGACAAAAAAAAAACTATCTGTATTTAAGCGTATTAAGTGGGTGTCCATATTAAGTGGGTGTCCATATTAGGTGGGTGCATGTCCATATTAAGCGGGTGTCCGTATTAAGTGAGTGTCCATATTAAGTGGTGTCCATACTAAGCGGGTGTCCATATTAAGCGGGTGTCCATATTAAGCGAGTGTCCATATTAAGTGGGTGTCCATATTAAGCGGGTGTCCATATTAAGCGGTGTCCATATTAAGCGGGTGTCCATATTAAGTGGGTGTCCGTATTAAGCGGGTGTCCGTATTAAGCGGGTGTCCATATTAAGCGGGTGTCCATATTAAGCGGGTGTCCATATTAAGTGGGTGTCCATATTAAACGGGTGTCCATATTAAGCGGGTGTCCGTATTAAGTGGGTGTCCGTATTAAGTTGGTGTCCGTATTAAGTGGGTGTCCATATTAAGTGGGTGCATGTCCATATTAAGCGGGTATTAAGTGAGTGTCCATATTAAGTGGTGTCCATACTAAGCGGGTATCCGTATTAAGTGGGTGTCCATATTGAGTGGGTGCATGTCCACATTAAGCGGGTGTCCATATTAAGTGTGTGTCCATATTAAGTGGGTGTCCATACTAAGCGGGTGTCCGTATTAAGCGGGTGTCCATATTAAGTGGTGCATGCCCAAATTAAGCGGGTGTTCGCATTAAGCAGGTGTCCGTATTAAGCGGGTGTGCGTATTAAATGTGTGCCCATATTAAGTGGGTGTCCGTATTAAGTGGCCATGGGTGCATGCCCAAATTAAGCGGGTGTTCGCATTAAACAGGTGTCCGTATTAAGCGGGTGTGCGTATCAAGTGGGTGTCCGTATTAAGCGGGTGTTCGTATCAAGTGGGTGTCCGTATTAAGCGGGTGTTCGTATTAAATGTGTGTTCGTATTAAATGTGTGTCCGTATTAAACGGGTGTCCATATTAAGCGGGTGTACATATTAAGTGGGTGTCCGTATTAAGTGGGCATCTGTATTAAGCGGGTGTTCGTATCAAGTGGGTGTCCGTATTAAGCGGGTGTTCGTATTAAATGTGTGTCCATATTAAGTGGGCATCCGTATTAAGCGGGTGTTCGTATCAAGTGGGTGTCCGTATTACACTGTTAATTTTAAGGAGTTGATACTACTCCAAAAAAGGAGTAAAAGAAAAGGTACCAGTTGACTCTGTTTTGGGAGTATATTTTACTCCATCATTTTAACTCCATTTTTAGAGTACTTTCTACCTCACTAATGGAGTAATATTTACCTTTGCAGGAGTAAAAAATACTCTAGTTTAAAACTTCACTCTCATTTTGGAGTAAAAAATAACCCAAAAGTGGAGTAAATTTTATTCCTATGGGGGTTAAAAATACTCTGATTTAATTTTACTCTCATTTTGGAGTAAAAAATATACCAAAACTGGAGTAAATTTAATTCCTTATGGGGGTGAAACTACTCTAATTTAGAATTTTACTCTCATTTTGGAGTCAAAAATATACCAAAAGGGGGGTTGGTTGCAATCAAACAACGTGAGATGCAATGTGTATTAAAGTAAAATTTTCAGGATGGTGAAGATAGTAACTTTGTTTCTTAGTTTCAGAAATTGCAGCTTGATGTTAGTAATAATTGTTAGTTGTTTGCTGTACAAGCTGTGTTAGTTAGTAATACTCAGAAAAAGTCTGAGCTCTGAGCGGGAATCGAACCCACAACCTTCTGAATACCAGCCAGACGCTCTAACCATTGAGCCATCAGAACTCAGATAGCGGAGCAAGGTTAATTAAGGTACTTATACCTTAGACTGTGCCCAGTCCTCTAGGAACGAATTCCCGCTCAGAGCTCGGAGTTTTTCTGAGTATTACTAACTAACACAGCTTGTACAGCAAACAACTAACAATTATTAACTTTGTTTCTGTTGAAGTTAAACGTACTTGTGGAGTAAAAATTTAGGAAAAAAATACACCCTCTTTTACATCCTTGCAAAATACAAAATACATCTTTTTTTGAGTGAAAATTAAGGAGAAAATATACATTAATTACTCCGTTATGTTTATCCCTTTTCGAAAGTACATTTTACTCCTTTATGACAGTTGTATTGACTCCCAGAAATGCATTACTTACTCCGGTATGTTTACTCCTTTTTTGGAGTGAAAATAAAGGAGTAAATATACAATAATTACTCCGATATGTCTATTCCTTTTCAAGAGTACATTTTACTCCTTTATGAGAGTTGTATTGACTCCCAGAAATGCATTACTTACTCCGGTATGTTTACTCCTTTTTTGGAGTGAAAAGAAAGGAGTAAATATACAATAATTACTCCGATATGTCTATTCCTTTTCAAGAGTACATTTTACTCCTTTATGAGAGTTGGATTGACTCCCAGAGTAGTAAGATTGGGGTTAAAGTTACTCCTGGAGTAATAATAAAGGAGTAAAAAGTATTCTAATATTTGTACTCCTTTGCTGGAGTATATTTTATCCCTGCAGTGGAGTAATATTTACTCTTCGTAGAGTAAAAGTTTAAATATGAACTGAAGTGGAGTAGGTTTAACTCTGGTTTGGGAGTGAAATATACTCTATTTTTTTTACTCCCCAAAAGGGAGTTATTTCAACTCTTACGGTGGAGTCAAAATTACTCCCTAGAATTAACAGTGTAAGCGGGTGTTCGTATTAAATGTGTGTTCGTATTAAATGTGTGTCCGTATTAAGCGGGTGTCCATACTAAGTGGGTGTCCATATTAAGCGGGTGTCCATATTAAGTGGGCGTCCGTATTAAGCGGGTGTTCGTATCAAGTGGGTGTCCGTATTAAGCGGGTGTTCGTATTATATGTGTGTCTATATTAAGCGGGTGTCTGTAGTAAGCGGGTGTTCGTATTAAATGTGTGTCCATATTAAGCAGGTGTCCGTATTAGGTGTGTGTCCATATTAAGCAAGTGTTCGTATTAAGCAGGTGTTCGTATTAAGTGGGTGTCCGTATTAAGTGGCCATGGGTGCATGCCCAAATTAAGCGGATGTTCGCATTAAGCAGGTGTCCGTATTAAGCGGGTGTCCCTTTTAAGTGGGTGTCCGTATTAAGCGGGTGTCCATAAAACAGGGTTTCACTGTATTACAGGCATCTCTTTATTCATTTATAAAATATTCTACTGCCTTTAAATTGGCCTTTCGCATGCCTAATTGTTTTAAATACGAAAAAATCCCAACAAATTAAACCCGTTTATTTCATTTGTAGCGTTTCAACATTTGACGTCACCGCTTTTGCATCGTCCAATGACTATGACGAAAAGACAGAATTAGTTACGATAGGCGCCACTCAATTGCAAAGTCAGTTCATTGTTACCATCAAAGAGGATATTATTGTCGAAAACACTGAACAATTTGGTATAAGAATGACCTCATTAGATCCACAAGTTAAAATTACAACTGGAACATTATTTATTTCTATCACTGATAATGACAGTAAGTAATACTAATATCGACTATTTATAACATGTTTGTGAATGTTGTCTATAGGTTAGTGTACTGTACTGTACTGTACTGTACTGTACTGTACTGTACTGTACTGTACTGTACTGTACTGTACTGTACTGTACTGTACTGTACTGTACTGTACTGTACTGTACTGTACTGTACTGTACTGTATTGTACTGTACTGTACTGTAGTGATTATGGTGATTGTTGTTGTTGTTGTGACTGACGTGTTAACTGCTTGAGCAGCGATCGTCTTCAGAGCCAAGTGAAAGGTTTTCGTCAAGTTTGCCTAGTGTGTAAAGAAGTTGCGTTTTATGGCCTAGTTATTTGGACGAAAGTTGTTCCTAGTAGAAGTGTCACGGGTCACATATATACATGTAGTGCATGTGGTACGTTTACGAGCTTGGTGTAACCTACACCCTACCACTTTGAACTTCCCTGGAAGTGGTTTACGTGGAGCGTTTACAGGAGAATTTCACATAGGGTCACGCTGGGTATAGGATCATGCTCTTTGTATTGTAGAGGGTGAGAAAGCTTTTCCTTATAATAATCAGTTTCGCTCAGAGACATGGTTTACAGAAATATGTGCGGTTTACTCTAAACGATTTTGTTTAACTTTAGACAAGTTATTTCTACATTGTGATAAGTTGTACGTATACATGTAGCGCATGTGGTACGTTTACAATAAAAGCAGCGATTCTACTCAAAATAATTGTACACTATTTTTTTTCCTTTAGAATTAATATTACAAATTGCTCAGTCTACCTACAATATTGACGAAAATGACGGAGTAGTCACTGTTGGTGTAACTGTTACTGGAAGTACAGTAGTCCAGATAAGTGGAGGGTAAGCATTCGTGCATGCTTAATAACTAAAAGGCGATATATATGTACACAGAGACGAACAACCAAGTAAATAGGATTTACAAGTATTATTCTGTTTATTGCATAAACATTTCAGGATAATTGGCACATGTTAACTAGCTTTGAGCCAATTCGTTTTGGTTGTGTTCAATTAAATTTAATAGTTAATTTTTCCGTCACAACAAAAATATAGGACAATTTAATTTCTAGATTCTTGGCTGAGTGGCTCTTGGCTGAGTGGCTGGGTAAGATAACGGAGCTGTAAGGTTAATTTTTGTGAAGGTAGCTTACAGTCAATTAAGTACACCTTCAAGACTCTAAATTTAAGCGGTCAAACATAAAATCTAAACAAAATTCTGTAAAACTATCTGAATATAAAAAGACTCGACAAAATTTGTGGGAATCTTGTTTTCATGCCGGTTCCAATACTTTTCCATTTCTGTATATTTCTATCTTACCTGAAAATCGATTTCATGCCTCGGAGATTGGTTCAATACGAACATCTGGTATTTAGCTGAAAATGTTTTTAAATATTTTTATATTACATTCATAATAAGAAAAATTTATACACAGGAAACCTTAATTGGTATATATCGATATATTATTAAAATATATCTTATTGTTGCGCATGAGTCAAATGTTATTTTGAACAAAATAATATGTGCAAAGTGTACAAGTGTTTTCAACCGTATTTTGTTTTGTTTTTTAATTTTTAAAATAGTGAATTGAGAACACTAGACAGGACAGCGAAGTCTTCTTCTGACTATATTACCAAAGTACAAAGCCTGGTGTTTAATCCTGGAGATACGTCAAAGAATGTCTCCATATTAATCCAAAATGATGGAACAATCGAACAAGCCGAACAATTTTTAGTTCGCTTATTATCGATAAACACAAATCAACTCTCTATTGGGGCACCATCGACTTCCATCGTTACTATCAATGATGACGACGGTAAGCAATTTAGTACTAGGTAATATCAAACTAAGCAACTTAAAAACTAAATTTTGCTCTTATTGTTAAGTGCTTTCTGTTGTTTTGTAGCATATGCCATATAGTGCAGTGCAGATTAGCAATTTCGGGAAGTGTGTGCATGGTTCCTTTTGATATATATCAACTGTGTATAGAGTACGCATGTCATCAAATATATAGGTCAACTGTAGATTCCCAATATTTTTGTATTGCAAATTTTTTATAATCGAGACATTTTGGGGGGAAACGAATTTCGAATATATTTACAGTAACATTAGAAAGTGTTATTCAATCAAAGGATAGTTAAAACACTTTAATGAAGAACACTGCTAAAGCTTGAAAAAGTACCACACAAGAATATTAAGATTTAGAAATAAAACCTTCCCTCGTCAAGGGGTTCTTATACTACGTAAACGGTGGTTTAATCCCCGAGCCGGGCGACGGGCCGAAGGCCCGGAGCCCGGTGAGGGTGCTAATCTCGACACGCGTGGAGCCATTTTACACGCGTGGACAAACGTGATATGCGAACGAATTTCTGTGATCTGAATATTTATTTATTTATTTATTTATTTGTATATATGTGTGGACGGACCATGCGCGGTTAAGATTGTGGGGCACTGGGGACAATATAGTTCTTGACAAAAAGATTTGAACTAACAACATAATATATTCTTGACAAAAAGACTTGAGAAAGGAGTTTTTGGGAAACGTATATCACTTTTGAAAGAATAGAAACAAATCAACGTCTACGTATAAAGCAAAACAACGTCTTGAGTAGAAGGAAACCTGTCAAACCGAAACTCAAAAGGAGGAGAAAGCAAGAGTGAAACTTGAAAACCGACGAAGATATAAAGGCCGGCGAAACGGTTTAAGTTTACGGTAAAAATATAGAGCAGCCGCTCTCAGTAATCACGAACATTTAGTAGCAAAACTGTTCGAGTTTCCCACTTTCCTTACGTATATCCTATCACTGTTAATTTTGTTTTCTCTTTTGTGTGTCCTTAAAATTTTATCTGTGGCTGCCGTCTTAATATCGTTTTTCAAATAGTTTTCTTATTGTCAAAACCACTTGTGACTAACGTAGCTTGTCCATAATTTGGCATAAAAATTGGAAAAGGAGCATTTTTTCTTCTGTAAAACGTACAAATGCTGTTGAAATATTTATTAACATGCAGGTGAAAACAATTTCAGCACTTTGAAATGTCATAAAAGAATATTGCCGTGGCAGGCAAAAATTCTTTCAGATGCTGTAGCGATGTTTTTTGTAAACATGGAGAGAAAGAAGTGTACAATATAACCCTAATATTTTGACAAAATTTTGCCGCCTGCCTGGTAGTCTGGTGGTTAACATAGTCGACTTGCACGGTAATATGGTCGAGTTCAAACCCTGGAAGCGACGTGCAATTTCCTTTATCTCAATATTTTTCACGAAATATCATCCTTAAATTTTTCTTTGTTTCTCGTTACTTTTTCCTTCAAAAAATAGATTTATTAAAACTGCAGTTTTTTTTATTTCAAATATTCTACTAGAATTAAAACTATATTTTAATCAACAGGAGTGGCTATTTCCAGTCCCCCAATAAAAAAGAGCGCAAGGGGAATATCAGGAGGCATTTACAAAAATTCATGCAAAAGCGGGCGAGGGGTTATTGCGTTTATGTATTTCTAGTAATGGGTGTATTTATAGTTTCAATTGTTCTCAACACATGCAAGGCTGGACTTGTTTTTAACTACAATTTGGCTTTACAGTCTTTTCTTATTTTATTTTTGTTAAGTTGCATTATTTTGTTTTATACTCGACTAACACTCTATATTCTATGCGTGTGGTAGACTTGGATCAAGCCTGTCTCCCGATATTTACTGCACGCAAAGATTGTGGTTACATGCGAGGAGAATGGGGAGAGGGAGAGAGACAGACTTGGCTCACTTGCAGCCTTTCAAATCTAATTATCACACATCAAATTTTGACGGGAAAATTTATGAAGTTGACACAATGTTTCATTTCCCGGTTTTATCACCTTCCCCGATGCCCGAAGTGTAATCTTGTTTCATGTTTCAGCGTTAACACAATATGAAACATGACAGATAGAGACTCAGAGAATACTCCAACGAAGACTGTAATGCGTTTAGCATTATCTAGTGGAGTTAAACAATATGTATTCTGTGTGGTAGTAAAGTCATTAAAGATGATTTCAGATGAAAGATTTTCTCACCCAGCTTGAAGAAAACCGCTTGCGTCAATTTGGAATTGTTGTTGTTGAGTCATGATATTAGCAACGAGAGTTCCCGATCAACGAATATAATCTGTAGAAACTGCGCTGAAAAAATGCCAAGTTGGTAAAGAAAGTAAGCAAAGTTTGAAGTAAGTTCAACGCGACCAACGACGGCAAGGAGAAGATATTTACCAAGAAAGAGTACTCTTGAACAAACTTACTGCGCAGTATATATATCGCTGCGTCCAAACTGTTGTTTTGTTTATCAATTTAAATTCACCATTTCCAGACAATGCAGCCTAAAATCATTGGCCCCTTAGCTAAAAATTGTGAAAAACGGCAGTGTCCTAACAATGTTGGCCAGGATTGTAGTTATATAACAGTTTATTTGTTGTTATATTAAAATGTTCATTCATGAACTCAGTAACTGCTGTAAACCAAAATTCCGCGTACTATCTTGTGATTACGCCTTTTTTGCGTTACATTTCATGTATATTTTTTATTGTAGCTTTGACTGTCTCATTTGAACGACCAAACTACATTGTATCTGAAGGGGATGATATAATTAAAATTGGTGTGGTTGTAAATGGTTCTACGGCTCTTACTACACTGGTAGTCGGGTATGTTTTCCCCCAGTTTAATAATACACTTTATCAATCATTAATATTTTGTTGTAGCGACGCTATTTTGATATTTCGCCACAAATTCATCTCAGTGTCAGTGAATATTTGCTATATTTTGAGAGTGGAATTAAGGTGGACGCAAAAATATAAAAGATAAAGCATAAACTGAAGAGTATCATCTTGATTTAAGTTACATGAAAAACAAAAAAGTGTAGAAATACTTCGACTGGTATTTAATGTCGACTGTTGTAAAGATCTTACAAACAGGTTTAATCTAATTTTTTGATCTTTTTAGAATTTGAATACTGAATTTAGATTTAGTCACAGCAGATCTTTCAAATTCATTGAATTATAGTGAGATACAACTGTCTGTGAAGTGCCTATAATATGAAATAAAGAATTCAATTATAAGGAAGTTTTCTTATTTGAAAGTATATAGCCTTATAAAGATTGGTGTTATCTCACTTTGTTTTGAGTTAAGATTTATATGATGTCAAGTTTTAACTTATGACGTCAAACGAGTGACTTATTGAGTGACTAAATAAAACGACTTCTTGAAAGAAGTTATATACCTTTGCACTTATCAATCGAAATCACTTGAAATAATATAATATTTTAATTGATGGTACCGAAAAAGTTGGCGGCAGTACATTTAACCACAATGCTTTGCGAGCTCAAATCAGCTCAAATAATAACTAAACATTGTTTATCATGCTAAGATGGATTAAGTAAACAAGAACTTCGTCCTACCAAAGTTGATCATTTTAAAACCATATCTTCCAATAATTCTGCAAGAAACAATATTTACTGCACGCAAAGATTGTGGTTACATGCACATGCGTACATTAGTTTTAAATGCACATACGCACATTAGTTTTAAGTAAAATCGTTTGATAATTACAAAGATATATAACTTTTTCAATAAGTGCATGACACGCATGTATAACGCCAGTTGTGGCCTCAGTAGTAAATTTGCATATAAAGAAAATATAATCTTCAGAAATTTTTAGCTCATTATCTAATTGTTAAATAGTGGTTAAATTTATATTTAGGGGAATGTATTAGATAATTATTTTTGCATTTTTAGGATTGTTCCAGAAAACATAAGTGCAAACAAGACCATCGACTACGAACTAGTAACGACAACTTTGACCTTAACTCCTGGTGAATCAAGGCATGAGATTAGTGTTAAAATTGTCAATGATCAACTCCTCGAAAAAAATGAAACTTTTTCACTGTTGCTTACTAATCTGGGCGATACTCGTATTCGTGTGGCTGGTGTAAACCAAACATCCATTTTAATAATAGACGACGATGGTAAGTATTAAAAAGACCCATTTTGTAGCATAATAACGACGACTTGCAAAGAATTTTTCGTCGATTTTTATGTCTTCCATCTGCATGTCCGGTTTATATCATAATTGAGAATGTGATTAATAATTCAATACCTTATTAATGAAAACTAACATAACCTAAGGCAAAGAGGTGGTCTGTCTTTGCATATGGGAAAGATCTAAGTACAGCTACCCCCTATAGGGCTATAGGTATCATATTCAATAGTAAGCGCTGCTCTTCGCCAAGTCATGAAGACGAATCTATTTCAATTTGACCACCCGCCTCCCCTTTAGCTGACCACCTTTCTGCTTTGTTGTGTATTAGATTCTGCATTATTCTTTGCCTATCTGGCGTTTGATTGCCCTCACCTTTACCGGGCTCAATCATCAGTTTGAATTATGGAAAATAATATTTTTTTAATGAACGTGGCTGTGGTCCAAGGGGGGCATAGCCAATTTATCCCAATTGGTGTATCTCATTTTCCGTTCTGGGTTGCCCAGTAAACAGAGCTCAGTTAATGCAGTGCTGATATTAGTCAGAGAGACACGGTGGCAGACATAAATAATGTAACGCTCCTGTCATTTTCCAGCGGCCACCATACAGTTTAGCAAAGCACAATACGACGTCAGTGAAACCAGCCAGTCTGTCCCGGTCGTCCTCAATATAGTCGGGACTCTTGATGATCCAGCAACTGTAAGGTGAGAATAGAAACTATACGTTTTCATGTAATAGTAGCGTATATTATACTTTCAACTCAGTCACAGCTCAATTTTACGAAGAGGGTTTGCTGCGGGAAATGTTATTCAGGATTTGGTTTATAACAGTAGTTCCTAACCTGTAGTAACTTATAACTTCAAACTTTAAAATATACACTATAGTGTCTAATCTCATTTTGCGCTGAAATATTTCTTAAAAATATAAGGTTCTTAAAATTTAAGATTTTAACACCCTTGTATTTTGCTTAAAAGTGCTCTCAACTTACAGGAAATACTATTATTGAAACCCCAAATTCAAAAATTTTCCGGGAGTTTCATGCCCCGGGTCTTCAATATTTGAAACATGTCCCGATGGGTCCCGGACGAAAAAAGCTTGGAAACCATTGGTTTACAAAGTTAGTGTGGGGTATATATACGCCATATTTTACCTTTCACAAGGCTCGGAGTTAAAACAACTCTGTTTCATAATTCGATTGCTGCCGCTGGTCGGCTTTATTTTTATTCTATGATGTTAAATACATGTCAATGTTTACTGAATCAAGCATAGCTAGGAAACCAACCTACAGTTGACTTGGTGAAATTATTTTCTCAGGATAAAAATACAAATTTCGCCCCAAATGGCCGACCCTTCCCGATGTTAGGGTCTTTTTGTGGTTCAAATTATTTTAGGAAGTTTTATTATCACATGTTTATTTTCTATCTATTAACGCGTGTTCTTGTTGTTTCTACAGGGTTTCTAGCGTTAATGGTTCAGCGATCGCTGGACTAGATTATACTAAAATCACAAACCAAGAAGTGACATTTGTTCGTGGTGGAGCAACAATCCAAGTTTTGCTTGTAACAATTAATAATGATGTTTTATTGGAAGGAACAGAATCTTTTTCCCTTGTAGTCTCCTCCTCCGTCAACAATATAAAAATTGGAGATATCGCTATTACCACAATACGAATTATTGACAATGATGGTAATCATTATCAGAGATTTCTGTTTACAATTTTTGCACATTTTGTATCTAAATTGATTGTTTCAAAAATATGTTGAGTTTTTCCCAGCCCAATGTTATACTGCTCATGTTCTCATTGTATGTTTTCCTCTATTTGCTAATATCCGAAAGCTGTAAGTGTGGAATTCGTGAAACCGACCGAATCTGTGAACGAGGCTGAAGTTAGGCTACAGGTTGAAGTTCAGATAACTGGTCTTCGTAGTCTACCGGTCACTGTCCAGTGAGTATAATTCCGATAATTGTGTAACTAGCTGAAAGTACTTCAATATGTGTTAGAATATAACAATAGAGTTGATGTTTGCGGGCATAAATATGTTTTTGGCCCGACTCAGGCCCATTTTAGCCCGAGCCGAAGGCGAGGGTTAAAATTGGCTCGGGAAGGGCCAAAAACATATTTATGCCCAAAACATCAACTCTATTACTATTATAATAATTTTAGTGGGCATTTAGAAGAAAATCAGACACTATACGGTAAACAGTATCTTGAGCGATGCCAACTCAGACATAGCCTGACATCCCCGTAAAATTTATTATCCGCCAGATGAATTTCGCCGACACTTGTAGCTTTTTTAAAACTTTTCGCACAGATTTACTTACACGACCTGCAAGAACATATTCATAATAACATTCTTCGTAAATTTTGTAAAGCTCTGAACTATAGTAAGCGAAATATTAGCTTTCAACTAAACACATTTGAGCTTTTGTTTACAATCTTTAATAATATAGAGGGCAAAATTTCTCGAATATGATTGGCTAATGAAGAGGGCATTTTTTTGTAATTCAGGGCAAAATTACTTGCACTTGATTGGTTCCTTGATCAGCAGTACTTGCATGTGATTGGTCGCTTGGTTACTTAGCAACAGTGAACCTCAGAGGACTGACTATTTTTCAACAAATCTGCAAAGTTTTTCGGTCTGAAAATGCTTTTTTGTTTACTTTGAACTAATTTGAACTATTGAAGGAGTGTAAACTATTAGTGAAAATGAATACACTAGAAAATTTACGAACTTTTGCCTGTGTTTACAAGAAGAAAGCTACATGCACAGCGATAGAGCGAGGGAAATTTGGAATGTTGCTGGGCACCGACCGTGATAAGGTACATGTACTTTGACATTTTCTGGACATAATATAGCTCTTAAATAATTTTGCCCGCTATATTATTAACACCTAATCGCGCGAGTTCTCGTAAAATTAAGGTTTAATTTCACTCGTGTTTTCAAAATCTTACAAATTACCCTCGTCGCTTCGCGACTCGGGCAATTTTGTAAAATTTTGAAAACACTTGTGAAATTAAAACTTAATTTTCCTCGCCCCCATGCGATTACCTATACAAATTTCTCTTACGGACGGTTTGCATACGGGCAGCAAGAACATAATCAAAACAATATTCTTCGCAAATTTCGTGAGGTTTTAGGCTATACTTTTCAAAATATTAGCTTTCGACTAAACAAATTACACATCGCACTTGTCCGGGACAAAGTATTCAATTCCATAGGCTCAGATCAGCGGGCTAAAATATATTTTAGCCCGCCGAATTCTCCATTTTAGCCCGCAAAATACACCACAATGCCCGATAGAATTATGATAATGTTATATGACTTTATTTATTTATTTATTTAAAACAACCTGGATCTGAATTAATGTCCCGCTAGTAAAGGTTATTGAACCGACCGAGGTCTATTAGGTTTCTAAACCGAGGGCGTAAACTTTCTTATTAGACAACAAATGAGGTTTTTCTCTTCATCTTTCATAATTAAATTAATTACTTAAAGTGCTTATATCACTTGTGGGGTTTTAACGTATTTAAATAGAGCAGCAAAATTCAGTTAATAAGTTATTTTGCCGTTTTTGATTTAGTCAAATAGTTCCTGACATATTGGCTTCTGAACATGCCAATTCTCAAAAATTTCCGTCGTTCATTTTAATACCTTGGGGGCCTGGGACTCAGGAACGAGTCAATCTAAAACAACTACGTTTCGGCTTATTGATTCACAAAAACCCATATATTTGACTGAAAAATCGAAATGTCGAGCTCACACCCGTTTTCCAGTACGCACGAGAGTTCCAACTAAGAAGACGGTCGTCTTAGGTTCCTGAGAGTGAGTCCCAGGCCCCCGTGCTTAAAAGTGAACAACGGGAATTTTGGGCGAAAAGTCGAAATTGGCATGTTTAAAGGCTTATATCTCAGAAACTATTAAAGTAAATCAAAAACGGCAAAATAACTTAATAACTAACTTTTTTTGCTCTATTCAAATACGTTAAAACCCCACGAGTGATATAAGCACTTTAATGGTGATTTTTTGTTGGTTTTTAAGGATTAATTCAAATGACATAACCGCAAATGAAGTTGATGATTATGCTAAAGTTAACACCTCGGTTACGTTTCAACCGTTCGATACACTTCCAAAGAAGATCAATGTTTTCATAACTCCTGACACGAAGATTGAATCAGATGAGAAATTTTCTCTAATTCTTACAAGTACAGCTACTGGAGTTACAATAGGGGACAACACTACCGTTATAACGATCGTCGATGACGACTGTAAGTACATGTATCGTTATACAGAAGGCAGCCAGTACCGAGTGTTTCCCACATTTTTTCCAATTGAAATGACATTCATGCTCTGGAAACTCGGCAAACTTCAAATGGCTAATAATGAGCTGTCATTTTATGTTGAGACGGTTTACACCGTGCACAAATCTTTTGTTTCGTCGTCTATTAATATTTTAATTGCTTCGTTATAATTATCGAAAGTACATTGTCTTCACCGTGCACAAGTTTGCATAAACGTGAACAAAAAGACTTTCGAAAAACAGACTTTTTGTGAGCTTCTAGACCATATTTCGCGATTGACTATATGATCACACTAAAGAGTGTCCAGATTGATACAGGTGCAATTTTCTGTTAGTCACTTTATAAAATAAGTAACTGTTTTCCAAGGTAAAAGGCCAAGGAAAGAAAAAACGTGGCAAAATTCTTCTTACGAGTGCATGATGGCCCAATCAATGGCGCCATACCAATCATCACGCCAGTTGTTTAACGTATACAAGTGGTCAGCATACTCTTTTAATAACACACCACCGCCACCACCACCACCACCACCACCACCACCACCACCACCACTAGAATACGTTTTGGGGTATTGCATGTTTTTTCCTCAGTTTAAATTTTAAATTTAGTTTAGTTTAGTTTATTGGTTTGCCACAAGAAAAGTAACACACGTACATTATTACATCAGCAAATTAAAAAGTTGGTATAGGGATTGGGTGCAAGACTAACGACCCAATTGCTACTCAGCCTCTTTACAAGAGTACATGCAAGTATAATGATATGAATATATTAATATTAATTTGTAAAATTAAAATTTTTATCAATATTTTTTTTAAGTTGCCCTCGTTCGCATGGAATCAACAGAACGTCGAGTCAACGAAACCATTGCATCATTCAAATTGGGCGTCTTGCTCACTGGTGATAATTCAATCAGCGTTTCTGCTATGTAAGTATAGTTATATAAGTGATATTGGGCATTTCACTCGATTACATAGCGTGTTCTAAGGATTTTGGGTGAAGGAAAATTCGAGTGTAGAATATTTACATTTTAAGACCAAACCGGGACCAGTTGCGAAAAATGCAACTGTATATATTGCAACTGTATAAATGCAACTATATATAATGTGTATATTCTACACTCGAATTTTCCTTCACCCAAAATCCTTAGAACACGTTATAGTTATAGTTATATAATGCGTTTTTGAAAATATATTTTCTTGTTTATCCAGTATTATTAAAATTGGAGCAAAGGTAGTAACTGCTGATATTTTTTGCAACGAAATACTGAAGTTTCGAGCTGATCCTGTAATTTTTTACTCTGGTGAAGGGCTCCGCTCAAAACATCAGTATTTTAATTGTTGCTAAAAATTTCCAAACTTTACCACTTTTTCACTTTACTATATTCAAAATACTGCTTATGCAGCTAATAAATAAATTGAAACTAAATCTAGCCACATTGCCGAAAATGGTTTTTATAAATCAAGTTAGTTTGGTTAGTTTTAATCAGTTTAATAAAAGCAATTCATGACCAATGATTGTTCTTCTTGAATGTGTCTAGCTAGATGCGGATTTTTGCTATTTTTGGCAATGAAGAGTATCCCAGGCTTTTGTTCTGACTAAATTTAGTTTCAATTTATGTATTTGAATGCTAACATTTGACCAAGAGTTAAAAGTTTGAACCTTATAGAACCCTATAACAGAGAGAGATGAAACTTTTTCAGCATTATCATTTCTTCTTATTTTTTGGATTTCTTGCAATTATACATGCGTTTTTGCTCCGGGTCTGCTCTCGTGCACATATAGTAATTCTTTTTTTTTCATCCTTTAGTTATTTGTTTCTTTATACCTTTTGTAATGTGCATATTCCTGTTATATTTTCTTTATATGTGACTCCTGGCGGAATTAATAAGTTGTTTTTTTTTGTAGAGTACAAGTATTTCCTGGCACAGCAATAGTCGGCGATTATTTCTTACTAAATGGTTCTGTTACTTTTACCCCTGGAATCAAGAGACAAGAAGTTACTATCTTTATTGTGGCTGATAGTTTTGTGGAAGAAACTGAAACCTTTACGGCAACCTTACAACGAGTTGGATCGAAAGTTCTAGTTACATCACCTAACGAAACTAAAATTTACATTGAAGATAAGAGTAGTATGTATTGTAGATTTCTAGAAACTGATATAAAATGTAAAATAAAAAATTTAAATAACTACTTATACTGGATAATTTTATCAGTCAAACACCGAAATTCCCTTTTTGTTTTCACTATTTTTGATATTAATAATTTTATTATATTACCTTTTTTTACTTAAATATAGAAAAATACATGCAACTAATTTACTACTACTGTCCCTTACAGTGTTTTATTTGTTTTTCAGATGCTCGGGTGCGGTTCGAAAACAGTACGTTTAACATTCTTGAAACGAGCAAATGGGCCAATCTGACTGCTATCCTGACAACTACTACACAATTGCAAAGGGATGTCTCTGTCAGGTACTTTTGAGCAGTTTCCTTAAATATACGAATAGAAAGGAGAGGAATCAAATAAGAAGAAAGGAAAGAAAGAAAGAAAAAAGGAAGGAGTGAAAGAAAGAAAGAAGAAGGGAGGGAGGGGGAGAAGGAAGGCGGTAGGGAAGGAATAAAGGAAGGATGAGTGACTGATTGAATGAATGAATGAATGATTGAATGAATGAATGAATGAATGAATGAATGAATGAATGAGTGAATGAATGGAGGGGAGCGGAGGAAGGAAGGAAGGAAAGAAAGAAAGAAAGAAGGAAGCAAGCAAGCAAGCAAGCAAGCAAGCAAGCAAGCAAGCAAGCAAGCAAGCAAGCAAGCAAGCAAGCAAGGAGCAAAGAAAGGTGGGAGGATGTGATGACGAAAAAGAGGGAGAAGAAATAGGGACTATGAAGTGCAGAGGAAGGAGATGGGTACAGGAGGTTGGGATAGAGGGACTTATGGACGTTGGGAAGAAGGGCAGAAGGAAAGAGGGAGTGGGGCAGGAGAGATGGAAAGGTGGGGAGAGAAATGAGGAAATGTTGGAAGTGGAGTGGGAGGTAAGTAAGGAAGGAGGTACAGTTGGTGGAATGGAGGAAAGAGAAAGGGCAAGTTGAAACGACATGAGCGAGGGTCGGCCTATATGGACAAGGAAATTAAATACCAGATAAGAAATATTTTTTGCTTTGCGTTATTTATATATATTTTTTTCTTTTTATTTACCTCATAAATTTGTTGAAAACACGTTTAATACCTTAGTCAAATCAGGTTTTTAAATATATTTCTTTTTGCACACACGTTAAACGGGATTTTGTAACCCTGATTTTAACTTTAGAAACGTTGGTTTTAAAGATTTCTATATTTTTTTGCTTTTTACTGTACATACTTGGAGAACGTATAAGAGCATTATATATTGCATTATTAAGATTTTCAACGGAAGATGGTACTGCTCTATCAGGCACAGATTTTTCCAAAGTTGAATCTAGTTTGATATTTGAAAAAGGCGACGACAATGGGGCACGAAAAGAAGTAATAATTCCTGTGAATGCTGATTTAATAGTGGAATCAAGTGAATCATTTAAAGTAAAACTTTTCTTGTCTGATCCTGGTCTAATTCCATCAAACCCGTCTACAGCCACTGTCAATATTCTTGATAACGACGGTAAGTTGGTGTATTGGTTTTTTGATTTGTAAATTTAAGATTAATGATTTGTAACACTGATATTTTTTGTTTATGATTAACAGTTTTATATTCCTATGAAACTGTCTCTATCTTTAACAGCATAATGAACCAACGTTGCGACACTCTGATATAATGTCTTCATCAGGGATTATCGTTGTAAAAACATGTCCTTTACTTGTGTATCTTACTGCGGAATACGAGTTTCGGATGTAAGGGGAAATGCGGAAACGAATAAAATGCTCGGCTGTATTATCGGTCAAATACTTATTACATGACTGTCCACTTAAAATGTATCTCCAATTTTGGTTTAGACTTGCCATTTTGCTTGATTTTATGACTTTAAAACTGGTTAAATCGGTATAGAAGTGTGCAGTACGAATTTTGGTGTGTAATCCGACCTTTAAGAAGCTGCGTTCCATTACCCATATATGGAAAAATTACACCATTGTCATACCTTCAAAAACTCATTAATAATTCATGAGGAAAACACAAAAGAAAATCATGACCGTATCGTATCTTTATATGTGATAAAGATTTCTCCTGATTTACATAAACTTTAGCTTTGATTTTCTCGGCTTAGACAAGGTTATTTTTCAAACTAACTCCACCAATCAACTTACCAAGTGGTTTGTTTTTGAAGCCGTATAATAAACTCGCAGTTCGTGTTTTATAAGATATAAAAACACTCGGCTTCGCCTCGTGTCTTTATATCTGATAAAACACCCCTGCTCATTTATTATACAGTACATAAATACTCTTACAACGAAACCACAATAACGTTATCTATCAACAACCGATACAAATATGCTATATTATTATTATTATTAATATACTATACCTTTAGTCTTTGATGATACCGTGGTTTAATGGGGATGATTTTTGAATTCTTTTTTTTTTAAGTTTTACCGATAATTAAAGTAAAGATGACCACGGTGGGATCTGTTTTCGTAAAGATCACCTCGTAACTAGATAACTGTAACTTGTTAATATACGCTGAAAAACTGTTAAGCCAAAGTAACGTCAAACTACGTCAAATTTGCATTTCTAAATCTCATTTATATTCTTCTCAGCAACAACGGACACGTACTGATTTGTTTCGAAGCGATTGACAATTTTCGAAATTTGACATGCAGGCATCATGATTTCGCCAGAGTTTGTATTCATTCATTCATTCATCCATTTATTCATCCATCCATCCATCCATTTATTCATCTATCTATCCATTTATCTATCTGTGTATCCGTCTATCCATTCATCCATGTACTCATTCGTTCATTTGTGGTGCATATACATCTATTTTCTAAATTGTTATTACCTTTGCCAGGGGGGGGTCATGTTTTCACTTAGTCGTGAATCAACTGCTTTTTACACAGTATAAATGAAAAAGCGTTAATAAAATGACAGGCGAGTGAGATTGAATGTGTACAAGTAGCTTACGTGATCAATACATTTCTTTCATGCTTTCCAATTAATTCAACCGACACAGTCGTCGATAAATCTTCCTCTTTGACTGAACGATCACCTTGAACAAACCGAGCCTCGAATGCTGCAAAAGATGAAATTACCAAGGGTTTTAAAAGAAAATATACCTAACTTAGAAGATATACTAAAATAAACTGCACATTTTACCGTCATTGTCCACAATAAATACTGTTGAGCTGTTAGGGGAAGAAAGTTGTAAAGCGTTATCAATGACAGAAAGCTGCACGTTGAATTTTTCACCGTCTTCTACAACATCATCATCCAAAACTGTTATGAAAAAAGATCGTGTAGCACCATTTGTAGCTCCCGAAATAAATGTTCCCACTGTTAGAAGATTGGTAAAATCATAAGGATGCAGTGCTGTTCCATTTTTAGTTGATATCCTAAAAACAAAAAAATGAAATTTTATGTAAAAGATAAAATATGAGCCGCTGGTTTTTATGTAATAGATATAAAGCATGAGCGGCCGATCTGTATGGGGATTTTATGAAGCTAATTAGTATTCTTAACTTTTGATACAGATCACTTTGTCCAAAAGATGATCTTTATTGGGATTTACAGACGTATACATGTGACTTGAATGCTACGTTTTGATTACTTCTTAACCTCATTAATTATTCATGAATTTCACAAGGGAATTTACAATATGCAATGGCGATCCGAAGAAGAGTGCATTAATAAACACAAAGTATTGTATTTTTTGTTCTTACCTGTATGATAACGATGGCTGTATAGCAACTGGTGTGCTCAATTTGACCATGACCTCCACACGATTCACATTTTCGTTTTCTGTGTAAGAACTTCTTTCCATTTGTATATAGGCCACTAAAGAATAGATAATATTACATTTTAAAACATAAAGTTCTCATTCAAACAAGTTTTTCCCCCTTTTTCTGTTTTCTTTTAACCATACTTCTTCGTTTTACTTCCCCCCTTTCTCCCACTCACTCTCATTCTCTTTCAGCGGCATGACTAACACTATAATGATTTTGTATTCCTTTCTTATTTGCTTTGTTTGTTTGTTTGTTTGTTTGTTTGTTTGTTTGTTTGTTTGTTTGTTTGTTTGTTTGTTTGTTTGTTTGTTTGTTTGTTTGTTTGTTTGTTTGTTTGTTTGTTTGTTTATTTGTTTGTTTGTTTGTTTGGATATCTCACAAAATACTGCACAGGTTTTCTTGAAAGTTTGTGGAAAGATTTGTCGTTGACTAATTAGGACCAACCCATTCTATTTTGGTTGAATTTGGTTTAAATTAATAAAAATTTAACAAGATTCTCCGTGTGTAAAAAATGCTTGATTGCACTCATTATGTTTATTTTATGCAAACATTTTTGCATAATTTTGGCACAAGTTCAATCAAGCATTTTTATTCATATATGTGTAGGTCTTGTGAGTTGGTGTTGTTAGCGGGATGGATCGTTTTCTTTTTACACATTTCTAATAACCCGCTGGTGGAGGTGCCCACTTGTTGATATATATTAACTGATTTATTTTTCACATTTAAAGTTGCGACTATTGGTTTTACGCAGACGTCGTACCCATTACTTGAGAGCAATAGTCCAGCCAGGATTTCATTGTTACTTAGTGGAACTATTGAAAGAAATGTATCAGCCAGGTAAGCAAGTGATTCTTTTCCAAAAAAAATTGTTTCGTTAACATTTTTTCATAACTAGTATAGATAATGGTAGATCAACTCATGTCATGTCATATCATGTCATGTTATGTTGTGTTGTGTTGTGTTGTGTTGTGTTGTGTTGTGTTGTGTTGTGTTGTGTTGTGTTGTGTTGTGTTGTGTTGTGTTGTGTTGTGTTGTGTTGTGTTGTGTTGTGTTGTGTTGTGTTGTGTGGTGTGGTGTGGTGTGGTGTGGTGTGGTGTGGTGTGGTGTTGTGTTGTGTTGTGTTGTGTTGTGTTGTGATGTGATGTGTTGTGTTGTGTTGTGTTGTGTTGTGTTGTGTTGTGTTGTGTTGTGTTATATATTATGTTCTTGTATTGTATTGCATTGTCTTTCATTCTATTTAATTTTGTTTCTTTGTATTGCGTTGTATTGTATTTTAAAAATTCGAGCTATTTATACTAAATATGTCCTTTATAGGTTGGTTACTGTTGATAGTACAGCAAAAGCCGGAAAAGATTATTCCACGATTGATCGAGTGGTGACATTCAATCCTGGTGATTCTCCTATAAAAATAATTGAAATTACCATTCTAAATGATGAGGACGTTGAAGAAAGCGAAAGCTTTGAAGCAAGGCTATCCGCAGTAACTGGTGTTCAAATTGACCCTAATCGGGGCGTGTCAACAATATCCATTGTCGACGACGATAGTATGTGCAGATAAGTAACATCTATATTAATTGAGATAAGTCTTGCACTGATATAAAATTTGCTTTTCATGGTGTAGGTTTATTACACGAGGACAGTGGCATATGACCGTTTTAATAATATAAATTTTGTACTGATAAAATTTGCCTTTCACAATGTTGGGTTATCACATGAGTACAGTAGAATATGGTGCCATTTTTAATGGGGATAAATGGAGTAGCCGAGCGTATCTCTTTGCCGGTCAACTGAATTTTATTGGTCAATTTACCGATTAATTTACCAATTAATTTACTATCATGTTATAGTTTTTCTTCCAAAGTCTCTGTTTTACCCGATATTACCGATTTGTGGTGACATACAACACCCTCTTGTTTATATGTTTTCAAAAAACGTTTTTCAGGTCTTTTTTTTTTTGTGGAGGGTGTATGGGCTCTATTAGTGGAGGTTTACGATATATTACTAATAAGAAAATACAGGTCAATAGAATAGCATAAAATGTCGTCCTTCTAACTTTTTATTGCAGTACTTTGTGAATATAATATAAAACATAATTCCGAAAATGAACATCTTGAAGAACCCAAGATATGGATCCAAACAAGACAAAAAAAAGATGAAATGGTAATATTTCGATTCTATTTCAAAGTCATCATCAGACCAAGTAACTAGAATTAGATACCTACGTCGTTCTCTATATTTATAAGGAAATAAGCTGATTATATAAGATAAGGGTTATATTACAACGATCAAATTAAGGTTAGGAAATTCAAATTTGAATTTGAGATGTACTCAATTTTGGAACTATAAACTCAATTTTGGTCTTAAAGTCAGTAAAGAGTTAACACTATTTCCGTAGATCTTCTCACCTGTTGACTTCATTGTCACTCTTTCTTCCCATTTTCTTACTCTCTTTGACAGTTTGTATACTATATATTTGTGCATTTCAAATTCAAATTTGAATTTCCTAATCTTAATTTGACCGTTGTAATATAACCCTTATCTTACATAATCAGCTTATTTCCTTGTAAACATAAAGAATGTAGGTATATAATTCTAGTCTCTTTGTCTGATGATGACCTTGAAATAGAGTCGAAATATTACCATTTCATCTTTTTTGTCTTGTTTTTATCCATATCTTGGGTTTTTCAAGATGTTCATTTTTGGAATATGTTTTACATTACATTACATTACATTACATTACATTACATCACATCACATCACATCACATCACATCACATCACATCACATCACATCACATCATATCACATCACATCGCATTGTATTGCGTTATATTATATTATATTATATTATATTATATTATATTATATTATATTATATTATATTATATTATATTATATTATATTATATTATATTGTATTATATTATATTATATTAAACAATTATTGAATGAGGTTGAGCATGATATCGAGAATTATCAAGGATGAGGTTTGTGTTACAAACCGAGGACTTGATAATTCTCGATATCATGCGAAAACCGAATCCAATAATTGTTTTATTATATATTCAAAAACAAGAAGCAAAGAACAACACCATTTTGTGTACTCTTCAAAAATATTTAGTTTTGGTGGGATTTTTAGCAAGCTGCCGACCGCGCTGGGGGCTTGGGTTCGACAGCGTGCAATAATACCTTGTTTTGGATCGAAATTGAAATAACGCGTCAGCTTCCAGATACAGAGAATTAGTGGGGGCGTTTTGGCCAATCACGAACGAGAATAAAGTTTGAATATATAATAATATATTATATTATATTATATTATATTATATTATATTATATTATATTATATTATATTATATTATATTATATTATATTATATTATATTATATTATATATTATATTATATTATATTATATTATATTATATTATATTATATTATATTGTATTGTATTGTATTGTATTGTATTGTATTGTATTGTATTGTATTATATTATTTAAGAAATGGCTCATGGTTTAGCGTGCTCCATCGAGTTGTGGATGCACGCGGGAAATTGGGAGAGCACGAAAAAAGTGTAAGAGTTGGTCGAGGCGTAGCCGAATCTTTTTTGTTCACTAAAATCCAACCAAAAGGACAGTTTAAACACGGTTTCCCATACCAAGTTTATGTTTTCTGGGTCGTTGTTCTTTATTACTCAATAAAATTAAATGACTTGGTATTTTGATAATAATAAAAAGGCCATAAAAAGTCAATTTAAAACTCAGTTTTGTTTTGAAAATTTTTCCCGTGCTTTTTTGCCGTGCTCCATCGAGTTTTAGTATACACCCAACCATCGTCTATTACAAATCCTGCATTCTGATTGGCTACTCAACTGTTGTCTATTCGTGATGGACAACGTTTGAGAAAAATAAAAACAAACCTGAAAAAATATGGCAGTAAACTCTCGTTTTGCAGACGTTTCGGAGGAATTTTTTTAGAGTTTGATAGAAAATTCTATCCCTGAAAAACTAAAAACGCCACAAAATATGGCATGAAGATTTTTAATGGTAAGGAACGAAATACAATTAAACCGTATTTTATTAATAAATCTGCTTTTACCTGCCGCTCACGAGTGGTTAAATAACACAACATTTTCGTCAGTTTGCACTAGAAAAACTGTATTTTTTAGAGTAGGTACAGGGTGTATACTAAAACAATTAGACAACTCGTCCTCGTCTATGCGCGAATAGTCGACTCGAAATGACTGTTGAACGTTTGTTGTTGGCAACAATTAGAAAACGAGGGCGAGTTGTCTAATTGTTTTAGTATAAATTTTTTCCAACAAACGTTAACTAAATTCTCGACCATAACATATTCTTTGAGGCTCGTTTTTTGACTGCCAACAACAAACGTTCAACAGTCATTTCGGACATCTCCTTGTCCCGTACAGTAACTGATGGAAAAGTAAAGTTTTCTTGCGTAATTTAGCATGGATTTTCATGTACAATATTGAAACAATATATATTCACTCATTTGATTTGTAAAAGTGACAAAAAGTTGAAAGAAACATTCAATTTAGCATATGGTTTACATCACGAAATCTTGTCAACAGCAAGCGTAATTCTGAAATGTGTTTTGTTTGCAGTTATTTCGTTTTAAACGAACACAGATAAACAATTTAACGATCTTACCACTAATAATTTCCATCTAACCATTTTGTAGCCGTTTTTCTTTTCTGTGGAACGTATTGCTTCGCCTAAATGTTCAATTTCTTCTTTCATTTGCCCACTCCGTTATACCTTCGGCGCCATTGTTGCTTAACAGAACAACCGCTGGCTCTAATGATCATTGTTCGTGCTATACTACGCATTTTGTCATTGGTCAATTGTTTTAAATGAATGACTTTCATTGGTTTATCCCAGAGGTTTATATTATACACTTGTTGACTTTTGCCTCGGGAAACATCGAGTTTTACGGACCCGAAGGCTTCAATGTCACCCGAGGGCTTTAGCCCGAGGGTGACATTGAAGCCTGAGGGACCGTAAAACTCGATGTTTCCCGAGGCAAAAGTCAACAAGCGTTTTGTTATATACCAAAGACTTTTAAAATACAAAACACCAAACTGACTCGAAACTTGCAAAAGGCAAAAAGACTTACCAAAACACTTTGACTTTGTCTTCGTATTTCAATTCAACTAAACAAATACACCAGACTCAACAAGTACAAAGAACAGCTTTAAATTTATCCAGGTTTTCTTCAGCCTTCTTTTAAGATATGTATAGATATTCTTTCTTTTGGAAAATGGACTATTTCGTACCAAACAAGCTCCGAAACAAGCTCTTGTTTTCAAAATGTTCCGAAAAGTCCAAAGTTCTGAATCTGATGCAATAATCATTGCGTATTCACGTGAACAACGCATGATTAAAGCTGACGTCAGCGGGAAACATTGCACTGTTTCCTTCTTCATTGTTGACGTCAGAGGGAAACAGTGCAATGTTTCCCTCGGCAGAAAGAAACATTGAGTTTGTTGAACAACACGTGACCATGATTTGACCAATAGGATTTCATCTTTGGCAAACGAAAGTCTTTGGTATATAACAACACCAATTATAAACTCCTGCAATAACCAATTGAAATTTAATTGCATTAAAAACTTTTAAATTTATACTAATATATTATATTATATACATCACATCACATCACATCACATCACATCACATCACATCACATCACATCACATCACATCACATCACATCACATCACATTATTCTATTCTATTCTATTCTATTCTATTCTATTCTATTCTATTCTATTCTATTCTATTCTATTCTATTCTATTCTATTCTATTCTATTTTGTTATGTTATGTTATGTTATGTTATGTTATGTTATATTATATTATATTATATTATATTATATTGTATTATATTGTATTATATTGTATTATATTATATTATATTATATTATATTGTATTGTATTGTATTGTATTGTATTATAATATATTATATTATATTATATTATATTATATTATATTATATTATATTATATTATATTATATTATATTATATTATATTATATTATATTTCCTAAAATTGTCGGCTGGCTTTGGATTTTACTTTGTGGATTATCGATAGTTTTATCGTCATGTTATTATTCATGGTTTAATTAAACGTATTCAAATGAGAAACTATATTTGCATCGAAACAATAGGTCACGAATTTGGTTAATTGTAATTGCTTAAAATTTTACATTTTTTACTGTTCGCCCAATCAGAGAGCTAGAAAAACGGACTTTGATACCTGATATATAACAATACCTGATCGTATTTTTTTAGTTTTTATTACCTTAAATTTGTTTTGTGCTTTTTTGGATGGTACATATTACATTTCTTACTTCAAATGAAAATATAATAATTGTTTTCTGTTTTATTGTTTAAAGAAATCATCCAAATTGTCTTATTTAAACTACATGAATGGATATCTATTAGCTAAGTAGACATGTCTATTTTTTAATTATTGTAGGTGCAACCGTAACATTGGAAATCGATCCATCTACGGTTTTGGAAGATGCAAATATTGCTGTCGTTATGGTTAAAGCTACTGGTGTACTTCAAAAACCGATAAATTTAAAGTAAGTTTATATAGTTTTAACATGAAATTTATAACTGTTGTTTCTTGGAGGAAATAAAAGTTTTAATTTTAGGATTTATCCAACGCAAGATTGATTTGGGGTTTGTGTTGTTGAAAAGGTTGTGAAAAGAAATTAGTTAAGTAATATATCGTACACGGGAAGCTGTTTATTATTTGATTTGAGAATACTGAGACTTGTGTTGAAAAACGAGGCAATAGCCGAGGTTGTGGGTAATGATGTTATGCCAATCCCTGATGCAAACACAAAAGGATGTTTGGGAGAATTCAAAAATAAGTTTACGAATGTAGATATAGTACATATTATTAACAAGAATATCTTATACTTTTTCGTTTAGTTTAATTACGTTTGATGTCAGTGCATCTTCCGGCGATTATGTTCAAAAGGCAGAAGTGATTACATTGGACAGTAACAATGTTCAGCGTCCATTCAACATTACTATAAAAGACGACAACGTTGTTGAGAATAATGAAGTGTTTGGGGTGAACGTCACGACAACAGATTCACAAGTGAACATTCCTGATAAAACGTTATATATAACCATCAAGGATAATGACAGTAAGATTCTAGTGATACAATTATTAGATAAAGCGCATTATGACAAGATATTCTCAGATTTGAATATGAGCATATATAATACAGGTTTACTCTTTTGCCTCAAAACTATTGGTTTTTAACTGGTGGATCGCGACTATACTGATCCATATGTAACTTATTGCAAGTCCTGGACTTAAGTTCTGAGCGTATTTTTGTCAGTCCCGCAATTTTGTCAGCGGTTAACCAAATTAACATTGATTGAAACCCTAACTTCAACGGATATTTTTTAGGTTAGGGTTTGCGGTTGGATTAGTACTATTGACATGAATATGTTTTGTCTTTATGAGAGAACTCAAAGCTAGGTTTCCGGATTTTGTCCTTTTTAGTATACTGAAGAGCCCTGACCATTAAAATATGGAACCCGCAGTCGACTATTTATATGTAGGTCAGTGGTCCCGACCCACGCACTAACTATAGTAGGTACTTGATGGTAGATCTACATAGTAGTTTGCATATAATTATTTTTATAGACCCAGAGCGGGGTAATTCGATGAAATATTACGCCGAGGGGTAATGTTTCGTTAATTTCCTGAGCAGAGTCTATAAATACCTACATACAGAAAAATATACCTACAAACAGATAAATATACCTACATACAGAAAAACATATACATTTTAGAAAACTTATCTTAGCTTGTCCAGCATTTTGTCATTTATTTTCACCGTGTGAATGTTAACTGCAGCCTCAAGAGTTCTAAATGCGTTTTTCGCTGCTTTCTTTGTACTCTTCAAGTTCTTATTTTTTTGTAACCAAACCATAACCAACGTCTTTTTGTTCCTCCATTGTGGACTATCTTGTTTACGGTTTTTGTTTTTGTGCATCTTGGTACTTGAATACCGCGCTGTGGCAGGTAATTCTATGATAAATGGATTGGTCACCTGATGCAAGTCTAGCTTTCCAATTGAACAATTTATAGTTATGGTAGCATGAGTGAACGAACCATATCTGGCAAGTGGAGAAAATCTCTACTCAACTGCGGCTGGGATTCGATACCGCGATCTGCAGTTTACTAGTTTGACGTTGTACCTGCTGTGTAGATGGTACGTGGTATTAGAATTTTTGTTAGATTTTTCTTACAAGTTTTTTTTTTTAGAATTGATATTGCAAATTGCGCAATCATCCTACAACGTTTTGGAGAATGATGAATCAGTTACAGTCTCTGTCACCGCTACTGGAAGTACAGCAGTGGTTGTATCTGGAAGGTAAGGTTCTCTCATGACTTACCTCTGGAAGGAATAGGGTTCTCTGTTTATCTGTTGTTTGATTGTAGAATTTCTTGGGGGATTTTTAATACATGATGTAATAGATAAAACCCTGAGGTTAGTTTGTTCTTTTTTTAGTTTTGTTTATTTGTTTGTCTGTTTGTTTGTTTGTTTGTTTGTTTGTTTGTTTGTTTGTTTGTTTGTTTGTTTGTTTGTTTGTTTGTTTGTTTGTTTGTTTGTTTGTTTGTTTGTTTGTTTGTTTGTTTGTTTGTTTGTTTGTTTGTTTGTTTGTTTGTTTGCTTGCTTGTCTGAGCAAGATATACCAAACAGTATTAGATCGAGTTATATGTAAGTGGAATGGAATTATGTATGTGTTTGTAACCTCCGACCAAATAATGTAACTTCAAACCTTTTCTAAATGGCTTCCTGGCATTTTTAGCTTTTCTGGTTATTGCAAGAAGCCATTACCCTTTAAAATTTTGATCTGTGCCTTTGTAATTATATGCGTGTGTTTATAGGGTATAATAAAATTGTTGTTGCTGTTGTTGTTGTTGTTGTTGTTGTTGTTGTTGTTGGTTGGCCATAGCCTGAGAAGAATGAAAAAATTGCACTCGTTATTCCTTATATTACGGAAACTTTAATATTCACGAACTTGAAAAGGGGACTTGAAATGCAGTTGCATTGTTTATAGATTAAGGCGGCCGTGAACAAAGGGACATGAAACTATACTTTATACACTTAATAGGATGCCGTGAAGAGTTCAAAGTTCTAGCGGGCAACAATTGAAAACTTATTGCCCGAGCAGGCAATACGTTCTCAATTATTGCCCGCTCGGTGGACATTGAAATTTAGCCAAGGTCATGTGACCACAAACCAACCAATGACAGTCATCGTTGCATCCAGTGAAACTCTAGCTATATAACAATTTGTATTATTACTTGCATAAGGACAAGCGCAATCAAATATTTTATTCATATAGCTGCATGCGTACGTCTGCTGAGCGCGGTGGCTCCCGTTTCTATAAACATGCACAGCCCTCTAATTACTCGCTGCATTGGTAGAAATATGCTTTCTCTGAGTGCCTTATAGTTTTTTTCGTTTTAGTGCCATTGAAGTATTTCTTGGACAGAGCCACGTAACTACTGCTTTGCTTTTAGAGTTCGGGAATAATCCGGAAAAGTCTAGGGAATTAAACTTTCTTTCTGTCACTCACCCTGTGTATATTGTCAGTTAATTGATTGTCGATAATGGAGAATTATATTTGCTGTAGGTAAATCTTAAAGGGCAACTATAACGATTCAGGTTATTCTATTTTCCGTTAAAGTCGGAAAAGTTCAATCTAAAACCGAAGTAATAATTGAAACTAGTGACTTGGTTCCACTTTTATGAACTAGCTAAGTTTGAGTTTTTGCTCCGAAATAAAGACTGGTACTAGGACGTTGTGATGTCATACTGGTAACAAACAAAAAGGTGATTGGTGGGTTTTACCGGTATGACATCAAAGACAATGGAGTACCCATTCTCCTATAGAAACCGGCTCATGCTTCAAGAGGACGAGGACTTCGCTGATAAAGTCTTTGCTTCACCTCGAAATTCAAATTGTTCTTTACTTTTGCAAAGTTATATGATGACCCTTTTAGAAGAAAATATCACTTCAAAAGGTTTAGTTGAATTTTAAATTACCTTAGGTAATGCTGACGAATGAATATACTCAAATATAATTTTAATTTTTTTCTACAGTTTGCTTAGTACAGATGATGGCATTGCAAAAGCTCCTGCGGACTACACATCTCGAGTAAAAAACCTGTCTTTCGTTCCTGGGGATGTTTCTAAAAATGTCGTGTTACCAATTAATAATGACGGACTAACTGAAGGACTTGAGAACTTTTTGCTGCGTTTAACGTCAACTAACCCGAATCAAATTACACTTGGATCACAGTCTTCTGCCGTCGTAATAATTCAAGATGATGACGGTAAGCGGTTAACTAAAACTTATTGGGTTGGAAAAATACTCACTTGTCCACGCTGTCTATATATACTAACTATTTACAATTAATGTCTAGATTTCAGATTTCAAGATATTTTATTGAACTGCACTATATATAAAAATAATATTTAATATACATTTGTTATATTTTATCAAAAGAAGGAATGAAATTCTGAAGAAATTTATTGAGTATTCGTGCTCAGTGACCAAAGGAGCAAATACTTTAAGTTGATCATTGCCTACGTCTGATTATATAGTCAAGTTATAGATTGAGCTAAAGAAGTATTATTATTATCCTACATTGTACATCAGTTAGATTACATAAAAGAACATTTCTCTTTCGTTTTTTGAATATTTTGAGAGACCATGAATGCTAATTAGTTAATATCATGCAATATCAGTTGATTCCCAAACTTTGATGAAATTCATTTGATTTAATTAAACGTATGCAGTCTATAATTGGTTCTTTGATCTGACAAGTTTAAATTTGCAGCAATTCTGGTGCTATAATTGTGTTGTTTCGTTGCTGGTTTAACAAACAACATCAGAGAAATAGCTTTTTACGGTCTTCTAATGTCAGTATTATAAAAATTTAGAATAGCTTCGGTAACTCTTGAGTGAATATTATGTCCATATTAACTTAAATTTTCGATGAAAACTTAGAATAATGATTTTTAAAACATGTAAAACGACCAGCATTATAAGATTGGTAATTTAGATTTTAGAATTTTGATGATGTCAAATAAAAACGATTTATATATGCATATATCATACAATGTATTTGACGTTTTTGTTGCGATACAATGTTGGTATATTGTTGCAGCATTAATTTATTAACGCAAAAATCATAAACAAAAGTTTGTAACTGGAGAAGCTCTATTTATACTTAAAATATTCACTATTTTTTATCTTTAATTTGCAGTTTCTACGGTTCAATTTTTAAGTGGTCAATATTCTGTTAACGAGAGCGTAGCAATTGTAAATGTTCGTGTTTTCCTGAATGGTACATTGGACCAAGCTGTACAATTCGGGTAAGTCAATCTTTTTTAAAGGTTAATCAACCTATAGAAAATTTCCAATTGCCTATCGAAATCCCCGATGGCTATAGAGATCTCTTACTGGATTGTTTATATGGTTGTATTAATTCCTATTGGTCGCTTATAAAAAGCGTTCCAATTTACAATTACACAACGAGCCCGAGTTTTCTATGAGCGAACAGTCAACGAGGCAAAGTTGCAGTCAATTTAGCATGTAGTTTACATCACGAAATCTTGTCAACAGCAAGCGTAATTTTGAAATGTGTTTTGTTTGCAATTATTTCGTTTTAAACGAACACATATAAACAATTTAACGTTCTTACCATTTATAATTTCCATTCTAACCATTTTGTAGCCGTTTTTGTTTCTGTAGAACTTATTGCTTCGCCTAAATGTTCAATTTGTTCTGTCATTTGCCCACTCCCTTATAATTTCGGCGGCATTGTTGCTTAACGGAACAACCGCTGGCTCTAATGATCATTACTCGTGATATACTATTCATTTTGTCATTGGTTAATTTTGTTAATAGAAAGCTTTTCATTGGCTTGTCACCAGATGTTTCTATCAGCGGACAGAAACTCCTGCGATAGCCAATAGACCACTTTCATGATAGTAACTAATTTGAATATTCTTTTATGTACATCTTAATAAGCCTTTCTAGCCTCGTTTGTGTGTCTGCAATTCAAAAGAATCTTTGCTTCATAACGAGGCTAGGAAGGCTTATTTAGATGCACATAAAAAAATATTTAAAGTTAGTGCCCATTATAAAAGTGGTCTATGAAATTCAAGGATTTGTACATTGATGGAAACTTGTAAATTTATACTAATTGCCTATAGAAACTTTTACTACTCTATAGGTCAACATATAGACTTTTTTGTAAGGGGATGACTTAATACTTTTAATTTTGACCTTTTGCCGTATCCTGTGCGACCATCATCTTCACTTCTGAAGATTGGATCACATGCTTATAGGCTGCCGAAAGGTACACAACATGATATAGCTATACCAGCTGCATATATACTTTAGTACACTGTTGTTTGTTATTGCTATCAGACGTGACATCGTATGTCTAGTAGCCTATATATGACGTAATACAATTACTGTTAATTATCACGACATACATCCCTGTATATACTTCTTCCAGATCAAAGTGACTTGGTGATAAACTGCCAAGATTAGTTTGATATATTGACGTTTCTGACGTTTCGAACGGAGCTCTTCATCATAGCAAAGTGTTATGCAGGTCATTGCTCGAAACATCAGTATTTAGTTAATATTATCAAATTCATTAAAAATTCATGAAGAAAATTAAAAAGAAATGAATATTTAATCAATATCTGTAAATCGCATACAGATTCGTCCTGATTTACATAAACCTTTTCCTCAATTTACTTAGCTAAAATCAATCCAACTTGAAAAATAGTGTGAAAACATGGCTATTTGGATGCCTCCATTTGATAAGTACGATAAAGCATTCGCAGCCAATCTGTATCTGATTTTCTACGGCTCGCTTGCAGCTCGCCTTGTAAATCAAATACAGATCGCTGCTCATGCTTTATCTATTACTTAAAAGTATAATCTAAATAAAATAAAGTATACAAAGTATAGTATATCTTCGACATTTTTTAAATTTTAATACTAAACAATGTAAATATATTACCATGTATATAGTAAGTGTTTTGGTAGCTTGGGGCTACATGCTCTGCTCAGCCACCTATTGCTATTACATGTATTTGGTAATAAAGTGATTAAAACAAAAACAAAACAATCTCGGCAATTTACCACCTTTTCACTTTGATCTATCCTAAACATTGCCAACGCAGCACTCTGCATTTTTGTTCTCTTGTATTTTTTATTTCTAACTTTAAGTACTGTATTTTTAAATTTGCAAAGCATTACGACCCAAGATGGTACAGCAACTGCTGGCCTGGATTACAATGCGCTTGTCAATTATCCAGTTATATTTCCTCCTGGCACCAACGTACTAAATGTTCCAATTAACATCACAGACGATGCATTAGTCGAAGGAACTGAAGAATTTACAGCCGTTTTAAGTTCAGGAACTACGTTAGTACAAGTTGGAAGTCCTGGCACAACAAGAATAAGCATTATCGATGATGATGGTATGTGTTCGTGTACCTTCATTTGTTCAATTGTTTATTCAAAAATACAAAGCAAAAAACATTCACGCTGTAAAGCCTGACATTGCAACGTTTCTGAATTTCACAAAATTTTTGTGTTTCGCTATCTAAAATCTCAATAGTTTATTTTGCTTTCTTGGTGCGAGAATTTTTCTCTTTAATACATTTCCTATTCATTTAATTGAAGAGGTATCTTTGTATCATCAACTGGAGTGTGACGCATTTTGGCGCTAAAGCACGTAAGCCTCTTACGCGGTCTTGTATCTGTTTTAGTTAGGCAAGACCACGTAGGGGATTGAAATACCTTAATCATGGTTCTGCATAGTGATTAAAGTGCGGTGACTAATAACCATATTGTGTTGGAATTTTTTTCTTCTGGACTCACGACATTTGGGTGGTTTGATTTAATAGAGTGTTGAATTTGATTTGCTTTGTTTTGCTATGACTTACATTGTACCCAACCGTATTTTACTGTACTGTACTGTACTGTACTGTACTGTACTGTACTGTACTGTACTGTACTGTACTGTACTGTACTGTACTGTACTGTGCTGTACTGTAATGTAATGTAATGTACTTTATTGCAGTGTATTGCATGTGTATGTTTTGTTTTGTTTTGTTTTGTTGTGTTATATTATATTTTACTGTGATGTATTGAATTTTTATGTAACAGTTTCCTAATTTGCAGTTGCTGGAATACGATTTGCTTTAACGAGTTTGGTAATAAATGAACAGGACGGAGTGACCTTAGTCGCAGTTGACGCAACTGGTGGTCTTAAAACCCCAGTAACGGTCAAGTGAGTAAGATTTTATATTTATAATCCAGTATTAAAATGATTTTGGCACGAGTGCTATTTACATCGGCTGGACACCAGTGTGGAGGCAACTATAGAATGTAAACCTGTAATTCAAATTGGGTATATTATCGTACGTATTATTGTAGAAATATATTGTGTGTGCCTTCATTCTTCTCTTAAGAAAATTAATCTTCAAAAATAAAGGATAACCATTGTTTTTAGCTAAAAAAAGAAATGCTATCTTCATCGTGCTTATTTGTTACGCCTGAAGACCGTACGAAGACTGACATTGAATTCTTTACTTTCACGTGAGGTCACTTCCGTTTTAGCTATCCAAATGGTGGTCAAAAACAAATGGCCAGGTTAATTATTTAACATGATAATGATATTCCAGAGTTGTTTACGTTCGTTTTTGAAAATGTCGCATGCTTGCGTTGTGCTAGGTTGTACAAATCCATCTAATATTATTTTGCCTGACCACCATCTGGAAATCGGAAATGAAATCTCAAGCAAAATGTCACGTAACCTAAGAATTGAAACCTAAGAATTGCTAATCGCTATCTGTCGATGAATGAATATCGAGTAAAGTAGCAAATCGCATTATTGTTGTTATTGTTTATATTTCTGTGATAGTCAACTGTAAAATGCGATTGTGATGTAGATGTTAACAAAAATATATTGAAAATGTGTTGTCATGCAGTACAAAATGCAGTTGATTTTTAAGTAAAAATAAGCTTCACTATTCTACAATTTGAGGAATTGCTCATATGGTAGAACAACCAAGTTTATGTTTAGTATTCTATATCTAAGTAATGTTTTAAACTTCGGCGAAGGAAGGTTTCTTGAAGAAGAAATTCCTTGTCAAAATAGCATAGAAACTAGAGACGGCAAAGTAAGAATATATATTTTGTTCAATCAACAGGGTTACAGTGACTGGTAAAACAGCCACGTCTGCTGATTACGATGTATCTCCAACTGACATTACAATGACGTTTGTTCCAAATGGTGCTTCTCGTCAGTTCTTTAATGTAACACCCGTTGATGATTCTCGTGTTGAGGGTGATGAAACCATAATTGCAACATTATCAACAACTGATACTTCTGCCGTTATAATAACCAGGGAAATGCAAATCACCATTAAGGACAACGACGGTAAGAGAAATAGCTTCTCGTTGAATGTTTTTTATTTATCTTAGATATTTGGCGTATTTGGTGTATGTTTATTGCCAGTAGAAATAACGAGACGGTGGGGAGTAATTTCGATATCAGTGGAAAGTGCAGTATTATTCATGAGTTTGGTCGATCTTAACGAAATCGTTCTCATATTTTGAACCGGGAGAAATAGGGTCTTCTGAACTTGTCGGTCGGTGATGAACTTCAAATTCCAGTGCAAAAATTTTCATGCAAGATTGAGAATTTCAAACCTTTTGATTTCTCAATCTCACCTGTAAAACTTGACTACTGCAATTTCTTACTTCTATTTGAATTCCTTCACCGCCTAGTTTAAGAAAATTCAATTTCTCGATGCCGACTCTGCTAAAGATATAAATATTTAAATAAATAAAGATTTTGTTACGATCAAACTGAAGAATATCGCTCTCTCTGAATATGAAAACTCGCTGTCTTTTAACTTTTTACAAATTATCGTCTTTTTTGTGTATATTTAAAATAAGTTCAACAATTTTTCTTCTTTTAACCATGACTACAAAAGTGCGTCCCACTTACGAATACAAAAAGGAAGAAAACTGTGTTGAAAACGTTTTCTTCTGGATTTCCACTAGGCGTAAGATGTTGCGCGCTCGACTTTTCTATTGTACAAATTCAATAGTTTTCTACTTCGTTCCACATGGAAACTCACAGGACAAAAGAAAAAACTCGAGCGCGCGACATTTTACGCCTAGTAGAAATCCAGCTTAATATTAGGCTTGCGCTAAACGTCACGCAATAGACGAATTTAATTCAGACGAATTTAATTCAGACGAATTTAATTGTTTGAATTTTATTCGACGAAAGTGCGACATATAACTCGATTAAATCATAGTCAATCGAGATATGGTCTGGAAACTCAGTTAAAGTCTTTGGTCTATCTTTTTGTTCACCTTTATGCATTTTTGTGCACGGTCACTGAACACATTGTATTTTAGTATAATGAACGAATTGTCCAATAGCAACGTTTCAGTTCAATCACTCATAGACAACCGTGCTATTTAATTTAATAAACCTAAAACAAAGGATATGCACGGTGTAAGGTACGGTTCAACATAAAATCACAGCTCATTATAGGCGCTTTGAAGTTTGCCGAGTTTCCAGACCATATCTCGATAGACTATGATTAAATTCGACTCACGAATTAAATTCGTCTGGGCAATTAAATTCGTCTGGGGAATTAAATTCGTCTGAGTCAGACTATCCGATGAATTTTATCGTCGCGTCGAATTAAATGTTTCTCTTCTGTCTGTGACAATTCGCAGGCCTATTCTAGGGAATATGTTTTAACATAAACATTTTTGAAGGGTTTTAAGCGATTTTTCGATTTCCCTCTACAGATGCGACAGTAAATCTCGCAAAGACAAATTTCCAAGTAAGAGAGGGAGAAGACGATTTTATCATTGTCGAAATAGAATTGCTTAATGCTGCAAACTTGGATATTCCAGTTACAGTAAGGTATGCAGGTTAAATGTAAAACATATAGTAGAATTAACAGGTTCATTCTTATTTTTCTTTATATTAGAAACGTGCGCGTATGTGATGAAATACCGCCTTATTTCTTTTATTAATTTCCCAGGGGGCTAATTAATTTTAGGCAATCAAGAGGGGAACTTTACAGGGTTGCCAGATTGCTGAATAAATAAGCCAAACATTGTTATAAGCGGCCCTTTGATTTCTTTGTTTCCAACAAAGAAAACAAAAGGTTATTATAATAATATTTGGCTTATTTATTCAGCAATCTACCAACCCTGGAACTTTACATAGAGGTGGAGGAGGGGAGGGGCGTTAATTGGGGAGGGGGTTAATAGAGGAAATACGGTACGTTCAAACAACCTTAATACTAGTTATTTGCGGGGGTTTTCCCTTTTCCTTTCTAAGAAGTAACAATTACTATTTTCTATTCGCCTTTTACGTTTCAATTTTTCTTTTACATTTAAAGTTTGAAAACCACAAGCGTAACTGCTGAGACAGGAGACTATGGCGCAGTGAACACACAGAGAATCTTTACACCTGGGACTTCAAATCAGACAGTTGTTATTTCTATTACTGATGATAACTCGGTTGAAGAAACTGAGATGTTTTCTGCTACACTGTCCTCAAATGATAACAACGTTCTTGTAGGATCTCCAAACGTGGCCAATGTCACTATACTCGATGATGATGGTAGAGTATTAAATTACTTGTAATTGTGAATTAGTGATACTGACAACACATTCCACTATAAATAGTTATAATAGCACAGCGTCCATACACCGTATAAGATGACTCCAATCTATATTCTTTTATGTGTATTTAAATTAGCGTTCTTGTGCATGTTTATAATTGAAAAGAAGTTTTACATAGGAACGAGGCTAATTTAAATGCAATAAAAGTAGCGTGCTGCGTAGGCAGTGTAGAAACAACAATCGAAATATAGTAAGGTTAGATATACTGCCGAAACAGATAACGTAGGAGTCTAAACGTTTCTTGCGAAGGCCCTTCGTCAGAGAGAAACGTTTTAAATGCATATTTAACAATTAGACAACGAGCCCGAGTTTTCTAAGAGCGAATAGTCTATCAGAGAAAACGAGGGCGAGTTGTCTAATTGTTTTAGTATAAATTTACCAACAAAAGTTAAATAAATTCTCGACCATAACATACTCTTTGAGGCTCGTTTAATACATTTTTTAACTGCCAACAACAAACGTTCAAGTGTTCAACAGTCATTTCGGACATCTCCTTGGCCCGTTCAGTAACTGATGGACAAGTAAAGTTTGCTTGCATAATTTAGCATGGACTTTCTTGTAAAATATTGAATCAATATATATCCACTCATTTGATTTGTAAAAGTGACAGAAAGTTGAAAAAAACACTCAATTTAGCATATAGTTTACGACATCACGAAATCTTGTCAACAGCAAACGTAATTTTGAAATGTGTTTTGTTTGCAGTTATTTCGTTTTAAACGAACACAGATAAACAACTTAACGATGTTACCATTAATAATTTCCATTCTAACCATTTTGTAGCCGTTTTTGTTTTCTGTAGAACGTATTGCTTCGCCTAAATGTTCAATTTCTTCTTTCATTTGCCAACTCCGTTATAATTTCGGCGCCATTATTGCTTAACAGAACAACCGCTGGCTCTAATGATCATTTTTCATGTTTTACTACGCATTTTGTCATTGGTCAATTTTTTTAAAAGAATGACTTTCATTGGTTTATCCCAGAGATTTATATCACCAATTAAAAGCTCCTGCAATAGCCAATGAAATCCGAGGATTTGCATTATAAACTTGTAAATTTATACTAAAAAAGATTATAAATTGGCGGCCATCTTATTGAATGCGGTGTATATTTGAGGGTTTATATAAGAGATTCCACCGAATAACCGCCGCGTTTAACAGCTTCTTTCGTTAGGTACACAAACATGGCCATCATATTATTTGTCATTTACGTGTCTAAGATCAAGTGAAAACAATCTATATAGTAGCATTATTGAGTCGGGACATTATTAAGATGAACGGTTAGAACGTCTGGCGAGCATTGGAAGGTTGCGGGTTACAGTCCCTTGACCGTGAAGCGCTCATATTTTGCTTTAACATCTAACGACTTGGACAGCAAGACCTAACAAAACTTTAATATCTGTATATTGTCTTATTGAAAACAAATAATTAAGGTTAATTTATTATTGAGTCGGTTTTCTTTGATGTACCGCGGGCTGTATATAGCATACAGCCCTTGAATACTAATTAGAAAAGAAATGAAGAAAAAAACTAGGAAAATCTTTGTCCAAGGTAGAAAAAAAGACAAACCTTTGTTGGAAAACCTCCTCAATAATAAATTAAGTCAGATAAATCCCTCGAACGTCGGGCTGTATGCGATATACAGCCCTCGGACGCTTCGCGTCCTCGGGGCTGTATATAGCATACAGCCCTCGTTCTCGGGCTTTATCTCTTACTTAATGTCAGCCTAATTTTAATTTAGTTATGCCGTGTTAAAATACTTGAATCTACAATACTTCTATAGAAGTCTCCCAGGGTATATAATCTTTAAAGTGGAAACTTTGTTTTATTGTTACATTCTTTAACATATTTCAGGCGCTTCTCTGTACTTCCAATCACCGGCATATAATGCCTTTGAAAATCTGATGAATGTCACGTTGACAGTTGTTTTGGCAACTAATGTATCACTTGAGAGGGCTGTTACTGCCAGGTAAGTAGGTCATTTCAGTTGGGTTTTAATCTATTATCATTATATTTCATGAGGCTTCTTTGTTTTAATTTTGCAACTAGTTCTTGTCGTCAAGGCGTATATACGCAGTGTTTAGCCGTGTTCACTCTAATCCGTTTTGGTTTGAAAACGGGGACCTGGTTTCCTATTAACACTATTGTTTTTGAGTAGTTTTTGCCGTCCAATAAAACGCAGACGTATGAATAAATGACCGTGGCGTATATATACAGGCTCCTGCATGGCATCAAGGTAACCTAATCGTGATATCAATGCTTTTCAGAAGCTTCGTTTTTGCCTTTAACAATACAACAGGAAAATGGCGTCTTCAAATGTCCCCACTCTGCATTGCAGAGCGTTTTCGAACAGCTCCATTTTCTATCACTGAAGATTCCGGATTATTGCTGACGGAAGTCCTAACTGTACCAAAAAGTTTGCGTTTAAAAACGGATTTGTTAAGCATCGCGAAAGTCAGTGATGCAGAAATAAAGAAAATGTACTGCCGCTGTCAATGTCTTCGCAATCTACTAAGGAACTACTTGTTTAAAACAAAGAAACATTACGAGAATGGCTATGGTGATAGTGACAGATCTGGACTAGTCATTATGCTATTTTGCCTTGGAACAATGGACGGTCATTGTTCTACAACTTAGCCATTGTTCTAATGGCAAGATAGCACAATGGCCAGTCCAACCTTGGTGATAGTGATGGTAATAGTAATATGTGCAGTCGTTGCCGTTAGAGTACATTTGTCTAATTTTTGTTACATATACAATAAGCACTATTTTTGTTTTATAGTAGAGTATACGGTCTAATGTTGGGGTTCAAAAAACTAAATGTATTTGCAACAGAAAATCTTCACACTTGAATGGATAATCTTGCCATCAATCAATGTGTAAACCTCCTGACAAGTGATTGATACTCAAAAGCGTACTTTGGCAATTACTTTTCTCATTTGCTCATGTCGAAGTACAATTGGGTGCATGCGAATTGATACACCTAGCATTCATAAACGTGCTATCAAACATTCAAATGCAATTGAACTGCCTCTGAAGCTATCATTTCAACAAGTTTGACATGAGTCACCATTGTGATATAAGTTGCATAAAAAATTTACCGTAACAAGCATTTTATAGTACAAAGGGAGATACCTACAAACGTTTACAATTGTGTATATTTTTTTTAGTTTTTCTCTGAGGAATGGAACGGCTGTGTCACCTGAAGATTTTCCTTCCACTACTGCAGCTACTGTGACTTTTGGTATTGGAGCTAATAATGGCGATACAAGGCAGGTTGTGATTCATGTTGAAGATGATGACATCGTGGAACCATTGCAAACGTTTCAAGTGCAACTTGTTACTCTAGAAAACATTATTAATCCCGGAATAGTCACTGTCAATATTATTGATAATGATGGTAAGTTATGATAAAATAGTTGAATGGTCTTTAAAATACTTAAATACGTATATATGGATGGTTTTCACTGACGTGATTAATGAGTCCCATTGGGGTGGTGAAAAAACCTGATTAAAATGCGTATATTGGTTAATTTGATCTCTTGTCTTTTTTATTAAATTCTGTAGATGTTTCCGTCCACTTTAGTACTGGGGATTATTATTTCGATGAAGATGTTCCAAATGCCGTGGTTGCCGTGACTGTAGAATATACCAAACCTTTGCAGAAGCCAATCACTGTCAGGTCAGCAACTCACAAAAAATAACACATTGTGCTTTTGAAAAGGCGTGTTAGTCAAACGTCTTATTAGAAGGTGTGTAAAAACACACACTCAGGTGTGTAAATCAATACACCATGATGTGTAAATCAGCACACTTTGGTATGTAAATGACACACCATGGTTTGTAGATCAGCGTACCATATGTAAATGAATACATCATGGTGTGTAAATCAACACATCATGGTTTGTAGATCAGCGTACCATCACACCAATGGTGTGTAAATCAACACAGTATGGTGTTTAAATCAACACACCATGGTATGTAAACCAAAACGCACTATGGTGTTTAAATCAACACACCAGTGGTGTGTAAATCAACACAGTATGGTGTTTAAATCAACATAGGCGTAGAGTTTTGTTTTCGTCTACGGGGGCTGAAGTGCTGAACAGGGCCTTTCTAAGAATTTTCCCGTGGGGGCCGTTTACAAAAAGGGACTTGAAATTTAGAGTCTTGGAAATGCCATTTCCTGCATTCTGAGGGGTGATTTTTAAGAACATTGAAGGTCATGAAATGTCATAAAAACTAGTTAAAATACAACACATTTCAACAATTTTTCGATGTTGTGTTTACTGAGTTGACTTATCACTGTATATGGGTGCTTTTGGCTGACAGGAATGAGGCTGTAACAGTTACTTTAGCCTAACGAGTAACCTATAATTTGTGAATGGTGATTGATGAATCAGTTTCTGCAAAATTTCTGGGGGGCTTAGCCCCCCCCCCCCCCCCCATTGAGATTTCTCCAGGGGCTAAAGCCCGTCAGCCCCCCTATACTCTACGCCTATGTAAATCAACACACCATGGTATGTAAATCAGCACACTATGATGTTTAAATCAACAAACCAATGGTGTGTAAATTAACACAGTATGGTGTTTAAACCAACACACCATGGTACAGTATGTAAATCAGCACACTATGATGCGTAAATCAACACACCATGGTGTGTAAATCAATACACCACAGTGTTTAAATCAACACACCATGGTGTATAAATTAACACTCATATGGTATGTAAATCAACAAAGTATGATTTGTAAATCAACATCCCATGGTGTATAAATCAACGACCCCATGGTATGTAAATCAACGACCCCATGATGTATGTAAATCAACACCCCATGGTGTGTCAATCAACGACCCCATGGTGTTTAAATCAACGACCCCATGGTGTGTAAATCAACGACCCCATGATGCATGTAATTCAACACATTATGGTGTTTAAATCAACACTCCATGGTGTGTAAATATATCAGCATAGTACCATTTATAAATCAACATACCATGGTGTGTAAATCAATAAACCATAGTGTGTAAATCAACACCCCATGTTCCATGTAAATCAACACACTATGGTGTGTAAATCAACACGCCATGGTGTGTAAATCAACACACTACGGTGTTTAAATCAACACCCCATGGTGTGTAAATTAACTTGAGGCAAATCGGTCAAAAAAGTGGTTGCCACACCATGGTATGTAAATCAACACTCCATGGTGTGTAAATCAACACAGTATGGTTTGTAAATCAACATACCATTGTGTTACAGAAAATAAGCACCGAAACGTGTGTTAAAATAATCTTTTTTTTTCAGTCTAATAACATCAGATAATTCGGCAAAAGCAGGAGAGGATTACGTGGCGTTGTCTTCGAATCTTGTTATCTTGGAGTCTGATGGAAGGAACAAAATTTTTTCAATCCCGCTGAAGGATGATACAGTATTTGAAGACGAAGAAAGCTTCCGGGTGTTTCTGTCCAGTAGTGACCCAGTTGTAAAAGTCGCTTCGCCAAGTACTGCAAATGTGTTTATCGTAGACAATGATGGTAAGCTTTATGTTCATTGTCACATTTTAACTTTTTAGCCTTTTTGATTTTTGAAATAATAATCACATTGTAGTGAACGATTTTTGTTATTATGTGAGCATTGCCTGTGAACTGGGTTGTCGTTAGACATAATTATTATATAGCAAATGAAAGTTTGTTCACGCCAACAATACAAGCAACAACTTGCAAAATTTGTTATTCGCACGCATTTCGATGGTTCTAACACAGAATGTAGACACATTAGAAGTTCGACTCGTGTCAAAACTTGTCCCCTTTTTCTCAAAGAGCATTACGCCATCCTACTAATTTCTACTGGCACCTTTGACGGTCAAAACTGTCACGACGATTGACATGCGTGAGGCAACACACGCGAGGATATATAATTTAAAAGGTACCGACGGACTTTTTGTGTGATACATGTACTATTCTGTAGTTCTGATACAACAGTTTTAAAAGTCCTAATCAACAGAAACGAAACAAAACTAAGTGTAATCATGCAGAGAAATAATTGAATATGTGTGAGTTAACGGTTTGTTTTCATGAGGTATTGTCATTTGTTTAGAAATTTCTATCGATTTTTGGATTCTTCGGAACCTACGAAAAGAGTAACTGGCAAGAAATTGATTCGTAGTGGATGTGGTCGTTCTGCCTCTACGCCTGATTTGTAATGATTGAGAAAAAAAAATTAAAATTACAAAACAATTTTAGTATATTATAACCACCATGCATAATTTTAAAAAAACCCAACAAAAACATATTTGATAATTTTATTATAAATATAAGTGCCCAGCACAATCTTGTAATCATTATCTCTGAAGATGTTGTAGCATAAACAACGAAACGTTAGATTATTAAATATTATGTTTTTTTGTCCTTTTGTTCATGGCTTTTATTCGTGTTTTGTGCTGGGCACTTATATTTATAATAAGATTACGTTTTCCGCCTGGTGAATCTCTTGCCGATATTTGATAATTACATTGTTAAATAAACGAAAACACACTATAAACCCAAATGAACAAAGGAATCATGTTTACCTTTTTTGTAAGTGCAGTTTTTGTTTTTTACTTTTCTACAATTATTTTGTACTTGGAATTATGATACGGTGTACATGCATGTGTGGTCATAGTCCAGTTCCAGACCCACTGGAACTGGACTAGTGTGGTTAGTGTGTCATTGACTATATATAGCCACGAAGCATATATGCACACAGCGCTAGCATGGTTTATTTTTATATGGTTATATGTGCTGAGTATCGTTTAGATAACATATCTCTAATTTACATCTTTATTACTTTTAGACGCTGTTGTCAGATTTCAACAAAGTGTCTACTATGGCCGTGAAGACGATAGAGCTGTACAAATTTGTGTGTTAACCTCAACTGTTCTTAAAGACGACATTGTCGTGAGGTAAATAACATTTTTGGCCTTATTATAATTTGTTTTCAACACATTTCACTCTGATGAAAAGCGGCTTCCCTCAAAATGTCACTCAGTATTCTGTTAGTTACTAAACATCTCCGCAGTATACGGCCTGGTTTAGCCAGGTGCATGGGAAGGCGCACTGTTACCGAGCGATCAAATTTAAGGACTGTTTGAATGTTTAAAGTTTCCTAGCGCTCCTACTAGTAGTAGAATGCTTGAATGTTTGGTATAGTATCTACGTAATCAATATTTATACGTGAAAAGATGTTCGTTTGTAAGATCTTATAACTTAGGGAAAAAAAATACCTGGGTTTCCGGTTTCCCGACCCTACCTAGTTTTTTGCTAGCAAAATGCCGACCCTAATCTTTTTATTGAATTTTTAAGGAGCATGGGCCCGAGTTGCAGCATGATTTGCATCTTGGGATAGCAAGCGTGGCGTCAGAACCTAGCAATGTGCTCAAAATTACCTTTAATAGATGTGCTAGCGTAATTGACATTTGGTGTTGGAAAGAATATTATTGTTATTCCTGGGCACTAAATTAAAAAAAAAGTTAAAAAAAAGTAAATCCGACCTACCCTACCTGTGAAGAGAAATAGGAAACCCAGGTATTAAAATTACGAGGTCAAAATTTTTAACTTAGCTTTATAAGTGATGCTTAACTACCCTGCGAGTCAGAGCCCCTTTCCGACCTACGCAAGCTTCGGGGGAAAGTGGGCTCTGCCAACACACTCGATCTTCGCCCCAAGTTTGGGGCGAGTCAGTCAGATTTTAAACTGGTCAAACAAGTTCTAGTTTACGAACACGCGTTAAGCAGGAAAATAGGATGTGACGCGTTGGAGCCGGGCCCAAAATAGTATCTTGGCAACTGTCCACGCATGCTCAAAAAGAAATATCGAGAATTTGTTGGCAGAGCCCACTTTCCCCCGAAGCCTGCGTAGGTCGGAAAGGGGCTCTGACTCGCAGGGTAATGCTTAACTTGTGCTCCAACAAAAGAATTTTGTATAGTTATATTTACAAATTACTTAGATTCAGAATGGATACGCAAACCAAACATTGTAGCGTTCAAGAAGACTTTATTGCCCAAACACTTTGCCGCTTAGCTCCAATAGGCCGTTGGAGCTAAACGGCAAAACGTTTGGGCAATAAAGTCTTCTCGAACGCTACAATGTTTCAATGCCTCTGCGCACTCTTTAAAGTGCCTATGAAACGAAAATTAAGTTTGGTGTATTTGAAAGAGCACTTGAAATAACAAAGTTACATCTTTTCCTTGCTTCGTTCTTGAGATATTGAGATTTATGTAATATGCAAATTTAACGTCTTGACGTCACACGTGCATGATGACTTTTTGAAAAATGTTACACATCTTTGCAATTATGAAATGAAATCACTTGAAACTAATCGTGTAAAACTAATCCTGTGTCTCCCACGACACTAAATAAATCATACACTGTTTCAAGTGATTGCGTTCGAAAGTTGCAAAGATATATAATTTTTTGTAATAGGTCATTATGCGCGTGTGACTTCAAGAGGTTAAATTTCCATATAGAACAAATCTTACTATCTCATGATCAAGAACGAAGTAAGATGTGGAAGAATTCTAAACGTCAATCTTCTTTATAATCGCAAAATTACTTCCAAATAAGAGAGTTTATTTATAAGTGAATTTTTCATTTCATAGGCACTTTAAAGTAGATTTGCAGTGCTCTTCTTCTTTTCCTCGTGCTCTCTGTTATATAAGTTGTTGGCGCGCTTGGTCTACGGTATGCGGTATCCCTTGCATATCATTATGGATGGCCAAAGTCTATTTAACCCGAGTAAACGCCAAACCGCGTCCTGTTATATAAACAGCCTTTTTTTACATTTATGACGATTGAATTACATTATATACGAATCGTATTATAGTTTCTTTGCAAGAAATGGAGAAATCACGTGCAATATTTTTTTCTGTAATTTTATATAGAGTAAGTACTATTTCAGGAATAGCACAGGCAGCTCTGGATTTCGTCGCCATTGCAACTGATATTACACTGAGTTCTACATTGCCAAAATGCTTGAATATTACTTTGAAGGACGACAGTAACATCGAAGGCAATGAAACATTCTCGGTTTCCTTGGCTTCAACGAATGTCCGAGTGAAAATTCCAGACAGAATTGCGTTGGTCCGCATAATTGACGACGGTAAATTTTTGCGTTTTTAACACGTTTTGCTGAACAAAGTTAACGTTAATATGAGCATTTATTTGCCGCGCCCGAGGTTTATAAAACAACTAATTGACTTCGGTCGGTTCAATAACCATACTTGTAAAATAAGTTCTTTATACGCAAGCTTTGATTGGCTCTTAAGCCCGATCAAACCAGAACATAAGTCACTGCAAGTTAAAGTGCCTATCTCATGGTTGGGGACTTTAAATATTTGTAATCTTTAGATTGTTCTGAGATAAATTGTAATATATCTTGTCAGACGAAAATTTCATCTTCATGGGCTTTTTCGCTGTTAAAGGTTCCGGAAGCGATGTCAAAGCAGGGATTTAAAAATAGGGTTTAATATACACATATTCCTGCTTTGACGTCAAAATGACATCACTTCCGGAACCTTTAACAGCGAAAAAGCCCATGAAGATGAAATTTTCGTCTGACAAGATATATTACAATTTTTCTCAGAACAATCTAAAGATTACAAATATTCAAAGTCCCCAACCATGAGATAGGCACTTTAACTTGTGGTGAGTTGAGCTGATTTCGGTCGAACGCCTCGCAAGGCGAGAAGAAACATGGAGTTTGAACAAGCTCAAATTAGTCGCAAGCAAACGCAAATCAACGCAAGTTATCGCAAGTTGGCGGTCAAACGAGACACAAGTAAGTTAATAAGGTAATTCCTCAGTTTTGCATTGCGCAGCTTTTCTGCGCATATAATTCTGCAATACTAATTCAAGTGTTAGTGACGAAAACACATAAAAATAAAACTAAGGAGGCTAAATCAGCTAATGAGACCTTTGACAAGAAGATACTAACTTAATTCTGGATTTTGAAACAAACTAAAAAATTTGTTACGTACTTTCGTATATAGATGAAATTATAGGAAATAATGCTCCACCATGTTCAAGCTTTAACTTTGTGTAGCTCGCGATTGCGAAGCCCCCACCTTTTTTTTCAATTATTTATTTCCTCTATCAGCTCTGCAGCATATATGAAAGAATATATAACAACCATTTTGAGAATTTGAAACATCGTACGTTTCTCGTTCTTACGGCTTAAAAAAAACATGTACAGTAACACGGAAGAATGTGGACATTCTTACATCGCAAAAATGTTTGTCAATTGTTATTTTATCAAATTTTCTTCCATTTTTTGTTGCGACTAAATAGTTCACATGTAAGTGCATCCGAAATATCAAATATTTTCCTAGTCAGTATAACTGCTTTTACGAAGTTTTTCTTAGATAACAAGACGAAATCAAAAGATGGCTACAAAATGGCTACAGATTGGGAAAACATCATGATTTACTGGCAGTTGTATTTTCTAAACCAGTTCGGTGACCCGTAAATTTTTGTAATTTTACCATGAACATATCATAAACTTTAATACTGGGGAGTTTCAGCAACTTTTAATTTCTGGAAGAATTACTGAGGAATTTCCTTAAAGCTTGCAGTGACTTGCGTTCTCGTCTCATCTGGGCCTCAGGTCGTGTTTGTACAAAAAGAGTGTTTGTATAAGTGTACATAAACATAGAGCGCTTAGTTCAACGATAAATAATTTCCAACTTTGACCTCCTTGTTATTTTATAAAAGAAATACACAACTTTATCTTCACTTTGTATGACGCCAAACAATTTTACTCGTCAATAGACCTTTTCGATAATTACGTCACACTGCATGGAAACGAGGCTCCCAGGCCAAAGTTTCACAATTTTGATTATCATAGTAACCTGCCATATTTGTTTATGGAAGAAGATGGCTAATAACGTCCAAACTATATATGGTAGGAACACATCGTGTACGTATGTTGTTAGGCATTTCGTAAGCTTTCATTTGATGTACATTTTAAGTTTCTGTGACGTGTGTAAATTTTTAAAATGTCCAAAATGTTCGCACCATTACTCGTCAAGTAATAATAATGAAGTCCCACAACTGTTGTAGAATTTCGGATATTGTTTTTAAAATACATAACGCACAACTTTGAAACATATATCAAACAGAAGATACTGTAAAATGCTATTTGTGGTACAACTTTCGAGTTTCTAGTTTAAGAGAAAGTATTTTAAAACTGATGAGAAAACGTACTATTATCTTGGTCTGAGTTGTAAACAAAACAAACTTAACAATTCATCCATCAAACCAAGATAATATTAATTTTTCTCATTTTTAAAATACTTCCCCTTAAGCTAGAAACTTGAAAGTTCTACCACAAATAGCATTTTACAGTATTCTCGGTTTGATATACGTACATTTCCAAGTTGTAGGTGAAATATTTTAAAAACGGTATTCGAAATTTTGCAACAGTTGTGAGAAATCCATATCATATTTATTGGTGCGAACATTTTGGACATTTTAAAAAGTTACACATAACACAGAAACTTAAATTATACATCAAACGAAAGCTTATGAAATGCCTAACAACATACGTACACGATGTATTTCTACCATATATAGTTTGGACGTTATTAGCCATCTTCTTCCATAAACAGATATCACGGGATTACTATCATAATCAAAATTGTGAACATTGGCCTGGGAGCCTCGTTTTCATGAAGCGTGACGTAATTATCGAAAAGGTCTATTAATGGGGACGTCTCAGAAATTCATATACTTGGGATATTGCTGGACTTTCCAAAAGTTTAAAAACACTCGATGGGTTAGCGGATCATGCTTTTGTTGTCCTTCTCTCAACGGAAAATGATAATATTTCTTAACTATATGTAAACTAAGAATATTTGGCATTTACACTTAATCAATGGGGTTATCTTGTAAAATTATTTTCAATGAAGAAAAATTGTGAAAACGTGATTAAGTCAATGTAGCTGTCTCACATTTTCCCATATTTTTATTGTTAAGATGTAAACGAATGTAAAGACAAAACCCATGAGTGTGATGCAAACGCTTTCTGTACTGATACTGAAGACTCTTTCAATTGTACATGCAATCCTGGATTTATAGGTGATGGAAGGACGTGCGTAGGTGAGTGTCTGAAAAATTAATTGCATGTTGCTTGCATTTAAATTGAAATTCGTAATTTCCGGGAAAATGCCTTGTTCGTCTTAAATTTGGGAATGACCACTACATATCTCGCAATAAGTTACGAGGTGTTTACAAGAGGCCGGTCTTGAAATTATATGGCCTTTGTTCCGCTGTTGCTTTGTTCCCGCTCGTGATCGCCAGAGAAGCATTTACATGTATAGATTTGACACCAATCCATTTAAGGTGGCTCCATACAGTTTCTTGAAAAATGGAAAATACAAGTTTGAGAGTCCAAAACACGTGCATAAACAATTCGGAAAAAGACTAAAACTAAATGTTATGCATAGTTAAACAGTCTGACAATAAAAAACTGTTACCAAATAAATATCAACAGTTGTTGCTATGGCAACAATTAATTTAATTCGAGAAAAACTTTGGCGACGTCACCCCAATTTTTTTTTCATTAAAACTTTTCTTGAAGTATGAGTAATCAATAGGTCGATTTAAAAAAAATTCTGTAGAAACAATTTTTTTAAAAATTAACAAACATGATTTTTCTGAGAAAAAAAATTATTCGTTCTACAGAATTTTTTTAAAATCGGCTTATTGATTACTCATTCTTCAAGAAAAGTTTTAATGGAAAAAAAATTGGGAGTCACCAAAGATTTTTTCGAATTAAATTAGTTTGAAGGGTAATTGGCAGCCATTTTGAAACGTCATTGTTGGCATAGCAACAACTGTTGCTATTTATTTGGTAACAGTTTTTGATTGTCAGACTGTTTAACTATGCATAACAGTTAGTTTTATTCTTTTTCCAAATTATTTATGCACGTGTTTTGAACTCTCAAACTTTACAGCAAGTGCTTCTCAACCTTTTTTCTCAGATTCCCCACCAAAAATTAGACAACGAGTCCGAGTTGTCAATGAGCGGATAGTCAGCGAGGCGCAGCTGAGTGAACTATCGTTCATTCGTTCATAGACAACTTGGGTGAATTGTGTAATTGTTTTAGTATAAACTAAGTAGCCAGACAAACTATTATTTTAAACAAAACGAATTGAAACCTCGGCAAAAATCCTTCCATTGTTTTGAATTTAAAAAATGACTCTTCGCTATTAATATCGCCAGTAGATATTGAGAGCTAGCTCAAACAATCAGAATGCAGGATTTACAATAACCACTAGTTGGTTTTACTAATTGTGACAGTGATTTAAATTGACCCGGAAGTTTTTTTCTTATTTGAGATGAACTTTTTCTAGTTTTTCTAGAAATTATGAACCGAGAATGCTCTTTTTTCATAATTGTTAAAATTAAGACTTTTTGCAATCAATTTCCTGCGACAGCAGTCACGCCATGCTCGACTTTGTCTCGTGTCGTACTTTTTTGCTCTTTACACGCTCTGACGTCATATGTGATTTATTACAACACACGTGCCCGGGAAAGTGTAATCTACAATACACTAAAAATTCAAGTGGTTTATCGAAGAATTTTTGGGAATGAAAAAAGAAAAACAAGTCGCTGACGTGATCTGAAGTGAACTTGACACCATCTATATGTGTGTCCTTTAATAGGTCACAGTCAACAAACAATGAAAAAGCACATGAAAAGTCACGTTATTAATTGTCTCAACAACTGCGCGAAAATGATCGAAAATATTCAACCTCGTAGTCAGGCTTTTCGCTCCCGCCCTCGCGAACTCGTCGAGCGAAAACCCTGGTATGGGCTGGTCACGTGCCTCCCAGAATGTGGGAGGTTTTAAAATACCGTTATTAGGGAGGGGATGGTAAGTACGTATTGTCTTGTGGTATAGTTTCGGTTTATTAAAGTGCCGCGACACGAGATCACATATCATTTCGTATCATTTAACATGGCTTGATGTCGAAACAGTTTAATACACCGAGAAATTATATATAAAGTTCTACAGTGAGGGAATTCCACGTTCGTGCTGCCGCTTGTGTCTGAAGATTTGCGACGTATTAACTCATTGCAAAAATATCGCTTAAGTCACCAGTTACTGACTCTTCTCGATTAATAACCTTAATAACAGCAGCTGTTTAATACTACATTACACTCATTTATTTTCCTGAGCTGATCGTCAATGAGCGAGTTCAGCGGCGAAACGACGAGCACAACAGCAGAAGGAATGATTGACGAGCTTCGGCACGATCACCTCTGCAGGAACAAAATTCTCTTAGTGAGCAGGGAATGAAGCAGTTGGTAAATCAGCGATTTCCCATATCCTGTAGGCAATACAGCGACTGTATCTCTTCGATTAAAAAGAGCCTCTAAGCAGGTGACTTGCTTTGGCTTTAAATTAACATTTGTATAAATACTCTTTTTGATCGGAATCCAGACATGATAAAAACAAAACACGAACGTGTAAACGACCCCCCCCCCCTCCCCCTCCTCCTTAGGCAGTAGGCACGTGACCAGCCCATGCCATGGTTAAAGCGTTTTTTTACACCTTCCCTAGTAAAGAGAAAGGCTAATTCGTGATAAGTGGCTTTCGCTCGACGAGTTCGCGAGGGCGGGAGCGAAAAGCCTGGGTACGAGGTTGGAAAATATTAAGCAAGTAGAGTAAACATTTTAGGATGGGGGTTCGTAAAACCTCAGAGAGGCGCCCAACTCCTGTGGACCCTAGATTGTGGAATACTATACCCTAGACAATATATGCGCTGATATTTTTAAGAAAGCTTTTTGGTGTGCTGTGTACAAAAAAGATATTTTCAATGTAACTAATCATTGAACTGCATGATGTTGATATAATGTTTGTTTTTTTTTTATATAGACGAAAATGAATGCGTCTTAAATCGACATAATTGTCACGAGAATGCTACTTGTGTCAATGACGAGCCAGGTTTTCATTGTGATTGCAAGCGTGGCTATACCGGTGATGGTGTAAACTCGTGCGATGGTATGGTTTTATAACGTGTCTGTGCATGTACTACTTTATAAGCTGCACGTACTGTAAATTTTCGATTAAACGGCTGAGTTGTTAGGTTTGATTACCTGCCGTGTTCCTGGTCGGTTTGGAAGTACGAAGGGACTTGTAATTTTTTAGCAAAGAAATTACGAATATTAAAAGACTAACAACGTTTGGAATAAGGGACTGGGAAGATCCAGAATTAATTGGGGTATTAACAACAGGATGCAAGAGAATGGCTCAAGATAGACCGATGTGGCGTGTACCGTCGAACACGACGAACCTACTCGATGACAAAGAACAAAGTTTCCATTGAAATACTAAATTTGCTTTATATATATATATATATATATATATATATATACTGGTCCCGGTTTGGTCTCAAAATGGTCCCGGTTTGGTCTCAAAATGTGGTCCCGGTTTGGTCTCAAAATGTATATATTCTACACTCGAATTTCCTTCACCCAAATCCTTAGAACATGCTATGTATAATCGAGTGAAATGCCCAATATTACTTATATATATATATATATATATATATATATATATATATATATATATATATATAATTTCATTTGTTAAATAAGGTTAGGTAGTGGCCCGCTGTATTTGAATGTCGATGTTTGTGGGACAGATACGTAATTTTTTATCTATCACATGTGATATGTAAGAGATGAGCAGCCAATCTTAATCTGATATACAAACTCGAGGCGAAGGCGGGATGATTTTGATTCTCAGTTTCAATACAGTATTTAATAAGACCATTCTTTTTGTTTTAGATCTTATAGACTGCAATCCCAACCCAAATTCATATCCTTGTCACAGATTCTCCAATTGTTTGGATGTAGCAGGCTCTTACGTATGCTTCTGTCCTGCTGGATACGTGGGCGATGGCTACAACTTTTGCAATGGTAATTAAGCAACTTTTTATTTTTCTTAGACAATCGGAAGATTGAGTTCGGAATTCATTGAGCATGCGCGAATTATATCTCAATTAACCCTTTCACCACCGAAGTCGACTTTTGTTATTTTACTCGCGTAATGCATTAAGTTAATTATTGTTTTGAAAAGACAAGTTAAAAAAATACCAATTAGGTTATTATAACTAGCTTTGCTAGTGTTTAAAGTGAAGAATTTAGTTTAATTTTGCTTTTTATTCACAGATATCTAAAACTATTAATAACTAGAGACTGCATATACCTCCGCCAGCTTGTTATTAGAAAACGAGCCATCCCGTTAACCAGGCTAGCTCACGAGACCAACACATGCATGTATGAATAAAATGCTTGATTGCACTCGTAACAAAATTATGCAAACAGTTTGCATAAAATAAGGATCATTATCAATCAAGCATTTCTTCTACACGGAGAATCCTACCGTCAGATTTTTATTAATTTCTCATCCAAATTTTGACCAAATTCAACGAAAATTTAATGGTTGGTCATTGGTCTATGGCCAACCCGTTGGGAAATGGTGAATCGGTGTAACATTTTTTGAGATATCCTGGCGACAGACAAACAAACAAACAAACAAACAAACAAACAAACAAACAAACAAACAAACAAACAAACAAACAAACAAACAAACAAACAAACAAACAAACAAACAAACAAACAAACAAACAAACAAAGACAGACAGACAGACAGACAGACAGACAGACAGACAGACAGACAGACAGACAAACAAACAAACAAACAAACAAACAAACAAACAAACAAACAAACAAACAAACAAACAAACAAACAAACAAACAAACAAACAAACAAACAAACAAACAAACAAACAAACAAACAAACAAACAAACAAACAAACAGACAGACAGACAGACAGACAGACAGACAGACAGACAGACAGACAGACAGACAGACAGACAGACAGACAGACAGACAGACAGACAGACAGACAGACAGACAGACAGACAGACAGACAGACAGACAGAACGGGGGCAAAAACATAACCTCCTTGTCATTATTTTTAAATTAAAAAGTTTACTCTTGACTTTAAATATTTATTATTTATTGTTTATGTTTTATAGATACAAATGAATGTCTGTTGGGCACACATAATTGTCACGTTAATGCAACTTGTCTTAATAACCGTGGATCGTTCTCATGCCAATGTCGAAGTGGCTTTAGCGCCAGCGGTGATGGAAAAACATGTTTAGGTATGATGTAATATTTCATTCACTGCAAGCCGTTTCTTATCTTATAAGAAAACACTGGGATGTGTGTTTAGGTGTTTTCAAATCAGATTTTTTAGGTTAGAACGTATTATACCCATATAACAACATGCAAGTATATTACTAGTAACATACTCATAAAACAGAAATTTAACCTAGATATCTGACGTTTAACGTTATTCTGGCTTGAACGTAGCTTAAAAAGTTACTTAGAAAGTTACTTTTGAAACTTTGCGTAAAAACGTGTTAAGCCAGAATTGCGTTAGACTATGTCTGATTCACCCATCTGCATTGGGAATTTTTTGCTAAACCAGACTTGATGCTAATAAATTTAAACCACCAACCTATATGTGTGTCCGTCCATTCAAGAATGGTAAATAATTAAATTGTATAATAACGTCAACATCTATTCACACGCTAAGAATAGGTTTGTTTTTTTTAAATTTATTTTGTATTATTTCAATAATTAACAAAGATTTTCTTTATTATCTTACAGATGATGATGAATGTTCTAATGGAGGTAATAACTGTCACGTAGATGCAGTTTGTACTAACATACCTGGATCGTTTGAATGTTCTTGCAAGAGTGGTTTCACAGGAGATGGCAGAACTTGTACTGGTAAGAATTTACAATTTTTGGTTTGAGGAATTCAGGAACGAAACTGTATTTGTTTAAGGCTGTTTTTCACTAAGCGATATTTTTCGAGCAATCGACTTTTTGCTTTTGTCTTGACTGATTAGTTCCACTTGAGAGCATACAAGACAAAAAAAAATGTCGCTTTTTTCGCAAAGTGGAAATCCGGCCTTAGCTTTGCACTGACGTCACAGATAAATGATTAGAATGGTCCAATCCCATATATGTTGTTTTTGTTAGTTAACCGTTTACTTGTTTAATTAAAATTTAATTAAATTCAATTAATAATTTAAACGTTTTATTATAGAGGATGACGAGTGCTTAACTAATCCCTGTGCCGCGAATGCTGATTGCCACAACACACGAGGTTCTTACAACTGTACTTGTAGAAGTGGTTACTCTGGAGATGGCAAAACATGTTTTGGTATGTTTTCTCCCTACTCGTACTTGTAGTAGTAGTGGTACCAGAATCTTTATTAACGATACTGGGGAGTATTTCTGCAGCAGCATTGCCACTATTGGGCTCTTGCAAGTGACGTCAAAGTCACCATATGTTAGGTGGGCAACTTCAAAGTACCGACGTTTAGTGGACTAAAGAATGAATGGTAATCCTTTTGTTTACATGGCTTTGCCACCCAGCCTGGGATTACATGCAAGAGCTCAATAGATTCTGAAGAAACAATGGTGTTTTAGCATAATATCGTTAATTAGTAATTACTATATATAATTACAAGAATTTTAAAGACCATTAGATAATTAACACTTCGACAACGAGACCAAGTTTTCTATGAGCTGATAGTCAACGAGGCGAAGCCTCGCCTCGTTGACTATCTGCTCGTAGAAAACGAGGGCGAGTTGTCACAATTTGTAATAGACCAATTAGTCATATAGATGAAGTGCACATACTGTATATTAAACAACTCTTGTAACTTTTATTTCTGTTTGTTTGTTTGTTTGTTTGTTTGTTTGTTTGTTTGTTTGTTTGTTTGTTTGTTTGTTTGTTTGTTTGTTTGTTTGTTTGTTTGTTTGTTTGTTTGTTTGTTTGTTTGTTTGTTTGTTTGTTTGTTTGTTTGTTTGTTTGTTTGTTTGTTTGTTCGTTTGTTTGTTTTTTTGTTTGTTTGTTTGTTTGTTTGTTTGTTTGTTTGTTTGTTTGTTTGTTTGTTTGTTTGTTTGTTTGTTTGTTTGTTTGTTTGTTTGTTTGTTTGTTTGCTGTTTTGTTTGTATGTTTGTTTGTTTGTTTGTTTGTTTGTTTGTTTGTTTGTTTGTTTGTTTGTTTGTTTGTTTGTTTGTTTGTTTGTTTGTTTGTCTGTCTGTCCGTTAGTCTGTTTGTCTGTTAGTCTGTTTGTATACAACTAAGTTATCTCAAAAATTATTGAACCGATTTTGATGTAACTTTGTGGAGGTTGGCCACAGACCAAAGACCAATCCATTAAACAGGCTTACTGTAGGTTGAATTGGAGGAGAACTTCATAAAAATTTACCCACAAATTTCTCTGTGTAGAAGGAATAAATGAAAGAAAGTGCTTGATTTCTCCCATTACCCCCTTATATTATGCAGACGTTTAACTGAATCTTTAGCTGAAAGAAAAAATAAAATATAGTGATCGTGTACTAAGGGACATGCAAAGTTGGATATTTTTTCGGTTTTGTAATAGCATTAGTGCAATCAAGCTGATTGTATTTATTCATGTGTATAGATTTGGTGAGATAACCCCAGTTGACATCTCAGTCCCGCTTGCGGAGGTATATACAGTCTCTGAGTGCCCTCCAACTTTTTATGTTTTTCTTGATATTTGTAGACAACGATGAGTGCAAGGCATCACCTTGCCATGTTGTTGCTTCGTGTCAAAACACAGGTGGTTCTTTCGAATGTACTTGCAATTCAGGTTTTACTGGCGATGGACGAGTGAACTGTACTGGTATGTTGTTACTTGTTAGGTATTGGTATACTTTTACTTCTGAGTTAGGTCTAATGATTTAGAATAATGTAACAATGTTTATTACTTATTCACCGAAGTGGAAGCATGAATAGGTGTAGGTTAGCTACCGAAACGGAGAAACGATATAGATGATATCTCTCGTTATTTAACCAAAAAATAGTATTATTCTACACGTAGTTTTAGAGCAGACTTAGAGCAATATAGTATAGTCATTTTAATATGCAAGGTAACTATAGCCTATAGAGCGTTTTCATCTTACATCAAGGCGGCCATATTGGTGTTCCAAAACAATGAAATGGCGGCTAATCCTATATTGGTGTACGGTATGGGAATTAGCTCTTTCTTATTCAAATATTTCGTATTGTTTCACCACCCCAATGGGCCACCGATTACGTGAGTGAAAACGCTCTATATAATAATAAATGCGGTACATCTAAGAGAATCAACACATGAATGAACTAATGCTTAGTTTTATTATTTACTGAGTCACGAAATACGTGTACGCTAAATTAGCATATACCACATAAATGAAATACTGTAAGCAGGTTTGCGCTTTCTTGGTATATTCATGCAAGACAGATCAGTCAATATTTGTCGTTAAAACATGCACAGCTTTCTACAAGCTGTTCGAATAGCCTAATGAAATAAAGATACCTTTATCACAAAATATCTTTCTCCATTGCGAAAGGCAAAACTAACCGCCTTTTTTTGGTCCGGATACGAATACCTGTAGTGCAGCATATCTTGAGTTTTGAGAGCCAATCAAATTGCGTAAAAAGCACTATTTACTTGTATGGTATGCTAAAGAACAATTAGAAAATACTAACAAGTTATTGTTGTTCTATAAGGCCCGTTCCAAACGTCGCTCTTAATTCTCATGCGTCGAACCTAATACAAATAGATTCGACTCTGGAGCGGCGTCGATTCAAACGTCGAACTTAATTCGTCGAACCTATAATTCCTCAAACTATTAAAAACCAGCAAAAACCTTGCGCAGATAATACATTAGAATAATTTATGCATTAGATTCGGCACATGAGAAGTTCGACGTTTGAATCAACACGCCTTGCCGCTCCAAATATACAATCTGCCGCTCTTAATTGATTCAAACGTCGCTCTTATGCCGCACTTAATACTTGTATTAGGTTCAGCGCATGAGAAGAGGGACGTTTGAAACGGGCTAATTCTTTCGAGATATAATTTTTTTTAAGATCATCGTTATAATCTTGCAACTCACAATGCAACTCACTTGTGAGTCTTTGGTTGTTTTTGTATATGCGTCGTAAGAAAATTTCGAGAACTAAAATCAAAACAGGTAGCTTGTTGAGAATGATAACTTTCTTTTTTTGTCTCGCGGATTTTTCCAAAGAATATGTAAGTCTGTGACAAGTAACAAGTAACAATAATTGTTCTGCAGTTCCGTTGCTTCATATGGAATGTATTTTCATGCATGTCAGACGGGACATTAAACTAAAGAGATGAATTATATATGAAACGTCATTTGCTAAAAGTGTTCAGGAATGTATTTGTCTTCGGGTTTTTTCACATGCACGGACTTTGCTTTTTCGTCCATCAGTCGAAAATCTTAAAGTGTCTATGAAATGAAAAATTCGTTGGCATTTTTTGTTGTTTTATTGTACAGATCGGAGCATGTCAGGAGCACTCACTAAAAATTTCAAGAGAATCTGATGCGTTAGTTTTCGCGCTATTAACTCTCAAAGTTTGCCATGGCTAGTTCGTTCTTGGAGAAAAATTGAGCTTTCGGTAACAATATTTATGACGTACGCAAATGGACAACTATGCATAAGAACAATAGATTTCACTGTTAATGATCCATCTGCGTACGTCATAAGGCATCGTTAGCAAGAAGCCCAAATTTCCCCCAAAACAAACTATCCACGGCAAATTTTGAGAGTTGATTGCGCGAAAACTACGCATCAGATTCTCTTGAAATTTTCAGTGAGTGCTTCTGTCATGCCCCTCTGTACAATAAAACAACAAAAATGCCAACGTATTTTTCACTTCATAGACACTTTAACCCTAGACAATTACTTTACCGTATCCACCTTGCACTCAGTTTATAAAATTAGCTACGTTTATTATATGAAATATAATGTTTTATTGATGTTTCCACCACTAATAAAAATGATAATCTCACATGTGTGATTATTTATGATTCACTACTCTATTAGTTGTGGGGAAATAGGACTATTCTCCTATATAAGAAATAGAACAATACACGAATGCTTTGAAATATGAAATTTATTTCTCGTGTTGACCAATATCCTTAGTCAACACTCAAAATAAATGTCATGTTTCCGCGCATCCATGTATTATTCTCTATATAATAAACAATATTTATCATTTTGGGTGTTTTTATAGCATTTCATTTTATCTTTCTTTAACTTTTCTTACATGGTTTGTTTTTTAGACTTTGACGAGTGTACTCTTAATACACATGACTGCCACATAAACGCATCTTGCTCGAACAATCCCGGGTCGTTTAACTGCACCTGTTATAACGGATTTTCAGGAAATGGCGTCACATGTTCGAGTATGTATAAAATTGTATTGAGAAAAAATATTTATGCATCTTTCCCTTTTGGCTACTTGAATAATATATACCTATAGATAAATTGGTGATTTCTTAATTACTAAATTTTTTTTTTAATTTTTAGATATAAATGAATGTTTAACGAATCCCTGTCATCAGAATGCATTTTGCAGAGACACTGTAGGTTCTTATGTATGTGAGTGCAATACTGGATACATGGGCAATGGTACCTATTGCAAAGGTAACATAAAAAGTGGTATTGTCAAATTCAATGTAGATTCAAGTAGACGGCTTGTTAAGGCAAAATTTGACGTATTTTTTATACAAACGGGCAAAAAGTACTGGTCACTGATTTGAAATATGTTTGACACAAAGCTCCTATGAATTAGAAAGACTAGAATGAGACTCAAAAAGCTAACTAAATTATATTAAATATACTCGCCGTTGGTGGTTGTTTAGACCACTAATAGGGAAGAATCAAATTTTAAATGGCAAAATACTGGCAGAAAACTCGCGTACGTTTTGCCAAAGTTTCAGCTTGTTTTTTTTTACATAATACTTTGTGTAACTATAGTTGCGCCTTGTTGACTATTTAACAATTAGTCACCGAAGTCGAGGTGACTATCGGTGAATATTTACCGAGCCGCGAAGCGGCGAGGTAAATACACCGATAGTCACCGAGACTGAGGTGACTAATTGTTTTAGTATAATTTCAGAGGTTGATAAAAACCAATCACATTGAAACAAAAACTTTTAGGCAACTGCTTTCATTTTAGCAGGGGTGATTCTGTTTATTCACAGACGACGTTAGCAAGCCACAGTCTTTGTCAGTAAATAATTTTAAAAAAAAAGAGTAAACAACATCCTACTTTGGAACTGAACTTGTACATACATTCAAATATATGCTAAAAAGACTTTTATTCTGGTGTTTTGGCTTCTGTGATACAGACTTTTTGCACTTAATTCATGTTCATTATGTTCTTCACTCATGACGAAGTTTTCGAAAACATCGCTACGACCAAAACCTAACCAAAACTTGCTAGAAAATACGAAGAATTATAGAAAATATACTTGCTTACCTTTACAAAGTTTTGTTTTTATAATATTTGATATGTACAACATCTCAGTGATAAATATTTTCAGTATTATGCTCTTTTGTTTGTTTCAAAAACTACAGACACCATTTTGAAAAATAAATCAACAGTTCAATGAATCGACAAATTCTAAATCTCATACTTCAAAATGACAACTCCGAGGAGGAGACTGAAACGAGTGAAGTCAGTGCAGTGTTGAATAAGTACCAGTCTCTTTTCCATAACTACTTTTGAAGAACAATTTCTTGTGATGTAATAGTCACCGCGCTAGGCGGTGACTATCACCTCAGATTCACCGCTGAGCGGACCAATCAGAAAGCTGGAAAGCCTCTTTTCCACTATGAAATTATACTAACTGCTCATAGACAGCTGTAGGGCGAGTTGTCTAATTGTTAATGGTTATTATATTAGTGTGTTTAAGATTGTATTAACAATGCGAAATAATTAAATTGTAGACAAGTTTGACTGCATTCCAACCAGTTTTGACTGGCCTTGTCATCAAAAAGCAACATGTCAGGATATCCCAGGATCATTTGTGTGCTCATGCCGAACTGGTTATACTGGAGATGGATCTCAGTGTACCGGTGAGTGCAGTGTTCTTTCCTGACACAGGATGTGCTCTTTTATTTGGCTGGAATAAACTTGTGTGACATTACGTTACATTTTTCAAAAGCATGTACTGTACAAAGGAGGGATGAATGTATTCAGGTACATGCATGCATGCATGTGCACTGGCGTAAAGTCTAGCGAGGTCTGCACGGGAAGTATTTGCCTGTATTTATCTGTATTGTATTTGCACCGGAGTAATACTGTATGAGTGCATGATCAGTATGATATGGACAAGATCGATGCGAGAATATATCCTAAGAACAAAAGATGCGAGAACGAAGCGATAGCCTAGTACAATATACAAAGGAGCGAGATGAGTGTTTTTATCTACGTGTATGTGCGCTGGAGTAACGTCTAGCACTGTGGCAATATATACGAGTGCATTTGCACTGGAGTTATATGAGTGCGAGATCAGTACAATGTAGACACGATTGATGCATGTGCATGCAGTGCACGGGAGTATATTCACAGGATCACTATGAGTGCATTTGCACCGGAGTAATATGAGTGCATGGTCAGTATAATATGGACGGGGTCGATGCATTTGAGAATTTTTATATTAACCTGAGTGTATTTGCCCAGGAATAATATGAGTGCATGATCAGTATAATATGGACAAGTAAGAATATATTCACAGGATTCATATAAGTGCATATGCACCGGAGCATAGGAGTGCATTATGATCATATTAATCAAATCAGTGTATAATATAGACAAGATCAATATGAAAGTATATGCTCGACAATGAGATGATGCATGTATACATGGATCGCGAATCTCGACTGCGCATCAGAATGACGCGTTCTGAATCGGGATAAAACTTAATTAACTTTATAACATCAGGCTAAAGCTGCAGTTTTCATTTGCATTTTCATTTACATTTCTGAACTCATTATACTGAATTCCTCAGCCTAATGTTATAAATTGAAATAAGTTTTATCCCGACTCAGAACGCGTCATTCTGATGCGCAGTCGAGATTCGCGATCCATGTATAGAAGTGAAATAACTTATAGGTTTATATGCACAGCAGCGATTTCTTAATTGTTTTATAAAGAACTTTTAATCTTTCTGCAACCATTGCATGATACACCATTCTTAAAGCATTTTCTGTTGAAATTTAAAATTGTAAATCTTGCAAGAATGCCCTAAAACTGCATTTCAATGTTCTTAGCGGGTGTCATTTATGATTGTCGTATATACACTCTCGCTGATAAAGGCATAAAACACAACCAATCATGCAGAGTGTGCTTTGTATTGATCACATTGCACTCACAGCCTTCCTAACTATGACTTGACGACAACGTTAAAAATATAAAAGTCGTTTCGGAGTTTGTATGATTTGGTTTTGTTTCGGGTTTTTTTTTGTTGTTTTTTCTTTTTGTATTTGTTTTCTTATTTTTTGTTTATGTTGCCTTTTATTTTGGGATTTTTTTTATATCTTACATTTATGTTGTTTCGTTTTAGACGTCAATGAGTGTACTTTAGGAACTCACGATTGTCACGAAAATGCCACTTGCCAGAACGAACCCGGCACGTTTAGTTGTCCTTGTAAATCTGGTTTTATCCGCATTGGTAATGACTGTCAAGGTAGTGTGCTATATATATTTCTCAAACTCAATAATAATTCATGAGGAAACAGTGGATCAGTTACCGAGACGTTGTTGTGAAATGTGGTAATAAACGCCCATTAATTAAGACAAGTTTTACCTCAAATTTCTCTTTAAATGCTGATTTGTTTGAGAAGCTATACCATATACTCGAAAGCCGTTTATTATCTGATTTAAAAACACCTCGAAGTGAGTTAAAAAACTCGGCTATCGCCTCGTTTTTCAAACATTTCTCAGTGTTTTCAAATCAGATTATAAATGGCTCCTCGTGTGTGATATATTACATATAGCTTTATTTCATAAACTCTCAGGGCCTTTTTTAACATATAAGGGGGGAAGCAAATGCCCACCCAGTCCCCCCTTGTGCCCCCCACGAATCAATTTTTGCCCCCACAAGGAATAAAAAACAAACAAACGGAAAGTTTTTAGCCCTTAATTAACAACTTAGACTTACTTAAATTATTATGTTGACCTAACATGAAGTGAAGAGAAATTGTTTTTAAATAAAATGGCAGACCACAGAAACTGCGGGCTCTCAAAGCAACAATGGCGTCGCTCATTTGAGACCACCGCAGGGACGTAGCCAGGGGGGAGACGGGGGGATCAAGCCGCGGCTCCCCTCCTTTTGATATAAAACAACAGACATGTAACTACAAAACTGATGCAATATGAATTGTGTCCGGAAATAAATTGTAAACAGTGTATTCAATCTACTGAGTGTATGCATTTTGAGTATCTCATTGTGACGTTTGCGTGTTTTGAGTATTTTATATGACGTTTTTAACCTTTAGAGTCTGTAAAATCTTCCTCCAAAAGCCAGGAAATAGCATTTCAGCGACTCTCGATTTCAAAATTTCCCGGGGAAGCACGCCCCCGCCCCCCCTAAAAATTTATTTTGACTTCGGCTCCCCCCCTTTCAAAGTCCTGGCTACGTTACTAGACCACGGCCCTCCGACCCCCGGGACATAGCTTTATATTAGTTAAATAGTTTTTATTTTGAAAAGATTATGTGGTGACGAAAAATCTTTTTATAGTTTCTCCCAAAAGTTTCCATATTATATTTGAAAGTGAACAAGCTGATGAGTTCTGACAGAAAGCGAAACAGTCAGAAATGTGTTGTATTTTAACTAGTTTTTATGACATTTTGACCTTCAGTGTTCTTAAAAATCACCCCTCAGAATGCAGGAAATGGCATTTCCGAGACTCTAAATTTCAAAAATTTCCGGGGGGCATGCCCCCGGACCCCCCTAGAAGAGTCCATTTTTGGGAACGCCCCCTAGTAAAATCCTTAAAAAAGGCCCTGAAACTCTAGTGTAATACAGAGTTTCGAGCACTGAAACGATATCGATTCAACAACATCAGCTTATTTGAGTGCAGTAAAAATTATCCATTATTTAAAAATTATCGTTATATTTATGAAATAAGCAGAATATGACATAACCGCTTAACATACATATACGAATTTTGTCTTATCGTGTTAGTAATATCTCACTCGTTTGCTTCGCTCACTTGTGAGAGATATTACCAGCATTCGAAAATAAAATTCGTATCTCCGCACGGTCATGCATGTAATAAAAGTAGCGTGCTGCGTAGGCTGAGTGTTGAAACAACAATCGAAATATATTAAGGTTAGATATACTGGCGAAACAGAGAACGTAGGAGTCTAACGTTTCGAGCGAAGGCCCTTCGTCAGAGAAACGTAAAGAGTGTAAACAAACAACGAGCTTATATAAGAAGGATAATAATGTGACCAAAAATAAGCCAATCAGATAATAATAGCAATAACAAATTAATAATGAGATGCGAAAAATTTAGCCAAACAAAGAAAAATGACAATAACAACTAAATAATGAGATGCAAAAGACATTTGCTATTCCTACCGTCGATATATATATATATATATATATATATATATATATATATATATATATCTTATATATTATATATACATGATGGCCCAATGCTGTGTTGTGAGACTGAGATGGTAAATCTTTTTATATACAAACTGACTAAAAACGATAAATTAAATATATATTTTATATGAACACATTATTTATTATTCCAAGGCGACAAATTTTGCTCAAAAAGTTCAGAGCAAACCCACTTCAGCAGTGTACCTTTACGTGCCTTTGTTATCTGAATTCATCTTTTTACCCATTTGTCACTCGATCATGACAAACTCGTGTTAAAAATTATACCAACTTCTCAACGTATATTTGATTATCATCAATTTCTTGTTTTTACTTTTTAGATCATAATGAGTGTAACACAACAAACCGTTGCAACGTGTCAACTTCTGTCTGTCAAAATCTTCACGGGGATTTCAAATGTATTTGTAAGTCTGGCTTCAAATCACAAGGTCAAATCTGCGTGGGTAAGTTTTTGTCTTCGCTTTTTCTTGTTGTTATGACTTTTATATAAACTCTTGAAATGAGTGGTCACAGACTACGGAGTAGTAAAGTATAGACCTTATTCCAAAATGGCCGGTCACCAATTTAAGATTCTTTTATATACATATAAATTAGACTTTATAAACTCATTTTCATGTGGAAAATTAAGAAAAAGAATTTTTACTTTAAAGCGAGGTCATAATTAAGCTACAATCAGTGACAAAATACCTTGGGACGCCTCGCATTGTTGGTAATAACCTAATATTTCTTTCAATTTTTTTCGTAATAAAGTGTATCCCTCCCTCCCCCTCCCTATTCAATGTTGAATTTAAAGTAAGGAACTCAGTAAACGTTGAAACGAACAACTAAAGGGTCACCAACATTGAACAGGGGTCCGAGGGATACTTAGACCGGAAAATATTGTCCTTTAGGTTGAAGTGTCCCAACACTTTTGTCACAGATTGTAGGCTATCTTATATGCACATAAAATAGTTTTGTGTTTTAAAACCGACATTTTGGAATAAGGTCAATTAAAATCAACTTGTTTTCTTAAAGTGCACATGAAACGAACATTAAGTTTGTCTTATTTGAAAGCTAAGGACACTTAAAATGAGAGAGTAACATCTTTTGAAGTTTTTTGTTTCCTTGCTTCGTTGTTGAGATATTTCAGTTTGTTTGAAATGTAAATTGAACAACTTGACGTCACATGTGCATAATGAGTTATCAGAGAAGGTTATATATCTTTGCTATTATCAAACCAAACTTAATTCGAAGGAAGCGTATGTGCGTGTGTTTCTCTCACAACGCCAAACATGTAGAATTTTCAAGTGAGTATGTTTGGTAATAGCAAAGATATATAACCTTCTCTAATAAGTAAACTCATTATGCACATGTGACGTCAAGTTGTTTAATTTACATTTCAAACAAACTGAAATATCTCAACAACGAAGCAAGGAAACGAAAAACTGCAAAAAATATTACTCTATCATTTTAAGTGTTCTTTCAAATAAGACACTTAATTTTCGTTTCATGTGCACTTTAAATAAAGCATTTGTTTGTTTGTTTGTTTGTTTGTTTGTTTGTTTGTTTGTTTGTTTGTTTGTTTGTTTGTTTGTTTGTTTGTTTGTTTGTTTGTTTGTTTGTTTGTTTGTTTGTTTGTTTGTTTGTTTGTTTGTTTGTTTGTTTGTTTGTTTGTTTGTTTGTTTGTTGTTTTTGTATTCCTTATTTGCTTAGTTGTCAATTGATCAAAGTGCTTTGATATTTTAAGCTTGGCCATTTGCTTTTGAATCGATTTAATTTATCCGGGCATGTTTGCCATTTGGCAACTTATTTATTACTTGTACTCTGGCTAATCCCATACGATTTTATTCATCAAGTGGAATTTAATGTTTAATAATACCAGCTGCAGCATGAAATAAAAGGCTTCAAATGTTTATTTAATGGATATTGAAGTTATTTTACGGTTAGTGGACAAAGGGTGTGTATGGATTTAATAACAGTGGTTCATGATTTTAAATTAACTTATTGAAGCGCTTTGGTAATTTGACTTGAAAATTCGAAAAAGTGAAGTAGCGCGTGAATGTGACGTCGGCATTTTGCGGTAATGAACTAAAATCCTAATTTTTTAACGATATCAGTTGATTGGTGAAGGAGCCTATGTAGAAAACTGTTGTGTTCAAAGTCGTTGACATGCATACTTGGCTTAGAACAAAGAAGGGAAAAATTAGTAGTAGCAAACAATCAACATGATATCCGATTACCCAAGAATAGCAATATTAACCATGGGTTTTTTTGTCGAGTAACAAGGGCTTATTGAGTTCTGAGATATCGAACCTTGCACATAAATTTTTTTATACTATTTATGAGCACAGCGAAATATTTTTCCAACCGACGCTATAGCTAAAAATACATCACAAACTTTAAAAATTTTTCTCGGAATACAGGATGATCCGCGCGATCAACATGAAACACTAAAGTAAACTAAATGATGTAATAATCATGACATTCAATAATTATCAAAAAAAACATTGTTTATTTTAATATTATTTTAATTGTTGTTAAATGTACAAGTTTGTTTGTTTTTATAAACATATTTTATTGAAAAGCATTTATCCCAGGAGCAGATCTGCTTATCTAGGGCCTAGTTCACGCGTACATGTACAAGTTTAGTTTCTATCTTTAATGATACTTTTAGCGTTGTGCTTTGGCTTTACAATCTAGTAGAATGCATTTTTTCGTAATTACAAGATTTATTTTTTTCAGTAAATATTTCAATTATTGCTATGCCTAAATTTCTCTGTCGACAATGTGTTTAACCCTTTGACTACTAGGGATTTTTTCTGGTCTTGATGAGCGAAAATAATAAAAACGTAAAAGGGTTAAAATGTCAAAACGTCTTACTGCTGAAAAGGATAGGTTAAATACTGATGCTCTCCATTGGAGTAAAAATATGATTTTAACTTACCAGTTTTTTTACTGTCTTTGATGAAGAAAATGTCAATGTTTTGTGTCTTTTATTTGTCTGTACACTACTCTCAATGTTTTTAAATTATATTTCTTTTACTGATAACAGTTTTTCTTCTTTTTTTTTTTTTGTTTTTGCTTCTGAACAGATGTTGACGAATGTGATGAGTCAAAGCATAATTGCCATGATGATGCCGTATGCACTAATACATTTGGCAACTTTACTTGTGCCTGTAAAACAGGGTTTGATGGCGACGGTGTCACATGTTTGGGTACGTTTGAATATTAATTTAGATGCTGAAATTACAAGTAGATTTCATGTCATTCATGTTAGTTTAGTTTAGTTTAGTTTAGTTTAGTTTAGTTTAGTTTAGTTTAGTTAAGTTTAGTTTAGTTTAGTTTAGTTGCATGATCAGTGGTTCCATTGGGGTGGTGAAACGATACAAAATGTTTGAATAAGAATAGAGCTACATTCTCATGGGATAAAGATTAATAGTACACCAATATGGTCGCCATATCATTGTTTTGGTTCACCAATATGGCTGCCGTGACGTCAGATGAAAACGATCTATGGGTAAAGGTATAAGTATAGAGATAGGGCATAGTCAATCGATATATGGTCTGGAAACTCGGCAAACTTCAAAGCGCCTATAATGAGCTGGGATTTTATGTTGAACCGTACCTTACACCGTGCACATCCTTTGTTTTAGGTTTATTAATATTTAAATAACACGGTTGAGTGATTGAACTAAAACGTTGCTATTGGACAATTCGTTCATTAAACTAAAATACAATGGGTTCAGTGACCGTGTACCGTGCACAAAAATGCATAAAAGCGAACAAAAAGATAGACAAATGACTTTAGCTGAGTTTCCAGACCATATCTCGATTAACTATGGATAGGGATATAGCATGTATGTATATAAAATTCAAGTTATTACATTTAATTTAGAAATTATTTAAAAACCTCGTCATCGTGCTTTATCATTGTCTATTGACATATACACAATGATAAAGCACTGACTTGGTTTTAAAATATTACTTCTATATATCCTCGTTCATGTCACCACTTTTTTGGCAAATTGTGACATTAACTATAGTTCTTTTAATGTATTTATAATAAATATTATAATATGTTTTTAGATAATAACGAATGCAAAGCGACACCCTTTCCCTGTCACCAACATGCTGAATGCACCAACACACCTGGTACTTTTGATTGTCAATGCAAATCAGGATTTACTGGCGATGGTTCTACGTGTAATGGTATGCAAAGTATTCTAAACAAAAATTAAAATATTTATTTTTATATTTCATTGTAATTATAAACTGAATTTAAAAACCTGGAAATTATTATTTGTTTTAAGAAAATACAGTTAGTACAAAATTTTAGTGCGCGGATAGTTATGAACATTCATATAAATACGATCGTATTACTCCCAATTTAAAAAGCCTGAAATAGTTGCCAGTTAAATGCGACTTAGAATATAGAGATGCTATCATGTCATATAAATGCATGCATAATCTATCACCTTCATATATCTCTACTAACATTCGGTTGTTCATAAAAGAAACATTAACCATAGTGCCACAGGTCAAAGAACATTCCACTACAGAGCGACGAAGATTTGGAACAACCTAGACAGTAGTTTAGACAGTATAATGAAAGTAGGGTGCTGGGTAGGCAGTGTAGAAACAACAATCGAAATATAGTAAGGTTAGATATACTGCCGAAACAGAGAACGTAGGAGTCTAACGTTTCGAGAGAAGGCCCTTCGTCGGAGAGAAACGTGAGAAACGTAGTTTAGATAGTAGTTTGTTTGTTTGTTTGTTTGTTTGTTTGTTTGTTTGTTTGTTTGTTTGTTTGTTTGTTTGTTTGTTTGTTTGTTTGTTTATTTATTTATTTGTTTATTTATTTATTTATTTATTTATTTATTTGTCTATTTATTGATTAGATATTGATGAATGTCCAGAAGCTTGTCATGTGAACGCTTCGTGTACGAATGTACCTGGTTCATTCAATTGTCAATGTAAGAACGGCTCATCTGGAGATGGCCAATCGTGCTCTGGTAAGTGATTATTACTACTGAACAAAAAAGCTTCCACCTTCTCAAAAAAAACAGGATATTATAATACAGTCGTGGGCACCTAAGCGTGTACACCGACCGTCAAAACATGTTCTAAATTTAAGCCAAAGTTAACAGTTTTGAAATCAACACCGTGAGATTGGCGAGACGTGTTTGGCCAAGGGCACATTCATGTGACAATAATGTATTGGTTCGAATGAAAACCTAATACGTTTCCAAGATATATAAAACAAAGTGTCAACAACTGTATTGAAAAAAGAAATAAGAGAAGTGAACAGTAAAATAAATGTGCGTAGGCACCATTAAAAATGCATTAGATGATGTGCCCTTTTCAGATTATTAGAAGGTTGTAGGGTTTGATCCTTGTCGGGATCAGAAACATCTTGTGTGAGTAACTGAGTCTGAAAAAAACCGTTTAGCAAACACCTGCAACATTATACCATGCTTGGACATTTAGCACATGTATATACCTACATTTATTCGTACAATTTACTTTTATTGATTAATTTACTTATATTTTCTAATTACTTTTATTAGCTATACACATTTCATGTAAAAACGCTTTCGCACAAGAAATATATAATATAAATTTGTATCGTGGATGAAACTGGAGGCACACATGTACCTGACCCCGAAAAGTAAAGCCCAGCCAGGCGCCCTGTATTATGGATGACCATCTCAGAACCATCTGAGTAAAGTCATTGGTTCTCTTTTGTGGCGCGAGGGTTTCAGTTGGGTTCGAGGAAAATTGTAAAATTTACAAATTATAGCTTGTATTAAAAAATGGCCGCCGAATTTAAATTCTTTACAGCGGTTGACCGTTTAGAGAAAACAATTGTCGCATTTGTTGCAACAGTTAATTAAGACGTTACGGACGGTTGTTTCCTGGCAAAATGTGAGACTTTGCTGGGCGGGACTTACAACGTTCTAAAACTATCTACGTTGCGTGTGAATTTAATAAGAACTTGTAAGTCCCGCCCAGCAACATCTGACATTTTGCCTAGAAACGTCACACATGTACAGTACAGTAAAAAACCGCTAACAAGAACCTACATTTTACCAAATCAGCCTGGGATAGGTTATATTCTTATATATTCTTATATAAATAAAAGCTGAGGTTCTTAATAGTGGTAGGTTCTTGTTAGCGGGTTTTTACTGTATAATTAATCAGTTGCAACTAACGCGACAATTATTGTCTTTAAACATGCACTCAACCTAAATGCACTGTATATACATATAAATCAGTCCTTATAAACTCGTTTTCATGTGGGAAATTTAAAATAATTTTTACTGTAAAACAAGGTCATAAGGGCAAAATTTATGCACATAAAAGAATTTTAATTCGGCGGTCATTTTTTGAATAAGGTCTATGCCGTTGTTCTGTTGCTGTGGAAAATCAACTGGTTCTTAAATTAATTTCAATTTCGAAAGTATCTTTTTTCCATTTTTTTCTTTATAATAGATTTAAATGAATGTGACGATCCCACAATATGCCTTAATGGTAAATGTACGAATTTCTATGGCGGTTACTTGTGTACCTGCAATGAAGGATGGTCAGGCACGGGTAGAGAATGCGAAGGTAAGTCTTTAATACTTAACATTTAAAACAAGAATTTTTTCTATACGTCGCGTAACATACGTGATTATGGAAAATACACATTTTCCGCTATTTTTTAATAATGATAATAATAATAATCTTTATTTAAACTGTTAGATCTCTTCAGTTATACAAAACTGGCATTGGGTCATTCCAGAAAACATCCACGCCTCCCCCACGGAGGAAATGTGAAGTTGACCCCCTCCCCCCTTCGGAGGTCCTAGTACATTTTACTATTATCAGAAGTAGATTTACCCTCCTCCCCTCCCCGGATGGCACAAATTTCCTCTGTGGGGGAGGTATGGATCTTTTCTGGAACGACCCATTAACGGAATGAATAGTGTGTATATATTATATCAAAGTTTTGAAGCAACTACTAAAAACTACACTAAAGACTACACTTATGGGAATTTACATCGCAATCTAAAATATATGTAAAAAGTGTCTGTTTAAAAATATTTGTAGAGGTTATCTCTCTGATATTTATTGGCAGAGAGTTCTAACCTTTCGCTCCTTCGTACTTGAACATTGTTTGACCCATTTTACATTTTGTTTTCGGGAGATTCAGCATTGTTTTGTCTCGAAGTTCCCCATTTCGTAGGGTGCTTTTTAATTTAAAAACACCTAAAGAATTATTATAAATCTAAAAAATCGTCTTCTACTGTATAGAGATAAAAGTTTCAGTTTACGACGCATTTCCTGGGTACATTTTTTTCGTCCTTCTTGTAAAATAATCCTCATAGCTCCATTTTAGATTTGTTCAACGCGTCTTGTTAAATGTGGAACCGCATGCAGTCATGCCAGACCACTGAGCAATAGTCAATGCTAAAATAAAGGAAAATAAAGAGGTTTTGAGTGGGAAACAAAAACGAAAATGTTCTGTGAACTTGAGACAATTTTGCTTCGATTATTACTGTAAATATGGCGGATTCAACATTTTTGTATCATATACTTACATTCATAATTATGAAAAATGTGTACATTTGAATTTATTTCTCAATCCCCAGCAATTTAAAAGTGTGTTGGCTGAATAAGTCCGACAATAAAGCTAAAAAAAAAGGTTTTGAGAGGGGAACCAAAACATAAATTGTTTTAATCGCTAATAATTTTTACTAGTTTTTGCAATTTAGCTTATTTTGCATTAATTTATTGTAGATATTGACGAATGCAAGCAGGCTAACATCTGCCCAAAAAATTCCCAATGCAAAAACTTGCCTGGACTGTACAGATGTCAGTGCAACGTTGGCTATTCTGGAAACCTTTGCACTGGTAAATATAACAATGTTAAATAATTTCATGTTTATCTTCTGTTTTTGTTAACTGTGGCGAACTCGTCTGATGGTAAAAAGTAGGAACAAGGAAACATACAAAATAGTGTTTAGCTTTACTGTTTAAACATTATCTAATTTGTAACGAATAGTAGCTACTGCAGGTCGGGGGTCGTTGTTTGGCCTCATTCTACCCGTACCCCCACTTTCCCTTGTCCAAACTGATTATCGATTAACTCGCTTAGGGATGGAGCGGCGTGGGTGTGTATGCATGGGAGGGGGGGGGGAATTCAGCTAATTCGGCTGCAGCTATTATCAGTACTTTGAATTAAAATAGGGCCAATTGCTTTTTGACAGTTCGCACTTTCCAAGGCAGGCAGGGTTTTCTTCGGCATATCTCATTCGTTGCCATGTTTACCTTAGAAGGTTTATACGATTATAGCTGCGGTGATGGCAATCACATTAGTAATTCAAAATTTGTACACAGAAATACTTTGGTGTAACTTTATAATTAGTTACTTACGATGTCATTATTTACTTTACGATATTAAAAATCTAGGAATTTTATTTATTATTTATGAAAAAGGCCAAATGTTTACAAAATGTTACATAAAAATAGACAGTTGTGTTGGCCATGCATTTAGAAATACTATCGTTTAGAAAACAAAAGTCTTTCTTTAGAAAGTGAAAACTTGGTCAAGATACTGTGCCTTTTTTCAACAAAAAAAGATAAAAAATCGAACTATAACAATGATTTAAAAAATTTATAAGCAAGAGAGCTAAAAATGCGTTAAATATTTAGGCGCTTAGACTATAATATTACGCGGGGGAGGCGATGTTTGTTAACAGCTACATATGTTGGTTTACGTAAAAGGTTTGTGACATGTTTCAACTTGATATTACAATCAGACAGAATCTAGTGTTAACGAAGATGGTGTTTTGCCAAGATTAAAAATCTTAAAAGGTTGTCTGTGCAAGTTGAAAATCGATAGGTGGTCGGGTAGTTTTTCAAATTTAACCACATTCACATTTGTTGCAGATAATTTTATAGATAATTCGTGTTGTGCAACTTCTCATTAATAAGCATGTGTTCGCTTAATTAGGACAAATCCGGAATAGCCAGAATAATGTGTGCGAGCGCTTGTTTAGGAAATACTATTCAGTTATAGCTCTTAAGATTAACCAGAATAGCTAGAGTTTCGCTGGATACAACGATGACTGTCATTGGTTGGTTTGTGGTCACATGACCTTAACTAAATTTCAATGTCTACCGAGCGGGCAATAATTGAGAACTTATTGCCTGCTCGGGCAATAAGTTTTCAATTGTTGACCGCTAGAATTTTGAACTCTTCACGGTTTCCTATAAACAAAAGCTTGTTTGGTAAGAAAAAAAGAATATTTGTAGGTCTTCAAAGCATGTGTGAAGATTAACTGGAGAAATGTATTGCTGTTCTTTTGTTCTGAGACTCATATTTGTTTGTTTGATGTGAAATTACAGAGCCATGAAATGTTTTGGTAAGTCTTTCAGTTTGTCTTTTCGTTTGTGTACTTTCCCTTGATAAACCAATAAACGTCGAAATTATTCAGCGAAACTCAAGCTATACAGCGTGTACCAAAAAAACCTGAACCCTTAGAAAACAATCTATTGTAGTAGTTTGAAAGCCCTAAAACCGCTGCATTATAAATTAATCAGCGCATAAGTTAAACAGGAAGAGAAAAAGCTTTTAAATACTTTCGCCATGCATACACTTCAAGTTATCTTAATTTCCCAGGTGTATAAGACCGTGTGTTTTACGCATCTGTGGGTTCAGAGAAATGCTTAGGGCTTTCAAACTACTACAATAGGTTGTTTTCTAAGAGTTCAGTTTTTTTTGATACACACTGTATAACAAAACATTTAATGTCTGATCCCTCGGGAAACAGTTAGTTTTGTTTTCCCTCGAGTCTCGATGTTTCCCTTGACTTCGTCTCAGGAAATATCAAGACTCTCTGGAAAACAAAACTGTTTCCCTCGGGAGCAGAGTGTATAAGTGTATATTATTATTCGATTTATTTTTATCTTCCTTTTAATTGGTTGAAGGACCGCTAGGTCACCTGCAAATAAATTCCTACAAATGCGCGGCCAGGGTATGAGATTGCCTACAAACAACATTCTGCTCATGCGCATTAGCGGGAAATGTTGTTTTGCAACAAATAATATTTTGGTAAATTGCTCGTTCAGCCAAGCTGCCAAGAAATGAGTGGACATAATTACAGGTAAACAATGGCAAGTAAAAACAAATCGAATAATAAAACAATTATTGAACTGGGTTTACACAAAATATCGTGATTGGTCAGTGTCTCGCAGTTCAGTTATTTACCTCTATCTTCGGCATCGCTAAATTAATTGATTTTCTCGCCACTGACAAATACGATATTTTGTTCAACCTCATCCAATAATTGTTAATTGTTGGGAAGACGACAGATCAACTAGCCGCTGAGCGACTGTACAGTATAGCGCGTACAGGCCAGTACGCCACGGACACAGGGAACCAGAATGCTTTTAAGCGCCCTTTTTACACCAAACAGGGCATCGCTCTTTAGCACTAGGTCTTGTTTTCAGGTATTATTTTTACTGGGGAATAGCCCAAACGGATGCAACCTAAGATGATAGATAACTTTGACACATAACTTTAGCGCATTTGGGAACAACTCTGTTTCTAAGCCTTTAAAGTAATTGTATGTGATTTTTCTGAAAAGGTTTTTACATTTTTCTGCTCTCTCAGATACGAACGAATGCGAGACAGTGAAGGACTGTGATGTTTCAGCTAATTGCACCAATACCGACGGGTCGTACGTATGCCTGTGTAAATCAGGATATTCAGGAGATGGTAAAACATGCAAAGGTAAGAATAGAAGACTTCTTTCTAATTTAATTTAATGTTAACCCTTTAACAGGCTTTTACTCTGGCTAACGCCAGACGATTTTACTTGTCAACTGGGTACCTCTCGCAGAAACTTGAACTTAAACTAACTTATATGTCAAGATCAGTATACAATCTGGAATCGTATTGTTGAATTATAATATTTCAATCAAGTCCAATTTGTGTTAAATGTATGCATATGTATTCTGACAATGTTGGATAGTTAAAGTGCCTATGAAACGAAAATTAAGTCGGTCTTATTTGAAAGAACACTTAAAATTACAAAGTAACATCTCTTACAGTTTTTTGTCTCCTTGCTTCGTTTCTGACATATTTTAGTTTGTTCATTATGCAAATTTTTAAAACATCTTGGCGTGCAATATACATAATGAGTTATCGGAGAAGGTTATTATACGCCTACACGCTTGTTTCGAATTAATCAAGTTTTATAATAGCAACGATATATAACCTTTTAGAATAACTCATTATGCACATGTGACGTCAAAATGTTTAATGCATATTAAACAAACTGAAATATCTCAGCAACAAAGCAGACTGACGAAAAACTGCAAAAGATGTCACTCTGTCATTTTAAGTGTTCTTTCAAATAACGCAGACTTAATTTTCGCTTCATGGGCACTTAAGGACGCAGTTAACAAAAATGCTACCTGATTCTCGTTTATAGTATGTAAAAAAGAAAAAGGGGTATTTAATAACTATTTTTTGGGAGGATTGGATACAATTCCATCCTAAATGCATGTGATAAGCTTTTGATTGGTTTATTGTGGACCCCAGTTTGTCATCGGTTAAGGTACCGCACATCAAACCGTTCACAAACCATTCACTGCGTCCCAAACCTTGGACACAAGTCAAATTCAACAAATTTTTTTCAGCTGTCGCTATCTTGGTGCCACGTGACCAGTTAGTTTGTTCCTGGAAGTTGGAATGTAGCTTACTATGAAATTTTCTCTTATGCAGGTTTACCATCGTTTGTCAGATAGACAACTGTTGTTGGGACTAATTTTAAATACTGTTTAAGTTACAACATTTTCACTTAGAAACACTCAAGTAATTTCAATTGATTTTGATGTATGCCGCATAGAAAGTTTAATTTTTGAAAAACAACTTTATAAAAAACTAGAAGACTAGATGTCTGAGTGGTATTCGGCGGCTAACATAATACATCTTAGACTTTGTTTGTGAATGGAAGTATAGTGTTCTTGTTCACTTTAGCAAAGCAATATCTTCTGTGCATGACCACGAAAATCACTCGAAATATTTCACTCATTAAATTTTGAACGGTGTATGGCCGCGCTAATAGATTTTCACATTTTTTGTCGAATTGAATTAGAAAACATGAACAAAAAAATATCACTATTTTCTCTTATTTTTTGTTCTACATGTATATCTGTGTGTTTCAATTTTCGGATTTTGGTAGTCATTCTTTCTTAAACGTTACATAAAAATACCACAAACAGTTATTGTTCTAAATACGGACTGGGACTGGGGGGAGCTAATCATCCTTACTTGCAGCCAGCGGCTGAATTGCGAAGGACGCAGATCAACGTGGCCGTGTCGAGGCATATCAAAGGCGCTCCAGGCAGCCGCCATACGACACAGTTCAGACCACGGATCACAGCTAAGATGTTAGGTGCTGATTTTATGGAGGGAGGAATACCGGAGAACCCGGCGAAAAACCCTCGAAGCACAGGGGAGATCAGCTACAACTCTACTCACATGAGTTCCAAGCCCGACAACGGGGTTATTCCTAAGCGGTCACCCATCCAAGTACTAACCCCGTCTAACCGGGCTTAACTTTTTGGTGAGAGGCAGCCCGCTAACAGCACACGCCACCCGTGCTCCCCTAAATACGATTTATTCTCAAATTTTAAATTAGATGACAATGAGTGTCTCCTCTCAAGTACAAACACCTGTCATTCGAATGCGACCTGTATTAATAGACCAGGGACGTACACATGTACATGTAAGAATGGATATTCTGGTGACGGTCGACAATGCACAGGTAAAGATAACTTATATTCGTACCAGTTTGTTTTTTTTAGTTTCCGCCTTAGTAATAGTTTTATATGTACAGTATAATTAATTTTGTAGGACAACAATTCGTGTCAGTTTGAAACTTTTTTTACCATAGATATATGTTTTATTGTATCAAAGTTAAGATTTGTTGTCAAGTATTTTTGTATACATAGTCTTTTACTATAGCAAATGAGATAAACGTAAATTTATTTGGTTATAGACATTTAGTCAATTTTAAATTTTAGATTTGTATATAACATTATAAACCACTTTCATTATGGCCATCACCGATTTAAATATTCTTATAAATGCAAATATTCGGATAAAAAATCGGTCGGTCGGGTAACTGGAAACACAAAACAGTATTATGAATAATAACAGTATTATGAATCGTATCTTTGTCATGTCATTGTTTTTGATTGAATTGTTTGATAGATATCGACGAGTGCAAGTCATCAAGTACTAATAACTGCCATGATACTTCTGCTAATTGCACCAATACGATGGGATCCTATACTTGTGCGTGTAAACCTGGTTTTACTGGAAATGGCACACAATGTGACGGTAATTATAGAACATCTTCATCTTGCTTTATATATATATATATATATATATATATATATATATATATATATATATATATATATATATATATATATAAAGCATGAAGTATAGTTACCTTAAAGTCTTACCTTTAAGAGAACACATTTTAGGCTAAATCATCAAACTTAACAGTGTTTGGCCTGATTTTTTGGGGTGCGCTCAGCCCTCTACGCTTATGTAAATAAGGTAAAACAAGTTGATTTTTTTTTAGATATTATGTTTTGTTCTGGTTCACCTTGTGACACGAACGCTCTTTGCTTTGAGCTAGATGATAGATTCTCATGTCAATGTAAGGATGGATTCACCGGAAATGGAACCGTTTGTACAGGTATTTGTCTATCTAGCAGTATCTATTTAAAATTGATTTTCGTTTCTGATTGGCTGCATTTCTGCGGTTAAATTTGCATAGCAATGAGAATATATTAGACGATTAACGTTTTCACTGAGATTGATACAGTTTTAAAGCAGTGAAAATTTCACCATTAGTATTTTGAATGAATAAACTAATTAAGCTAAACGAACTTTTAATAAAAGTAGTCTATGGATCATTTTCACTCCCGTGATCGGTATCCCGTTGGGGGTGGTGAAACGATACGAAATGTTTGAGTAAGAATAGAGTTAAATTCCCATAGGATAAAGATTGTTCACCAATATGGCCGCCATTTCATTGTTACTGTGCACCAATATGGCCGCCGTGACGTCAGATGAAAACCAAGAATAGAATGACTACGCAGTAAACACCCGCTGACAATAACCTACAGTATTCCGCTTAAAACGATTCTTTTTTAAAAAAGGTTCTTGCTGCTCGGCCAACAACTATTCAGTAATATCTTATGGGCGTAGGCCCGGCTAGACTACAGTTTCGAGGACACCACTCGTCTGCTGACCGCCCAAGATCGAGCGACCTACACACACGATATATTCTCCCAATGACTGAGCTGTATACGCGCACTGAATTTCCTCACACTGCTACATTGTGTTGGCATGTTTTATTTTTAAGAGAATTATGAGATAGTAATATCAATGTTTTTAATTATTTATTATATTAACTATTAATATTTCTGGATGTTTGGTTCTGTTTTTAATTTTAGACATTAAAGAGTGTGATACTAATCCATGTCATACGAACGCTAACTGCACAGAAAAAATTGGAAATTTCTCTTGTCAATGTAAAACTGGGTACTCCGGTAATGGAACGTACTGTAAAGGTATTTATAGAAAATTTGAAAATTCATTTGTCAGCTCTCTGACTATTATGCCTCTAGCTATGCGAGGATGCGGCCGCTGTTTTTGGTTTGGGTTTTTTGTTATTATTTTCCAATGATAATAGACACTTCCTGAATTCGTATCAATGCCCGCGAAACAATGGCTCCAAGTCGAGGTTGGCAATGAGATTGTATTGCGTTTATTGTTATCTTTCATGCCCAGCCTCGATTTCAAGCCGTTGTTCGTGATTATACTGAAGCAAATTCGGAAGGTATCTATTAGGTTTGAATAATGCGCGATGTAAATGCAAATAATACATATACACATGTGGTATATCTTATTTATCGCAACCCATTCCTGCGATAGGTGTCCGGTATATGAGAACCAGGTTCAATGTAGTCAATCAAGGTACATGCATACATGTTGTCTGGAAACTCGCTAAACTTCAAAACGCCTACAATGAGCAGTCATTATGTTGGAACGGTCCTCGTTGTGCAAAAACAATTGTTTTTCCCCCATTGATATTTAAATAACATAATTGATCGATTGAACCCAAACGCTGCTTTTGAATGATAATATTGGCGACTTCGAAAAAGGATGATGGCTTGGGACGAGGACCATTTTGGGGGAGACAGGGAACTTGTATATCGAGGCAAAAACTCTGATGAAAAAACATGACTAAAAACATCAAGAGGTTGTGAACGTAAGATTGTGAAGTATAAATAGAAAGACCACACTTTGGGAGTGATTTAACACATGGACGTTTCCATGTCCCCCCAATCTCGTACCATGGCTGCTCTCGCACCATCGTTTCCAAAGTGGACTATTTCTTTATTATATCAAAAACACATTGTCCTCACCGTGCACGAGTTTGCATAAACGTACAGAGAAAGATGACAACCAATACTTACGCTGAGTTTCCAGACCGTTTCTGAACTGACTATTGTTCTCTATTTTGACTGCACAGACTGCAGTTCTCGGCCTGTACGCGCGGTCAAGACGAGGCCAACATTTTCCCAGTACTGATGGATTATGTTTGGTTAATAATATATTTATTTATTTTCCCCCTTCTTTGTTCATCTTTTTGCTTTTTCTGCAGGTTTCACCCATTTTCTGGGTAGTTTTCTGAAATTCCAACTACGGATCGAGGGGAAATTAATTTGTTTATTTTTCTAATAATTGATAACGAGTCCCACTATAATACAGTTTTTCCCAAAAAAATAAAATTATCAGTTACACTGTACAATGAACTACAATCCTGGACAAAAGTCCTTGGGACACCAAGTGAAAATCGGCAAAAACGGCAAAGTGTCCCGACAGGATTGTCTGAAAATGATGAATTCTTAAATTTTCAACAAAACACAGCTTTTTAGCTTTGTAACATTGCAAAAGATATACAGTTTAATAAAAGAGCCCCCGTCTCTGTTCTCCCTTACCCCCTCAATGGGGAACGGTTCACTGGAGCAGAGTCTCTGCAGAGTTCCCACCCGCACCGGTACCACCCGCACGAGAGCTCTTATTTAATTTGCATATTCACCAACCTTTAATGATTAAAGCTGTTCTTTATTGAACACAGCAATGTCGAGCAAATAAACACACACACGCAGCAGTTTTGTGGGAGAAGGGGTTTTTTGGGGGGAAGCACTTCTATAGTGTAAAATTATGGTCAAGCATCATCCCACAGACTCATTCTTACATGGCCCTAGATTGTTGTCCAGGGGTTATAATCCCCATTAGGACTCTGCTAATGCGCACACGCGCATATATACGCACACGCGCATATACTGCCAAATAGGTAGCTAGCCTATAAGACATCAACCTGACCAACCGTACACACAGTTGGACAGTCCTTACGATTCGACTGATCTATAATTACAATAAATAGGCTGAGTCTATGGGCTTGAACGTGACAATCAGGAGCGCTTCATCCCCAAACCCAAACTTTGTATTTTTATTCAAAACAACCCATATCAACAATATATCAAGGATTACATTGAGTAATTTGACTAACATTAACAAGCCAGTTCGTTGACATAAGATCGTCTCTGGATTTCCAAATTATCCAATGTCTATGGGCGATATCAAACCCAACATAACAGGAAACTAAGTATAAACTAATAGCCACTCGAAAGATGAGCGGATGGTCGCACGCATATGTTATCAGTCAATATCTAATATCTAATATATGTTATATATCTAATCTATAAGCGCCGCGGCCTGTGAGAGCACGTATTAACGTGCTATTCTTAAGCGGTGGGTGGGCGGGAAATATTTTCTTTTAGAGCTTTACGCGTTTTGATTGTGCGTGCTATATCTTTGTATAGAGCTCGTGTAACCAAGTGAAACTGGTTTAGCGCGCGTTTTGCTTATATGTGAGTCTTTTGAAATGCTATTGGTTACTTTTCCGCGCCAGGAAAATTAGAGTTTTAATTGGCTAGAAAGTACTAGTCATTTGTTGTTCACGTGCACTGGCAAGCTGGATGAGCGAAAGCAAAAGGACTTTAGAGCCGGTCTGGCGTATATCTGACATGTTGATAGCTTAAATCGCCTGAAAAAACATCTGTTTTGCCAAAACCCAAGACACGCCTTGATAAGAACGTTTCCTCATTAACTTTATTTTATTAATGGCTTAATAAAATGGCTTCTATACTCCACAAACAATCTGTTGCTCATGCATGTGGGGCGTATTTGTGTCATTTTGAAACAAACTGCGCAGAATTACCGCGTCGAAATATTTTTTTTGTTTGATTTTGTTTATTTCGCAATTTTCAGACAATCCTGGACAAAAGTCCTTAGGACACCAAGTGAAAATCGTCAAAAACGGCAAAGTGTCTCGACAATTTTGTCCAGGATTGTAGCTACACGCAGTAAACACAACAACTATAATGAAAAATGAGCGTATTTAGTTTAGAGTAAATATACTACAAACTAAGTAAACTCACTTTTTTCCGTTAATATATAATTTATGTAATGTAAGTCGATTTTGGATTTTGTTTGGATGTATTTACATTATGTGATATTTTCAGTGTATCACGTCGTTGGCTGTAGATTTTATGCAAACTACTAGAAGTTTACTTTATATTCTACTTTTCTAATTTTTATCATTTTTTACTCATCTAATTTTTATCTATATTGATGCTATAACAATTGTGTAATTTTTCAAGCAGTGTTAACGATTTTCGTACGACTTAATTTTAATTAGATATTGATGAATGTACGGCACAAAGTAGCTGTCACATTAATGCTACTTGTAGCAATATACCTGGTACGTTCAATTGTGCCTGCAAATCTGGTTTTAGTGGAAATGGTCAGGAATGTCAAGGTAAATAGCAAGGAAATTTTCAACATTTTTATCATTATTAGTAGCCTGTTAATCCATATTTACGTTCAAGTTTGTTTGTAAATATTTTTATTTGTCACTGTATCTTCAAATTGTATTCCGTAAAATGTCGACGTTACAACGGCATTTTTTATGAATGGCTTTTTGCATTTAGTGTATATAATCAAAGGCTAAGTGTTAGGAAATTAAGCGCTTTTGCTCCGTTGTGGAGCTATAATGGGACGAAGTACTGTTTGTACTTCTTATATTATGAAGTGTATGCTACATTTGCGTACGTCGTTGTGTTTGCGCTTATTTTACAAGTGTGAACCAGGCTTGAATTAGGTTGTCGCTAAAGATAGTGGCTTTTACAGTAATAACGACGGTATATTCTATGTATTGTAGATATATCTGAGTGCTCTCGTAATGACAATCCTTGTCACGTGAATGCAACCTGTTCAGAACAAGTTGGAAGTTACATTTGTCAATGTAAGAGTGGCTTTACGGGAAATGGAACTCATTGTGCAGGTATTAAAACTAATTTGATCAACTTTATAAGAGACGACAACGACGATACCGATACCGGTGACGTTATTAGCAGAGACTATACTATATTTAAAACTTTATTAAAATATATACAGGACTACGTTTCGATCCATCTACGAGTCATCCTCAGGTAAAGAAAAAGAGACACTGAATGAATTGTATGTCTTAAATGGGTATAAATATGTAAATGAATGTACATGACAATAAGTCCCATAGGAACTATACTAAAGTCAACATAAAAATACTTAAACATAAACATAATGTACATAAAATACATAAAACTGCTAAAAGATTTTTTTAAAATTGTCTATATATAAAAACCAGGCTCAAGTTTCTTCCCGCTTCAATCTTCTTGTTCAAAGTTGCTTTCAGTTTGTCAATATAGAATGCCTCTAACAATAGGCGATCAAATTCGGCATCAGCCCTTCCAATTACAGAGAAGTCTTCCGTTGTTAAAGTCGATGAGCATTCTTGGGCATGAAGAGAAGATAATGATGGTTTCTTTTTTGTGTTCAAATGTTTTTTTTGAACACAAAGAAGAAGACATCATAGACCTTATTCAAAAATGGCCGCCGAATTAAAATTCTTTTATATACATATAAATTAGCCCTTATGAACTCGTTTTCATGTGTGAAATTCAAAAGAATTTTTACTTTAAAACGAGGTCTTCCGGATAATTTATATGCACATAAAAGATTCTAATTTGGCGGCCATTTTTGAATAAGGTCTATTATCTTATCTTCATGCCCAAGAATGCTCATCGACTATTACAATGGAAGATTTCTCTGTAATTGGAAGGGCTGATGCCGAATTTGATCGCCTATTGTTAGAGGCATTCTATATTGACAAACTAAAACCAACTTTGAATAAGAAGGTCGAAGGAAGAAACTTGAGCCTGGTTTTAATTTAGACAATTTTTTAGCAGTTTCGTGTAAATTATGTTTATGTTTTAAGTTTTTTTATGTTGACTTCAGTATCTTATAATAGTTCCTATGGGACTTGTATATATTGTCATGTACATTCATTTACATATTTATTTAACAAATAAAACATAAAGCTCCGCGCATATGTACTCTTATAAAGGCACGTTTGACGTCATTTGATCACGAAAGAAGTTGAGTAGAGGCACGAGGCGATAGCCGAGTGCCTTTACACTTCTTTCGTGTTCAAATCACGTCAAATGTACCTTTATAGGAGTACATATGCACATGAACGATATGTTTTATTTGTTTTACAAAATAAGAAGAGGAAAAATCAAACTAAAAGTGAGGTAGTTTAGGAATTTGGCGGGCTTTTCCGGCCAGCTGACGCCATTCTACGTCATTCATGATCTATGTTCTCTTATAAATGCACGGAGCCCAGCCAGTCAGAGCGTGCGTAGAGGGCACCTTATTTTATAAACCTATTTAAGACATACAATTCATTCAGCGTTTCTTAAGGTGCTGTTACACGATGCGATTTTTCTTGCAACTTGCGACAAATCACTGAATGTTGTAAGTTGCATAAAAAATCGCACCGTGTAACACCCCGTAGCAACTTGCGATTTTGTCATTTTTGCCGTGTTGCAAGTTGCAAGAAAAGTTGGATGGGTTCTACTTTTTGCTGCAACTTACAACAAAAATCGCAAGTTGCTGAACGTGTAACACCTTCCTGTAACTTGCGATTTTTTTTTTCCATATGTAAATTTGTTGCAAGTTGCAAGAAAAATCGCGTCGTGTAACAACACCTTTATTCTTTCTTTGACCTGGGGATGACCCGTACCAGGTCGACCTCACATCCAAAATTAAGGATTATCCTTAATTGTCAACTCGCCTAGAATTAAGGATAATCCTTAATTTTAAATGAAAACTCTCCCCCATACCCCCAACCCCTAACCACAACCCCCCGGAAACCCTAAACCTAACCACAACCCCCCGGAAACCCTAAAACTAACCACAACCCCCCGGTAGCCCTAAGCCTAATCACAACCCTCCGGGAAAAAGTCCCGCCTCTCAGACCCCGACCACAACACCCCTCTAGGATTTTTAGCTTTATGTGTTCAAGTTTAACATCCCACTTGTGGGACAGATAAATTAAGGCCATGTCTTAATTGTAGCCCTATTTTAAAGTTAAGGCCATGTCTTAATTCGAGCCCTATTTTACAATTAAGATATACGCTTAATTTTGGTAAGAGATCGTGTTGCCCGTACACGGGTCGAAACGTAGTCCTGTATGTATTTTAATAAGGTTTTAAATTCTTGTTGATCATGAAAAGTTTACTTTTATTATAACTATATTTAAATACAAGAAATTTTACAACTAAAACCTTTACATAAACGGGAGGGACTGTCCACAAATGATATATGACCCGAAGTTTATTAACGATATATCATATATATCACTGATCAACATAATCATCTTAAACTCAATGCATGTAAGAAAGCCGATTTGATCATATTATTATTAGATATATATTTATGTTTATATTAAAACATATATACATATATATATATATATATATATATATATATATATATATATATATATATATATATATATATATATATATATTTAGTAGAAACTTACTAGTATTCTATTGCAAATGCTGCAATCTGATTGGCTACTCTACTCGATATCTATTCGTCAATAGATAGCGAGTAGCAAATTGAGTACCAGTACTCGCGCGGCCATGCACACGAGGAGTGAAAGATTGTTTTGCCTTGGTTTTCGCACAGAAACAATGGTTATGCTTCGTTTTTTTAAATAATTTGGAAGAACTAAGGTACACAAGTTAGTTTCTACTAAAACAATTAGATTATTCGCTCTCAATTTCTATGAGATGATAGCTCCGCTCTCGTCAACTATTCACTCATAGAAATTTCGAGCTCATAATCTAATTGTTAAATATATATATATATATATATATATATATATATATATATATATATATATATATATATATATATATATATATATATATATATGTATGTATACGTCGTCGTTGTCTTTGCGCTTGTTTTAAAAGTGTGAACTAGGCTTAAGGTAGCCACCCTTCTGTTTCTTAAAAAGTTGAAAAGAAGTTTCAACCTCAAGAAAGAAACTTAAGAAAGTGCTCATGAATATTTTGAAAAAGAATGAAACTAACGTTGTGACGTTTGTACAAAAGAGTGAAACTAACGGTGACGTTTCAAAATGGCCGTAAATTTACATTGAATCCAATTTATTTCAAAAACGAGTTCGGTTATCCACAATTTTTTTTTGCATTGAAATATTTCTTTAAATTTAAGTAATCAATAGGCAGATTTAAAAAAATTCTGTAGAGGAATTATCGAAGAAAAATTATGTTTTTTTTATTTTTCAAAAAAATGGATCTGCAGATTTTTTTTTTTAAATCTTACTATTGATTACTTAAACTTAAAGAATGCTTCAATGCAAAAAGATTTGGGGGTAACCGAAATCATTTTTTGAAATACACTAAATTAAATGTAAATTTACGGCCATGTTGAAACGTCACTGTTGTCATAGCAACGGCTGAAACATATTATCTGTTAATAAACACTTATTTACTGGCGCCGAGGCTGCTCGTTGTTGCCCTTGGCTTAGCAGTAGGGACCCACCTTAAATTGATTGTCGTAAAAAATAGTGGCTTTTACAGTTCTAACGGTATATTGTATGTATTGTAGATATCCCTGAGTGCGCTGGTGATAGTAATCCTTGTCACGTGAATGCAACCTGTTTGGAACAAGTTGGAAGTTACATTTGTCAATGTAAGAGCGGCTTTACGGGAAATGGAACTCATTGTGCAGGTATTAAAACTGAATGATTTTTTTTCTATTCGACTAGTAACTAGTTAAACTTGTCGGAAATAGAGCACCTTTGCTTCCTTTCTCTTATCTAAACGATGGCATGCAATAATTATTAATGTTAATGGTCATGGTCATGGTCATAGTAATGGTAATAGTAATGGTGAAAGGTAATGATAATTATGGTAATGGTAATTACCGTAATGGTAATTATTGTAATGGTAATGGTAATGATAATGATAATATTTAGTTGGCGATTACATTTGTCGAAGGCTACGAGTTTATCAGTGTTTTGCTGTCAAGTTTTTTACTAGTTTCGTTAAATATAGTTGTTACTGTACGCTATAAAGTGCACAGGCAAATATTCGGTTCACATGTGTGCTATAAACCTAATTTAATTTAGATGTTGATGAATGCCGTTCGAATATCCAAAACTGCCATAGCAATGCTATGTGTGATAATGTTGTTGGTTCGTTTAAATGCAAATGCAATGTTGGTTATTCTGGAAACGGCACGTCGTGCGCAGGTAAGTCTGTCTGTCTGTCTGTCTGTCTGTCTGTCTGTCTGTCTGTCTGTCTGTCTGTCTGTCTGTCTGTCTGTCTGTCTGTCTGTCTGTGTCTGTGTCTGTGTCTGTGTCTGTGTCTGTGTCTGTGTCTGTGTCTGTGTCTGTGTCTGTGTCTGTCTGTCTGTCTGTCTGTCTGTCTGTCTGTCTGTCTGTCTGTCTGTCTGTCTGTCGGTCGGTCGGTTATATGAGCCATTAACAAATTTACCAAATGCGTAATTTAAATTTAATTTAGATGTCAACGAATGCGAGGGCGCAAACGATTGTCATACCAATGCTAATTGTACGAATACAAATGGTTCCCATGTTTGTAAATGCAAAGAAGGATATTCTGGGGACGGCAAGTCGTGCACAGGTAAATATCATATCTGTTCCTTTTTCCGTATTTAATGAACTCGCATAGATTCACGTAATAAGATTCTATTTCATTTCTAATTGTTATTTGTATTTCCATCTGATTGACTCATTTTTGTATCAACAGCGAAGCAGTCACTGACCTCTATATAACTGGACTGCGGGTGCCCCACGTAGAAATTCACGCCATCAGACACCATCTTGTTATCACAGGCCAGTTTTTGGCTAACCGTGTCTTATGAGATTAAAAAGGGCATAGGACCAAATTTAAAAAAAACAAACGGCTGAGAGTTGACAAACATTTCGAAAGCCAAAAACGATTGTCTAGACTAGGCAACTAAACTAGGTAATTTTAAGATAATTTTAATAATCGTACTCATCACTTTACGTTAGTCATACAAATATAAACAAAAACATCATTAATTATAAATAGGATAAGTACAGGGCATTCTAATAGCAAAGCTAATCTAGAGGATACCCCGTCATTACAGTAGTAGATCTAAAGGTTTTTATATAAGTGAAGTAATAGCATATTGTCAGAATAATAGTTCTTAAAAATAAATAAAGAAGATAAGTTCATAGTAGTTACAATTAATTAGAAAAATAAATAAGAAATTGTGAGGAGTCGTAATTATCAATTAAATACAATTTAAGCTTTCTTTTAAATATAGAAATAAAGTGATTGACAATTCTTTAAGTCATTGGAAATTGAATTCCATAAAATTGCACCAGTAAATTTAATGGTTCTTTTGCCATATTGATCAGTATTTCTCCATTCTAAATATATATTATTTTTTGAAGATTGACGAGTTTTCAGCCACAAACTCAAAAAATTATCAAAACAATGAACATCCTCACACTCAGGTTTCTTTTTATAAGATAATTCTGAATGGTTATATATTGTATTTGTATGTTTCTTGAGTTTCTTCGTGTTCGGGAGGATGTTTTAATTGTCCGTTTTGAGCTTGCTTCATTCGACAACAAACACGGCAAAGAAAAAAGCTTGGAATTTTCCACCGAACCTTTGTTTCACACTAAAATTTACATGTATTTCAATGTCTTCGAACTTTTAACTTTAGAAAAGAATTAAATTTCTGAGTAAACGTCTTTCTCAAAGCCTTTTTTGCTTCAAAAGAGTTATCAGCGTGAGTCGTCAACACTTCGGGCTACTTTACGCCGTCCGAAGATCTACAAGATGGCGCCGTTCAATTGGAGACACTTCATGTAATACAAAAGTATCGGTGACTCGCAGTCCAGTTATATATATATATATATATATATATATATATATAGGTCAGTGGAATTAGTGGATACTAAGTTAAGTTAAGTTAAGTTAAGTTAACAATAAAATGCCTTCGGAGCCAATGAAAATGCAGAAATGAGACGACAATTTACCGATTGTTAACCGATTATGCCTTCCGAGCCAATCAAAATCAAGCGTGAGACGACAACTTACGACTTGATAGCCGATTATTGTAGAATGTAGTCGTCGTTTATAGATGAAGTGATTTAAAATTATAGCATGGTCGATGAAATAAACGAACTTGCTCTGTTACACATTAAAAATCCGTGTGTTAAGTTAAGTTAAGTTAAGTTAAGTTAAGTTAAGTTAAGTTAAGTTAAGTTAAGTTAAGTTAAGTTAAGTTAAGTTAAGTTAAGCTTGTAAACGAAGTACTTCATGTAAGTCAATGCTATGGCAGCATGGAGACGAAGTATTCAGGGAGGGAGATATTTATTTAAACTGACAAGGCTGTGCATTGCTGAACAGAAATGAAATTTTCTTCTAAGAAAACGAAACTAGCTTCAAGATCAAGCAACAATGTGCAAAATCTTTGGTAGTCCACGAGCAAAATTATTATGCTATTAAATAACATATTGTACAATAGTCAAATGTCAGTGACAGGCTATGTAGAGAGTGCCGAAAGGCAAGCCTTTATATTTATAATGAATAATAATGGGGTAATTAAATTGTATGCTGCAGTTGTCAATGTCATGCAAAAATGTATGTCATGAATGCCAAACATTTATTCTACCTTTTACTGCATGTATGCATATACGGTATATGTCTACTCGATCTTGAAGAATAATTAGTGTATAGTAATTGCTTTCATAATTTTGATGACAATTGCTGAAGATCTTCGTTCACAACTTCATTATTTCTAAACTTTACAGCAGTCATACTTCATATATCAACTGGATTGCATTATAATAGTTTGACAAATTGTTGTAACAAAGTTATTTAAATACTTTATTAGTCAAATTTTGTGAGCTGTTATTGATGTACTGTATTAAAATTAGATTGGCCTACTAAACTTTACAACAACCGTACTTTATTACCATAGGTTTTAAATACTACCATAGCTTTAATAGTCAAATTATGATCACACTGCCTGTGACCACGAGGACCGAAATTAAAAGCCCAATTTGACTGAGTTAGCATTTGAATGGGTGACCATGCACATATCTGCATGGGCTTGGGACTCATGCTTCTGTGCCAGATATGAGTAGAGTTGTTAGTGCTCAGCCTGCTGTGCTTTGATGGCTTTATTCTGAGTTCCTTTCTTAAGGATCTTGTTCAGCTCTGAATACAAGGTCACTACAAGTACATACAGTAATTACAGCATTGTTTTTACCATAGTTAGCTATAGGCATGATTGAACGCAGTAGATACATGCATGTCTGGAAATGCCTATTTTTTAAAATTGTTCGCTTGTCGTCACTCGTCAGTTAGTTACTTAGTTAATTTGCTTATCCAGAAAGGGAAGTGTTTTTTGTCAACAATCAATTCATTGCATTATTTTGATGACCTTGCTTTTCTTTATTTAGTAACTTTACAGCATTGCCAGTGGTACTCGAGATAGTTGTAATTGCGCTGCCCTGAAAGTTAGCTTGCGGGCGCAGATAATTTTCATATTCTGTGTGTTCGTTCAGTCGTTCGTTAGTTCGTTCGTTCGTTCGTTCGTTCGTTCGTTCGTTCGTTCGTTCGTTCGTTCGTTCGTTCGTTCGTTCGTTCGTTCGTTCGTTCGTTCGTTCGTTCGTTCGTTCGTTCGTTCGTTCGTTCGTTCGTTCGTTCGTTCGTTAGGAATCAATAGTATATTTTGGACGCGACATTTTTAACAAGCGACATTTTTGACGCGACATTTTTAACGCGATGTTTTGAACGCCACAGGGCACCGCTTTGTAGCACTGTGTCTGGTTATCTCAATCGATTCTTTTTATCTACTAATTGTATAGAATATTTAAAATACGGCTTCTTCACAGGGTATAGAACGTTTGGTCAGGTTTACATAACTTTGGTTATTGGATATCAACTTATAACCAACCATCTTGTTACAACTACGTGATTACGTCGTTGTTTTTCACCATGGCCATGCCATTTCCAACTACCGCAGTTGATACATGTACGCCTGTGCGTACCTATTTTGTAAGATATTCAAAACATTCGCAGTACGTGTTTTATCATATCTAAAACACTTGGCTATTGCGTGTTTTAAATCTGATAAAACATGCACTACTGCTCATATTTTTAATTATTACATAAAGTTTAGCTCTATTTTTTAATTTTACCACACTTTTCAGATATTAACGAATGCGATTTGAATACTCACAACTGCCCTAGCAATACTGCTGACTGTAAAAATGTTGGTGGTTCGTTTAAATGTGAATGCAAAGTTGGTTATTCTGGAAACAGCACGTTGTGCGAAGGTAAATATTATCAGTTTAATGAAGTTCGTTTTTCAGTATTATACAAACATCATAGATTATTAATATATTTTACCTCAGGCATATGATGAGGTTGGACAATATTTCAAATACACCTTGTCTTCTCATCAGACAACTAAATTGTTTTAATTTGTATATGTGTATTAGAAGTTGTTTTGAAGAACTAAATCTTATAATGCAGCTTATAATTACGATGAAGAGGATAATTATTATGTCATATATTTTCGGTGAAGAGCGCTTAAAATCCTATTTAAATAATGATTAATGGTTTGGCGTGCTCCATCGAGTTATGGATGCACACGGGAAGTTGGCAGAGCAAGAAAAAAGCGTAAGAGTTGAGTGCTCTCGTAAAACTATATTTATTTCGCTGATTAAAAATGAGTTTCTCATTACGTTTGAAATTACCGTGCTCCGTCGAGTTATGGGGCAGGCGCGGTAGCCAATCAGAAACGCCGTTATATTACAACTATGTTATAAAACTTCTTGGCGTACCACTTATAAATCCTTCTTAGCATGTTATTAGCTTTATTATGTGGCTTAAAAATTAACAAACCTTTTATAAACATCGAAGGATTGAGAAACATTTGAAAAAAGATTAAAAAAATCATAATTATGAAAGCAGATAGGCTCAAAAAGTTGAATACGCCATATTTATAATAATCAATACAACATTTGCTGGTGTTCAAACAACATTTTTCTTTAGGCGTATCACTCAAACATTTTTTTTAGCATTATTGTGTAGCTCATTGAAAAACATGTCAAAAGATAAAAAAATCTGTAAATATGAATTAGATATGATCAGTAGAAATCAGTTATGAACGCAGGTTACGCGACATGGAAAAAATTATTTTCTTAGTTATTATTTTATGACTGACCGCCTGGCTTAGCCGACTGACGGATTGATTGATTGATTGATTGATTGATTGATTGATTGATTGATTTATTTGGTTGGTTGGTACCGGGTTGTTTGCGGGTAGATGGGTGGATGGTTGAATCAAAGAAAGTTCTAAATGTGTTATTTAAATTTTAACTTACTTTAGATGTTGACGAATGCCAAGGTCAAAACGATTGTGATAGCAATGCTGATTGTACGAATACAGGTGGTTCCTATGATTGTAAATGCAAAGATGGATTTTCTGGGAACGGCAAGTTGTGCATAGGTAAATATCATACAGTATCTGTTTCTTTTACGTATTTAATGAAGGACGTTTGTCAGTTTATACATAGACTTACATAATAAGTTGTTAACATATTTTGTCGAGAAACGTGATATCACTTAAAACATCAAGCTATTTTTTCAACGCCTCTCTTCTCAAAACACGATTTATTTTTTTTTATTTTATCTTATTTTATTTCATTGCCAGTTGTTGTTGTTGTTATTGTTCTGATTGGCTTATTGTCACACGATTTTACCACTTTATAAAGTTTAGCATTTTGTTATATATTTTACCACACGATCCTTTTTGACAGGGCCTTTGCTCAAAGCGTTAGACGTTTCGTTATCAGTATTTTTCTAGCACACCAACCTTTTCAATTTTTGTTATTTGTATTTTTACACTGCCTACGCAGGATACTGCTTTATATATTATAGCAGTAGAGGCTTTTGTGTGTGCGCTGGAGGCTCAGTACCCATTCGACTGTAAACCAACCCAGAATTCTTAGTAATCATCTCAATCTTACATCAGAAAAAGACTGATAAAACACTTTTGTATTAGAAGACAGATATGTATGCTTTTATCTGATAAAGTTTATCTTATAAATAAGTTTTGTGGAAACACCACGTAAAATATTTCTTAGCAAAGAAATATTTTACGTAGTGTTTCCACAAAACTTATTTATATTACTTTATCGCCATGAAAACGTTCAAAGAATTAAAATTTATCTTATCTAACAAAAACAATGTACGTGTTATTCACAATTCTGTTTGTAGTTAAAGTTGTTTTCTTTATTACTTCAGATTTAAATGAATGTAATGAAACTCCAAGCGTTTGTGATAGTCCGTTCATCTGTGAAAATTTGTATGCAACACATCGATGCACTTGCCCTATTCCCGGACAACTATATAAGTACAATAAATGCAATGGTAAGTAATTATCACTTTTTCAATTTTCGCCTAGTTTATTTATCTGTCTGTCTGTCTGTCTGTCTGTCTGTCTGTCTGTCTGTCTGTCTGTCTGTCTGTCTGTCTGTCTGTCTGTCTGTCTGTCTGTCTGTCTGTCTGTCTGTCTGTCTGTCTGTCTGTCTGTCTGTCTGTCTGTCTGTCTGTCTGTCTGTCTGTCTGTCCGTCCGTCCGTTTGTCTTTTTGCATTTCTGTTTGTTTGTTTGTTTGTTTGTTTGTTTGTTTGTTTGTTTGTTTGTTTGTTTGTTTGTTTGTTTGTTTGTTTGTTTGTTTGTTTGTTTGTTTGTTTGTTTGTTTGTTTGACTGGCTGCCTGCCTGCCTGCTTGCGTGTCTGCCTTTCTGCTTGCTTGTCCGACAGTGTTTGTATGTCTATTTGTTTGTTTATTTGGGGTTTTTGTCTTCTTTTGATTTCTTCTGGGGGTGGGTGGGTATTTTGTCTTGTTTTGTTTTGTTTTGTTTTGTTTTGTTTTGTTTTGGTTTGGTTTGGTTTGGTTTGGTTGGTTGGTTGGTTGGTTGGTTGGTTCGTATACAGATACACTTGAATTGTGAATTGCGGAAAATGAGCAATTAAACTATCTCTATTTGGGTATACACTGGTTACTAAATTAAAAGAGAAGTTTTCGCAAGCTTTTCCCTATCTTGAGTAGGATATACACTGAACTAATTGCCAGTAGCGGCAGCGGCCTAAATGAAAGGCACTTTTTTAATAGTTTGTACCTTGAAGTATTAAAAGTACATGTTTGTGAAAATTGATCGTCTAGATAAGTGCAGTGTTGAAAACTGAGACTGTCGCTGTGTTACAGTTTGTATATAGAATAAAATGTCAGAGATTAGTATTGAATTAATACACATGCTCGCACAACATGGCGTCCCCTATTCATTAATTTATTTGTTTCTCATTACAAAACCTTCTCAGTTCTTAAAAAAGCTCATTAAGTTTTCGAACGTCGTTGTTAATCCAGATACATAGTTTAACTCTTACGATGTAAACATTCATTAGTTGGCCTATCCTTTGTCTTTCCGGTAGCCTGGATCAACTTTTTCAGATCATTCTTGTACCTCGGTAAACGAGCTAACTTGGTGAAACCTACTTAATGTGAACAAGTTTTCTGATTTGGCTATAAGTAACCATTCCCATTTATTTATCAATTACCAATTCGTTTAAGTTTAGGATTTTTGTATGGGTTAGGTGATCGAAACCAATCAGAGACGTTCTTAGTATAGGCAGGTGCCGATCCATGCAGCTATAACTCGGCGGTATATAAACACGTGCGAAATATTTATCCACTTTTCCACAGACTGCTTGTACGTGAAAACAGCAGTCTTACGAATATTCAAGCTGTATGTTTTTGATCGTCTTAACTATAATTCTTGTGTGGTCATGTTGGTGTTCAAAAAAACAACAAAACTTAAAAACCTATTTTTACGCAACTAACATGGTGGTATAATGTATAAGCATTTTGCCCTAAACAAGGAAAGTTCATTTTCTCCGACAGACAACGAGCATTTTGCCTTAAACAAGGAAAGTTCACTTTCTCCGACAGACAACGGCTGCATGTCTATTGAATCGTTTTCTCGACCTTACTTTAAAGTTATTTTTTCTATTTCGATAATACTTAATATAGATGTACTTGTATTTAATCTGGAGTTCACTATTCTGGAAGGAGAAAAATTCACTAGCGACTTAAACAATCCCAACTCAGAAGCTTACTTATTGTTAAAGAAAAACCTCGAGTCTTCGGTAAGTTTTCAGTAATTATGAGACAGGTTGCTTACGTGTTCTTTCTTTAGGGCGCGATTACATGGACCGCGCTGGCCCGGTTAACCGGGATGAGTTTACGAAACGATTACATGGAGCGGGCTAGCCCGGTAAGCCGGGATGATTTCAGGCCGAAATTCGCAATTATCAAGTAAATAAGGGCAAAGCTACGTTAGTTTTACTTCAGTTTTATATATATACATATTTAGTCGCGAAGACTAATTAATTTAATAAATCTTCGCTATGATCATGAAACTCACAAACAATGTTTTGATGTTCTATTTCAGTTCTTTTCAGCACTATTATTCACACAGTCAAGCAAACGAACGCGTATCGAAGCGAGTTCAACAGTTTTTCAGCCCGGTTTGCCGGGATGAAAACGATTACATGGACATTTTCATCCCGGCAAACCGGGCTAGCCCGCTTGCCATGTAATCGAAATGTTGAAACAACATGCGTTTGATATATAAAGCGGGCTAGCCCACTCCATGTAATCTCCCCCTTAGTACGTTTAATATCATATACATTATATCATAAATCATATATCGTTTCATATAATAATGATATCATATCGTATCCAATATCATATACATGTATCATCATGCTTATCATGTCATCATATTATCTTATAATTATCGTTCTTTTTTTTTTTTTAATTTAGTTTGTTGAAATATTTTTGTTTTGAAAGCTAAATATTGATCAATGACACTCATATTGTTCTACTAGGTTCATTTCATTTTCGTTTATTAAATTCGCCAAAAAATATAATATAATTAAATCACAATTATAATAATTAAAGGTGATATCCAGCGCGTTCTGCGCATGATCCGCCATCTTTGTTTTGAGCACCTCTCAAAACATGACATTCGAAGATAATTACATGAAGTACTCAACCTTAGTGGAGTACTTCATGTAGTTATCTACGAATGTCACGTTTTGAAAAAACCGTTCGAAAAAACATGGCAGAAAATTAAGTGATTCAATGGGGATATCTCTTCGGATTTCTTCTGAAAATGTTGTGTTTTGGGTACAAGCCATGAAAAGGAAGCAAGAAAAGTTTACAATCTTGAATAAGGTATCAGTATATATTTTGTAAACGAAGAAGTAAACATTAGTTTCGTACATGCGCAGAACGCACTGGACACCACCTTTAACGGCAAGAGAGTCCATTAGAAGCCAGAGGCTTTATACATGCTAGGACTGCCTTGTACAACTAATAAGTTAGTTAAAATTAGCAAAAAAATAAAGAAAAACGTGATGGAATACATCACATGACAAGAAAAGTTCATAGTCAAAATATTTTAAGAACGGGAAAAGAGATAGGTTTTTAGTTTAAATTGAAAAAAAATATGTTTGTGTTATTTCGAATATCAGGACTCAACGTATTATAAAATAAAGGACCTTGATATCTGGCAGAAAATTGCCTACAGTATGTGAGAGCTACAAGCTCGCTCCACCCGTGCTTTTTTGTCGAACATGACTTTTTACCGTTCACTCGCTTATACTCTTGCTTATACTCACTCACTCCCACATTACTCACTCGCTCACTTACTTCTCATTGCATTTCTCTAAAATGGGAAATGATTTTGTATCCAAGCAACCTATCCCAATGCTGGGTCATAAACTTCCACACTTGACTGATGTATATCCAGACTGGACTGATATTCATCAAAAAAAAAACCCCAAAAAATCCTTTTAAATAAATCGCTTACTCAATCACTCACTCACAGTCTCACATAATCATTTTTGTGATATATTGTTTGTTGTGTATAGGTAAACAATGCTTATGAAAAATCAGGGATATCCAAAGACTTCTTGGAATCACATTTAGTATCTCTAAGGTGAGACAATTAAATTGCCTATGACACAAAAATTAAGTTTGCTTTATTTGAAAGAACATTTAAAATGACAAAGTAACGTCTTTTACAGTTTTTCATTTCCTTGCTTCGTTGTTGATATATTTTAGTTTGTTTGATATGTAAATGTTACATGGTGTGACTTTAGTTCGAATGAAGAATGTACGTGTGTAGTTCCCACAACACGAAACATGTAGAATTTCAAGTGATTTGGGGCGATAATGACAAAGATATACCTTCTCCAATAATTAACTCATTACGCACGTGTACGCCACACCGTGTGACATTTACATATCAAACAAACTGAAACATCGCAGAAACGAAGCAAGGAAACGAAAATTTGCAAAAGGTGTTACTCTGTCATTTTAGGTGTTCTTTCAAATAATTGCACATTTTCGTGTCATACTTTAAGGTTACTGTAAACCTTCGGAATATGTTTTGGGAAAGACAATATAGGAAAACTTTGGAATTTGTCAAAAAAGAAACATCACGTGTTCCATTCACTTTATGCGGAAATGTCTTGCATTTATTCTGTTGTTAAAAATGTGTCCTGGCGTTTTCTAAATTCTTAAAAAGTTATCACGATTTTACTTCTTTTAACGGATAGCGTAAGTTTAACAGGCCTTGAAATATGTTCAAAAATGTTTAAATACTAAACTACTTAAAAATATTTCTGAACATCAAACGGGGATCCAAACTTCAAGCTTCTGATGACTGACTGGAGCTCTCTCTAATCATTGCGTTTGAGAAGCTTGAATAAAGAGCAAGGGTTACATATTCATATATAGTCATATGTACCTCATACGGTTTGCTTATGATATGTATGTTAAAGTGATGTTAAGGATTGCGTGTAAATGTGGTACATGTGCAACAAACTTGGTGTAACAAAAGTTAATGTTAACAAAAGTTTGGTAGAGATTTGCCAAGCTCAAATATTTAGAAAATGTTTCTAAGGCCTGGTTTAGACGTCGAAGTTCCGTCGCATTTAATTCGTCGAATTTAATGCGACGATTATGCGACAGAAGTGACACATTTCGGTTTAGACGTCGAATTTAATGTGTCGCATTTAATGTTACGGTTGAAATTTAACGCCAAATAGCTCTTAATGTTGGTGTTTCGAGGTTCGAATTACAGCGCGTTCCAATTTGCATGGCACCCAGCTGTTAAGAGAAACGCCATGTTTTTATCTTCAAGTGAGAATACCAAAAAGCTAAAACGCAAAGAAGACCTTCAGATGCTCTCTGTGTTTCAACATGTGTCGTTAAACCTTGGCGTTGGTCGCCTGTTTGTCGTTAGTGGAATTGGAATGTATAAGCTTTCGCTTGAAGCTCTCTCATTCTTAAATCTCGATTAATGTGTTGCTTTCGGCTAGTTCGACAGTTTCCTTCAGCCGTAAACTCCAATACCTTTAACAAGTAACCCTTTATTGCCACCCAACTTCATACTAATTGTTTTCGTCCGTCACAAAACATTCTGGACGATACAAACGAGTACGCCATGTTGAAAATGATCTTCGTGGGGCCCACGAACTGTAAAATTGTTGGATATTGAGGGATACTGTAGGATAGAAAAAGTGATTATACTAATTTATGCATTTTATTCGACTGCATTTTATGCGACGTCTAAATCAACGTCGCATTTCCGTCGAATTATGCGACACAGCTCGTCGCATAATTCGACAGTGTCGAATTAAATGCGACGTGTCGAATAAAATCAGTTTAGACCTTGCATTTCCGTCGGATAAAATTGGTCGCATTAAATGCGACGAATTAAATGCGACGGAACTTCGACGTCTAAACCAGGCCTAAGACAGAGATTAGCGTCATTGATTAGGGCGTCTAACCGATCATCATGCACAAAATTACTAGTTAGCGGTCTTTGTTTTGGGTTTTTCTGTGGATTGAGATTGGCAAACCGTCTGTTTATGTGTTAAATATCTAGTATAGACCCTTTTAGTAATTAGTATAGAATGCGCAATTTTCATCCTATGGCGTCAATTTCTTTTCAATTTTTCCTCTGACTTATTTTCAATTTCGTTTGTTATCTTAGTTTTTGTATATTTTCAATATAATTCAAAAGGATGAAAATGCATGGCGTCAATGGCGAAAAATGACGTACTCTGCACTTATTAAAAGTGTCTATAGTTGACTTTTCATTCGTCCAACTAAATTTATGCTGTAAGAGTTTTATTTCTTTGCTCTGCGTCATGTGTAATTTCTTTAGTATTTTCATTTGTCTGTTGTTAATATACGTGTTAATTAATCATATATCTTTGATTTCTTACAGCAAAGGTGTAAATGACGAAATAAAAGCAAACTTCAGTATTTTTATAAATGAAACTGTAACCGAGTTGCCATTGAATAGAACATATTTTACCTCCCAACTTACTGAAAGTAAAACGGGCGGTTTTAAAAAGGCCATCCTCGAACCAAAGTATGTACTTTACAAAGTTGAGGACAGTAAAACTTTTGAAAAATATAAAGCGGCTGATGCAGGTTAGTTAATATGGCTTATACGTTGTGGTTAATCGTGCATATAATTCTTGAATTACGATGTATTTATTAAACGAACGAGGAAGATACGAGCGAGTTAGTGTTCTGATATATTGCACCACGACGTAATTTGTTAGCTGAAGAAAAACACATTGTTGTTGACATTATAAACACTTTACAACACGCTTTTGTTGTCTCAAATGTACATTGTTTACTATCTAAAAGTGTTTGTTACCTTTTGGAAATCACGAGACGTTATATATGTTGACGTTTATCAAACTAAAATACTCAGAAAATGTTTCTCAGCCTATTTAATCTGCATCCTTCTATAACTATATAGTCGTTAGAAAGTTGCAGGTTCGATTTCTGTGTCGGACTTTGTTTATGAAGTTCTTGCTTTTCATCACTCTGTCATTTTATCTTTCTTTACCCGTGTCGATTACTGCTTTTCTATCATGCAACCTGTAATATACTTTTAGTTCTTTGATTCTTTTTATTGGTCTATTCATGTAATTAGAATTCTGTTTGTCACCATATATATTAAACTAGTGTATCATGTAACTCGTATCTCGGGAGATGTTGTTCGAGTAAACAAAAATATTATGTTATTTTTATCCTGTGTTGGATGGCTTTTATTCGTGTGTTTTGTGCTGGGCACTGATATTTCTTAGATTAAGTTCTTGTTCATTATATTTACAAGATTTACTTTATATTTCACCTGAAAGCTTATTGAGCTAACAAATCGTTAAAATCTGTTTTTGCCAAGTGAGCCAAGCGAAAAAGATCGCACATGCATGTATATAACCTAAGGGCGATGAGCCAACGATAGTCTCTGGAATTTGAAACGTACGCGAGTTTTGTCTCGGTGATTAAAATATCTCAATACTTGCAGTATATAATAAGTTCCTGTAGTGTATTATATGCATGGCACAAGTTACTGCATTTTTATTAGTTGACATGCAGGAGTGCAGTTATTATAAGTAATACCTTGACATGAGGGAAATGTAATAGATACAGTACGAGTGGTCGAACTGTATGGGATTTACAAGTTCAGCAAGCCGTATGTATATATACTGTATATATAAAATGAAGTTGTGCGAATTTAATTATTAGTAAGGGCCTAAGGAAGAATATAGAGTATGAGAAAGAGCGAGAGAAGGGGAACGTGAAGAGTATTAGGGTGAATGGATAGGAATGTGTTAGGAAAGGTATTTATTCTGTAAAGCCGGCAACCCTAGACGCGTTTCGACCTTACAGTCTTCTTCAGGAGGGATTTTTAGGGGTATGGGAGTTCTGTTGTATGTATCATGAGAAGGGAAATCGGAGAACCCCGAGGAAAACCCTCGAGGCACAGGAGAGAAGCAGCAACTCTACTCACATGAAGTTGGTCATCCAAGTACTAATCCTGTCTGACCAGGCTTAGCTCACTAATCTTGACATGGGTTGCCTGTGTAGTAAATCAGATACAGATCGGCTGCGAATGCTTTATCTATTATTTATTAAGTTATAGATTTTTGTGCCGGACAGACTCTGCACGAAACGGCACAAGACATACCTCTTTCAGGATTGAAGTGGCGCAGCGTCGTGCCGGCTCAAAACTTGTGCCGGAAAAAGCGTTTTGTGTGCGAACCAAGGGTTTATCTGCATGGTATGGTTTTCGTGCCGGGACAAAAGCCATCTGGTAAAATGTGAATGGGGCCTAAGCCTACTTCGTGTTATTTTAATCACATATTTATGTTTCAGGTGACTACTATGAATGTGATTTCGAGGATCGTAACACGTGCAATTCTGATGAGATGTGTCAGAACTATCCCGGAACTCATCGATGTTTTTGCAAAAGTCCGCGTCAAATTAAATTGGACGGTGTTTGCAAAGGTATAAGACATTTCCATGACATTTTATACATGACATACAATGGGATTACTTTGTTATTAATGATTAACAATTATTACTAAGGAACCAACAAGTACCAGAACATCTAGATGTCCATGACAAAATTACTGTATTATGCATGATTGGTCGAAAGGAGTGCAATTATAATGTGAATTGCACTATGGAGAATGCATATTGATGTGCCATAGTGAATTTAAACAAGTTTGTGTGTTAAACCCCGTTTTCACGATGCCGGTACAATTTGAAAACGGAACAAAATCATGCCGGTATACAAATACAGCATATAACATTTCGTGTTATTTTTGTGCCGGTATCGTGCAAACGCAAGGCCAAAACGGTATGATTTTGTTCCGTTTTCAAATTGTCCCGGCAAATTGTAAACGGGGTCTAAGACACGGATGACACGTGTTATTCTCGTACTGCTTCATCGCTGAGGTATGATACCAATATCATACCTCAGCGATAAGGCAGCACGTGCCTTCCGTGCCTTAGCTCTGTTGGGTTGGGTTAGTGTTCGGACAGCCCATGCCCACCTTGTGCGTTCATTCAAAATACGATAAAGAACCCTAATCCCAACTTTAACTTTAATCTGGGTTTATTGGATACATGATTTTTCCTGTCAAGTAGGTTTTTTTTTATTAACTTTCGTCTAATCAGATGACATAAAAAATACATAAAATAAACAGGCGAAGACACTGGATGGACATTATAAACCTTTTTATGCCGGAAAAAATGCAATTTCTCATGATTTAGCCCATCAAGCCCCTTAAATTGTACTCGTTGTGATGTAATTTCTCATGTACTATATAATGATACCTTGAAAAAAGCAACAGCGCCTAGAACGGTGTTATTTTATGGAAATTTGCAATGTTGCGGTTTTCTTCCCAAATTAAAGGAACCGAGGTACAATGGTATAAATCATAATAATTTTTTTTTAATTTATTCATTCGATAAATCCGTTTAATATTTTATATTGTTCGTTTTCTTTTTTTATAGACGCGATAACGTTACAGCCGAATATTCTTATTCTGAATCTTAACTACACGTCAGCACTTGGCGATCCAAACTCTTTCGAATTTTTACAATTAGCCCAAGAGATTGTATTTCAGGTGGGTACCCGTACGTAATTTATCGCTATTATAATCTTCCCATTTTCAAGCACTGCATTTGTAAAGCCTGGTTTCCATATAATTGCTACGATTGCCACGATCGCTCAAAAACTAACTCGGCGATAGCAACGATCAACAATCGTGTCGCTGTTCCCATATGATCGTTAAGGCGGTCACGGCTGATCGCGGCCATTGTTTTATTGGTCCGCTGGGATGCATATTGATCGTCAAGATCACTGAGATTGCAAAATCACCATTTCCATATAAAACGCAACGATCGCCGAGATAGAACATTTTCTTTAGAAATCAAGATACTCAATAGTCGTATGCGTGCCCTGGTTCCAGAGGTTTTCTCCCCGTAATTTTATAGCGGAAAGACAGGAAAGGGGAGGAAACCTCTGGTAGGAAACGGTACGAACCTCACTTTCATGTAATTCAGGCTATATTTGGCAACAAATCTCATAGGCTAATCTGATACAGGTTTAGCCATTCATATCACCCTAGTAATAAGAAGTTTAGCGAATCAAAACTCTGTTTAAGGGTTATCCAATCAGAGATGGTGAACACGTTCTGTTCAGCTAGAATTCTATTGGCGCGGTTTGATCAATCATCGTGCCGCTTCCTACCAGAGGTTATTAAATTACGGGAGAGAAAATCTCTGGGACCAGGGTATCGTATGCGATGAACGGTAAGATAAGTGGTTATCACAGTTTGACTGTATGATTTACTACTGATTGACCGATCGTGAGGTCTGTACCAAAGAAATATCGGACCGACGTTTTTAAAACAGAGCTCCGATATTTCACTAGTACAGATCGAACAAGCGAGGTCAATAAGTAGTTTATCATATGACTACGAGTGTTGTAAACGTTCTGTGAAAACTTGACAAAGTGTTAGGCTTGTATGATCGCCACCATCTTTCTTGCGAACTAAACCAAAATGGCATATGTTTTCCTATTTTTAAATTACTTTCCGTTTAGCTAGAATCTTGGACTTTCTACCCCAAATATTCAAGGTTAAATTGTACGTTAAGTAGATGAATAAAAAAAAACATTTGAAATTTCATAATACTTGTGAGAAGTAAATGTGATATTAATTATGAACATTGCATTGATATTAATTGGAACATTTTGAACATTTTAAAGTTTCACATAACATGGAAACTTAAACTATACATCAAATGAAAGCTTAACATGCACAATTCCTTACAACATACGATATATTTCAATACAATGAGTAGTTCTGAAATTATTTTCTTTCTTGTTGTATGTATATACTGAACTGACATGACTTTTATGTTGTTTATAAAATTCTCTCAGCGGTTTGGAACGGCAGATTCTAGACCGCTCAGGAACCAATCAAATTCCTGAATTTCACGTTCCAGACCGCTCACGAAAATAGTCATGTAATAAAATTGGTTATCACACTTTCCAGTCCATTCAAAAGATCAATGATAATGTATACATACTAAGAATGATGCAATATGGGTGTTATATAACTACTGAAGCTACCAAATGCAATTGCAATGCATGCAATCCAGGCATTCTTAGGTTACTGTTTTCATTCAATTTATTCGAATTTTCAAAGATTTATTTGTACTTCTTTCGTTGTTCTTTCGTAAACAAAAAGTTTCCGTTGTTTTCCGTTACGGAAAACAGAGCACGCAATTTTACCGGAAGTAACTTGTGCCATATAATAATTGTCGTTAAAGATCAAATCGGTGAACTTGTCTTTCATTGTGATATTTTCAAACATTACATCCTAAATTTGTTTTAATATGTTTCGTCGTAACAGAATTTAAACATGCATGCATACATGCATCATTTCAAACGTCCCCTGGGTACCAGAGCTTCTTCGGAGACAACAATTTTATGTGTTCCAATTCCTTGTGATGAATGTATACCTTCAGACCCCGTTTACACGAGGCCGGTACAATTTGAAAACGGAACAAAATCATGCCGTTTAGGCCTTGCGTTTACACGATACCGGCACAAAAATAACATGAAATGTTATATGCTGTATTTGCATACCGGCATGATTTTGTTCCGTTTTCAAATTGTACCGGCATCGTGTAAACGGGGTCTTAAGGATGTCGGTAGCACATCCGCATTGCATTACTAGTCGTCAGGGCATCGCAATATTAAAAGTTTGAAGTGAGCCTTAATTTAGACCGTTATTTTTGTTAGTGTTTATGCCACTGAACATAGACGCTTTGATTGAGTCACTTTTGTTTATTTTACAGCTTAATCGTTACTTCAAGGCCATTTATGGTGATGAATTCCTGGGCACCCGTGTAGTGCAAATGAGGTACTCATTTTTGTATTTTAACTCCACTAGTTATGTTTTATTTTAAATATATATGGTTCAATTCATTTTTAGTTCGGGATCTGTTGCAGTTCAATTCCTTGCTTTCTGGCTGCCTAATACAGAAAACATCACTCGTGAGTCAGTTGCTTGGCAGCTTCATCATCATCTGAATAAAGGGTTATACATAGGACCATATCAAATTAACGCGGCCGTAGTAAAGGTCAATGGTAGGTCAATTTATCAACAAACATTAATAAAAATGGCAGTTGCTAAATTGCGAAATAAAATTAAAGCATTTCCCAGGGGCTGATCTAGAGGAGTGCGAGCGTGGCTTGAGCCACGGTCAGATTTTCCTAATTATTCCTAATAAATAATATAATTGATATTTCATAAATAAATAATAAATTGTTAATAACAAAAGGATAGTTGACGTAAAACCGACATTAGCCATCGTAAAAATACTAAACCGATTGTCAAAAAACCGGTCTCAGGTAGGTAGGTACTTCATGTACTCTTTATTCTGCAGTCTACGGCACTCTGAGGACATAATAATATGTCAAGACCTTAAAATAGGCATACATGAAGTGGCAACCCTCAGGTAGTTAGAAGTCCGAGAACGTGGCGAGAGTGGCCGAAAACGTTACCGAACGTGGTACGAATTCGCTGAAGAAATTGGAGAACACTTCTGCTAAATTCAGCCACGGTCAGCGGACTATTAAGGGGAATAGAGTGGCTGAATTTGGTGGTAGCCACAGTCATTCTATAATCAAATCTAGTCGGCTCCGGCAGTCGGTACTTCACGTCAGTCTGCCTTCTTCAGAGTGATATTAAAGAATGGCTGCGTGTATAGAGGGACAATGATTGTGCCTGTGACAGATAGTCGAAATACTAGATGATAGATAGTTCACAAGAAAAATTAAGGAAGATATGTTGGTTTGTTTGGTTTCATTTTTTATAGCATGATTTCCTCTCTACTAAAATCGAATTCGTCAGACGCTAGTTGCTATAAAACTGTGTGGTGTTTATACCCAGAATATATAAATCTTTAAAGTAATAGTTCAAATACTCGACGTCGGACTTTACTGGGATTTCAAAGTCCGAGTGCTTTTTGAAAAGGCGAGCTTTTTAATGCACGAGGGCTTTGTAATCCCGGTAAAGTCCGACGTCAAGTATTTGAACTGACTTCTCAAACTCAAAACTCCGAAGATACCTCTGAAATGTAATATAATTTGCCTTATTTCAAAGTACTAGTACCTTTCCTCCTATTTCAAAGCACTGATTAAACATTAATTTCTTTTGTTTTTGGTCATGAATTATTAATGAGTTTGAGAAGTACTTTTTAAGGGGCCGACCATTTGACTTTTTTTTTGGGGGGGGGCGGGGGGGGGGGGGGTGATCTTGTTTGGGCATGAATTTTTTTTCGGTACCTATATTGCTGAAGAATATTTTTTTCGCAGTTATGCATTTACTGGAAATTCCATGCGTCTGAAAAGCGACATATGTATCAGACACATGGATAAAACATCTGATCTGGACGCATTTAATTCGTTTTAGACATCGTTCTATATATTAATCGTAAAGGAGAGTAGTTCTGAAGAGTGCCATATCCAGAGATTATTTGGGTACACCGGTCAGCGCTGAAGGCGCGAGAGAGAACCCTCTAGGGGGATCCAGGGGCATGCCTTAGAGTCTCGGAAATGCCATTTCATGCATTCTGAGATGTGATTTTTAACATTCTGAGAGGTGATTTTTAACATTCTTGTAGGGTTTTGCCTGCTGAACAACTGCATTGAGCCAAAACAAACTTACTTTAACTACTAAAAAATATAATAGATGAATTTAAACAAAATAACAGTTATTATAGAACAACTGCATTGAGCCAAAACAAACTTACTTTAACTACTAAAAAATATAATAGATGAATTTAAACAAAATAACAGTTATTATAATACAGTTTATCGTTTAAGAGATGAATGTATTGAGACCATCCTACATGTTTACTTTTTTAAAAAATAACCTATTAACGTTCACCTTAACTACCTTGCAGGATTTTTTTTTCTGGAATCCCCCCCCCCCCCCCCTTCCAAAGTTAAATGGTCGGCCCCTAATAAATGAGCAGGAGTGTTTTATCAGATATAAAGACACGAGGCGAAGCCAAGTGTTTTTATATCTGATAAAACACGAACTGCGAGTTTATTGGCGTAGTAAGTTTGAAAAATAGCCTTGTTTAAGCCGAGAAAATCAAAGCTAAAGTTTATGTAAATCAGGACACTGATTAAACTTTAATTTCTTTTGAATTTTCCTTATGAATTATTAATGAGTTTTTGAAGCATTGATCAAATTGAAGAAGCATGAGATCAAACTGAGAGCCGCGATCTCTCTCTCTCATTAAATTGTTTATAACTCTCATCGACTGAAACACAGCATTTCTATCATGGTTCAACTTTGAAATATTATCTGCAAGAGTTGGAGACTTGTCAGTCACGCCCGCGGGATTTAACACTCTCTTAATCGTTTGACAGGCTGTATATAGAGCGACGATATTTACGAGTCTATATACTAACTCAGTTTACATCATCTGGCTCTCATCAACTCCATTGTCTTTATTCTCGCTTTATCGAGGGAAAGACAGTATAAAACGTAAAGGGACTCCAATTCCAGACCTGGAGTTCTAAACAGTGATATGACAAATGCTAGCTGATAACTGGGTTGCTTTGATTATTCTTGAAAGTAAAAATTGGCTGGCATTAGACAGAATACTCAATAGAATTCTATTTCTAAATTAATGGCCAAAGGATACCTAACCAGCTGCTTGACTGGTTAGTTTATATGTCACACAAAACTCGTTAAACATACGATTCATATTGGATCAATTACTCCTAAACATTTTATTGAATAAATAGAAGATCTTGGCTTGAAAGAGAAAAGAAAAAATTTGATTTGACTAAAATTTATACAAAGATTTCGGTGAAAAACATGTACAAAACGATCCTACAATATGACTCTAGATCACTCTCAAGTGCAGGAAATCCGTTTTCAGAGACTCTAATTTTTACGTCGCCTTTAGTTCCCCAAAAAGCTCTTTGGCTTGCGTGGTCGACGTCGCGGACGGTGTAACGGACTGAATCCGACGTAAATCAGAAAAAATAATTTTCGTCAAAAAAACAATACTCAGCTTGGACAAAAAATTAGAGAGAAAAAAATTTGAACTTTAGTGGTAACACAGGTTAGTTATTAAATTTCAAGAAGCTTTAAAAAGGTATTTCGAAATAAACAAGCTGCGACACCGTTTAAAAAAACGTTTCCCACCCCCGCCACTTCCCAATAAAACATAAACTGAAAATCGTCATCTTGTGACTTTCATATTTTAATCGTCATTTATTTTATAACTTATAAAATATTTATAAGGTTTCTTTTAAGGATGATTCTGACTATTTAGTGTTCCCGAGGAAGATGTTTCAACTGTCAGTTCTATGTTTGCCTTGTTTGATAACAAATACGGCAAAAGAACAAGATTGGAATTTTTCACGTAACCTTTGTGTCAGATATAGCATTTTTATCTATTTCAACGTTATTGACACTTTTACGTTAGAAAGGAAATAATTTCTCTAAACAGTTTTTTGCTCCAAAAAAAGTATATAGCATACACTTCATCTGTTTAAAGGGACAGCTTTACAGACATGTAGCTTTTGCCGAGCTTGCCTTCTGCATGGGTGCTTGTACCTGAGTGTCCTCTGCATACATGGTTCTCTGCATGGATGCCCTTATAATTGTTTTGTTCTTGTCCTCTTGTTTTATAAAGTTCGCGCGGTTTGCTATTTAAAGAAATCGAAATATGTATCTACTTTTTATTACTTGATCGCGGAAAATGTTGTCTATAGATAATTTTAATTGTTATTGTTATTGTTATTGTTATGCTCTTTTTCATGCTCGTTTGTTGTAGATTATGATGAGTGTAACCCTCGTCCCTATGTTCACATACAAGACTGTCACGAAAACGCAAATTGTACGAATGTTGAAAGCACTTATCACTGTGTTTGCAATGAAGGCTACTTCGGAGATGGTACGAATTGCAAAGGTAACTTTAGTTTTTTGAACTTGTTATTTGATTTCTATTATCTATAGGAATTTAATCATTATCGGCAATGAATACAGTAGAAACATTTAAAATGTACTGCGACATAAATCAAAAAGTTCTAGCTTTGTAATAATTGGAACTGTTTATTAAAATTAATTAAATTTTTACATTGGTTTTTTAGTCGTGCAGTTTCCACCAAAAGGTAAGCATTTTTTTTAGCATGAAACAATATTGAGTGCACGCATTATCATTATCATATATTATACATACTGTATATTATGCATGCATAGACCACTTTCATAATGGCCACCACTATAAATATTCTTTTATGTGCATCTAAACAAGCCTTCCTAGCCTCGTTATGAAGCAAAGATTCTTCTGAATTGCACACACACAAACGAGGCTAGAAAGGCTTATTAATGTGAAAATAAAGATGAAAATTAACAAGAAATAGCAGTAAACGCACGACATTGCCAGTAACTGGCTAGGCCGGTTACCAGGTGGGCTCTCACGATATAAACACCCCCTTAACTCTCCATCCGAAGATCAATAACTCAATAGTTAGAGCGTCTAATCGGTAATCAGAATGTAACAGGTTCGAGCCTTGTCTGGGAATATTTTCTGCGTATTTCAGCTTGACGAATGTCTACCAAACGCAATGACTGCTGAGTGAGATGCGCGCGAAACAGAAAACGTTGGGCTCTCTAAAATTTTGTGGCAATAATTTTTTGACACTGCTGCATGGGAGTAAATTTTAAGGACACTATTCCTTCCTAGTCCTTAATATACTGCATATACGGATACATTAATTTCCTCCAATGTTAAGTGTTCTAAAGTTGACAAGTAATGGGTTTGTTTAAAATGTATTAATGATTATAAAATAGGTTGCGTCTTACGCACGCTGTGATTGGTTAATTACCGTGTTTATATCAGGCTTTGTAAACACGGTTGTGACGTCACGGCACATTTCTTAGCCTTATAGAAAATGGATGCCCTGTGTTTATATAACCGGATGCAAACACTCGAGTGAGTTTGGGAGAATTCGAATGTACTTTTTCACATAAACTTTCGAATTTTCCCAACTCACTCTCGTGTTTGAATCAGGCTATATAAACACGGGCGGCCATTTTCTATGTGTTAATTTTTATTTATTTTGTAATAGACAAGAACTGGTGGATAGTGTATGCTGTTGTGTTCGCTGTCGCCTTCCTTTTCATTGTAATGTTTATTTTGATTGTTTGTGGTTACGAATACGCAGAAGAAAACAGGTAAGAAAGCAGTATTTTTGATGGCGAAGAGTGGGGAAGAATTAGATATAGTTCGACTGTTGGAGTGCCATCAAAAAATTTCCTGCTAAGTATAAGTTAGTTACCGAACCCGAGGTAACTACGTCAGTTATTTACCGAGGGTCGAAGGCCCAAGGTATAACTTACGTAGTTACCGAGGTTGAGGTAACTAATTCACGTAATTCAAGCTCACCGAGGTTGCCTAAGAAAACTGAGATACTGAGTTCGTTATCACAGAGGTTGTCTAAAAAACACTTCGGTGGCGATTATAAACCCTTTATCACATTTGTGACCATTGATTAAAGCTTATTTTCCCAACCACGCATAAATCAAGTTAATTTCCCGGGACCAATATATATTAGCCCAGGGCAATTAACTTGATTTATGCGTGGTTGGGAGTAACTATTACAAATAAACAACCGCGGTACATCAAAGAAAACCGAGGTGATCGTGAACTAAGGTTGGGATAGCAATATAAAGCATGACAAAAAGGGGGTGGGGTCTACAAGAATTTAAAAAATCGTTACACAACATAAGATTTATTCTTGAGTCACATACAAACTACAGCGTTAAAAAGAAATTATATAACATATATAGAGTCGATACAATTTTTATCAATCTTGTTTATATAAAGAGTGAGATAGCCCGGGTACCTGACTCGCTGAGCAGAGCTATAACCCGCGCCTACAGGTTGATAAGAATTGCTAGCCCTTTTACATGGATTGTATGGTTGTAATTAACGAAGTCGTCACCGTTGCTAGGTGCTAATATATACTCTTACGTAGTAAGCTCTTTTATGAAAGTTGAAAACGCCTTTACCATGGTGAATAGCAATGGAATTAAAGCTCTTAGAAGAACGGTTGGAAAGCTAATAGCAAATTCAGAGTAAATACAGAAGTGAGGATTAAAATAATGGCAAACAACTTATGAAGTGCTATATACGTCTGCTAATGAAAAAAACAACAAACAGAGCTGGTATTTATGATAGGTATCATTCAGTGATCTCTAAAAAAGACTGTATCCGAGCAACTATTGTTTGGAAAATGAAACCAGATTCCGACATTACTAAGTGACCAAGTCCGTTTGCTTAAATGCATATACTATCATTTGTAAAATTCTCTTGGGGTAGTTACATTGTAGTTGATCTGAATTTTGGGACCTATTGCTGAAGGTTATTATTTATATATTATCTTTTTATTTATGTATCTAATTATTTATTTATTTAGTTATTTATCTATTTATTTATTTAATTATTTATTATTTATTTATTTATTTATTTATTTATTCATTTATTTATGTATCTATTTATTATTTATTTATTTTTCTTCGCCATTAATAAATAAAGTACATGAATAAACCGTAATTACTAATCGAATAAACATGACAATTATAAAGGGAAAAGAAGTCAAAACTGGCAAGGAAACCACAACAGCTTGCAAGAGTTCGTGTGCTACTATTTTTTTATTTTTAACTCCTTTTTAAAAATTTCCCAATTGTTTGTCATTGTTTCTTAGATATCAAGTCGAAGATACGAGACTGGTCGATGATAAGAACCGGTACTTCTTTAATGGGGAGTCCATGGGAATCGTTAACCAAGACATCGAATTAGCTTCTCGTAATGAAAGCAGAATGGAATCGTACAAGGTTAATCCAATGTTTGACGAACAGAAAGGCAGCCTGCGCATGTAACGTCGAAGGGAAAAACAGCTTGTTTAGTGGCCAAGAAGTAAGCTAAATTATTCTGTGTTGGAATTTTGTTCTCGTGTGTAAAATTAGCATTTCTTTTCAATGAATCGAATACGTGATATTTTTGTACTATTTACAATATGAGTGGCTGTGTTGTATCGGTTATACCACAGAGGCTAAAAAGACTCTGAGCCTGCGATATTCATACAGATAATATTTGTTTAGATTTAGTTATTAGTTTAGACTGATTTGTTTGTTTGTTTGTTTGTTTGTTTGTTTGTTTGTTTGTTTGTTTGTTTGTTTGTTTGTTTGTTTGTTTGTTTGTTTGTTTGTTTGTTTGTTTGTTTGAGAAGATATAAAAAACACCTCGAAGTGAGTTAAGAAACTCGGCTATCGCCTCGTTTTTCAACACACTTTTCGGTGTTTTCAAATCAGATAATAAACGGCTTCTCGTGTATGTATAGGTTATTTTGAGGCCACGAGGGGATATGTGATTATTCGCCGCGGGCGAAGCTCGAGGTGAATAAACACATATCCCCGAGGGACCTCAAAATAACGTACTTATTTTTCACATGGCGATCAACGACGAGTTTGAGTGTTTCATCAGGGGAGACAAACAGGAGAAAACATGATGAAAACACCGAAGGCCGAGTGGTTTTATTGTTATCATTTACCCACACTGATTAAACATTAATTTTTTTTGAAATTTCTCATGAATTATTGATGAGTATTTTAAGTTAAGCTAACATATTTTGTTTTGTACTTTTCTAGGGATACGTCGCACTTTAATTAAAGACGATTCTAAGGACTTTTATATGTTAACTTTTTTATTAAGACCTTTAGTGTTACCACACACACCAGTGATTTACTAAACCGTTTAGCACCGTTTCACTCACTTAATTTGAAGCACAGCAATTCATTAAACTCTTTATTAAACCATTTTTATATAAAATAAAAATAACCATTTTTATATAAAATAAAAATTCTAAAAAAAATTCCTATATTTTGTCTATACTCGTTATCTATAATACGGAAGCCTAGACGCGACATCATGAAAAGTATTTTTAACTTTTGTATTTTTAACGTTTGTATTTTTAACTTTTGTAGTTTTAACTTTTACATTTTTAACTTTTATAGTTTTAGCTTTTGTATTTTTAACTTTTACATTTTTAACTTTTGTTTTTTAACTTTTACATTTTTAACTTTTGTATTTTTAACTTTTGTATTTTTAACTTTTATGTTTTTAACTGTTTTTAACTTTTGTATTTTTAACTTTTATGTTTTTAACTTTCGTATTTTCAACTTTTGCATTTTTAACTTTTGTATTTTTAACTTTTGTATTTTTAACTTTTACATTTTTAACTTTTGTATTTTTAACGTTTGTATTTTTAACTTTTGCATTTTTAACTTTTGTATTTTTATATTTTTGCCGCATGTGTTTACGCGATATAATACATTATCTGGCGTACTTGGCTATTTGTCGACAGTAGTTCGCGACATATATATGCAGAAATTGTCAAAGGCGAAGGGCAAAGACATTGCAATTCTGCCAAACGCAACTGGTGTAAACTAAAAGACGCTTCTGCGGGTTTGCTTTGCGTCAGTTTTGAGTCCGATAGTCTTTATACACGTGATAAAAGCAGTCGCGAGTGAATGTAAAATGACACGCAGCAAAAATTACTTGGACCAAAAACTGGCATGGCACGCGCAGAGAAATTAGACCGCGTTTACGCTATTACAATATTTACGGCCCTAACGGCATATACCGAACATTATAACGAACAACCCGTATGTCTCCTATTTACCGTAGCGGCAAACTACTTGAGGACAGTGTATAAACACAGCGAAGAAACGCTCCCACTCGTTTATGTAATAGATGCTAATTAGTTACAAGCACTAGTGGTTGTATCAGAAGAGTATACATCCACTAGTGGTTGTAACTAATTAGCATCATCGGTTTTAGTTTGTATGGGGTTTACAGGGGTATACATGTGACGTAATTTCTGAAATTGGATTGGCTGCAAAACTCATGAATTAGTAATGAATTTCACAAGAAATATTACTTGACAAAGTTTGAGTGCTCGAAACCTAAACGTCGGATTCTCTTGAAATTTTTGGTGAATGCTCTTGGCATACAGGGATTTTAGGGAAGACTGTAACAGTGTAAACAGGGCCAATTAGCTATGCTGAACACCGTTTGCAATTGGAATAATATGTGAAGTAATATTTCAAATCCGAGTTAGTGTTCTAGACGTGGTTTCTAACAATAGCGAGGCGCAGCCGAGCTATTGTTAACGGCACATGGGATTTGGCAACCAAGTCTGGAACACTAACGAGGATTTGAAATAGCTTCTCACACATCATTAGATATTCATTGCAATGAGGGCAATCACAACAGACTGCATGGTCGTCAAGCGCTTGCAGAGACAGGGGGAAATTTTGTTTTAAAACAGCCAGGATTTTGGTTCGCAAGACGTTGGATTTATTGGATAACATACATTGGATGATGTTGAATAGCAGGATCAATTTAGCCAGGACTGATATTGAGCAGAGAAAATATAGATGACAATTGGAATAATGTAGAACTTTACAAACTAAAGAAGACAGAAGATGTTAATGGTCGATACCGGAGAAAACAAAGCGTGAGGTGACTGTCTTGTATACTTTTATATGTACTTCATAATATTATGAAAGGTAGATGGATGTTTAAACTTCATTACTTCAATCAGTCTGCAAGCAACATCACTGTTTTAGTGCTTGTTGTAGGTTTCTGTCTGTCATCGAATAACTTAAATTGCACCTACGTAAGTTTGGTTTCTTGTTAGTCTATTTTACTTGTAATACATGCATCGCATGTAGTCGCTTAGCTTATATTGTGAAGCGCTGTTAGGTAAAAAAATCTGTTGTATTTGGAACTGGTTTCTATAGCGACAGAAAACTGTATTGGGAAATGATTTCTAAATACAGCGTACTGTATTTAGAAATGTTTTCTAAATACAGTTTACTGTATTTAGAAAACATTTCTAAATACAGTATTGAAATTTTAAGTTAACATATGTATTGTTCTCGCACTTGAATTAATTGGTCTCTGGTTTAGACTGGGTTTCTGGGTAAGTACATGTGACCTAAATCAAGCAACCGGATTGGCCGAAATGCTATGAATATCTAATAATGTGTGAGAAAGCTTATTATCTGATGGGCGACGTTGACCAACCAGAAATTTAGTGGATCGAGTAAACTTGTAACTCCTTGCTGACGGAATCGTTCCTCTGGGAACGAGACATCAACAAGACACCCAAATGATTCTAATAATCGTCAAGCGGAGAACCTCTGTCGTCACTCGCCAGACGGAATCGATCGCTCCTCTGGGAATTTTACTCTGTCATTAGAAAGTTAAAAATACAAAAGTTACTAGAAATACATGAATGCAACAACCCCTCGCCTGCTTTTATTAAATGCTTTTTTGAAACCTACACCCACCCACCCACCTACCCTGATTAAAATAAGCACACCTGATATACAGCCAATATAAAAACAAACAGATATAAAAACAAATGATAATCCTCAAGATAATTCTATAATTTATGAATAAGATGACTAAACTGATTTAACATTTCAAAGCAAAACTTACATTTCATTATTAAATTCTGGTTGTACAAAATATGTTTTTAGGAGGTTTCAAATGGGATTATTTTTAACAAGCTTTAAATGGCTTCCCTATGCATACATGTTTTGCAAAGGCAGAATTAAATGTCAACAGCTCAAAAATTACATTTATATTCCGGGATAAAAACAATTCGGTAGAATCGGATTCTAGAAAGATTTAAGATGTGTTAACTCATGACTTAAACAGACAACGTTTCAGTCGAAAATTTGGAAATACAGCCAAAAAAATAGCCAAAGCCCATGAGTATTTAATAACAAAAGGTGATTAGCTTATAAAGGTAGTGTTTTAAGTTAGCTTTAGTTAAGCTGATTTATGGTTTGGACGAGCAAAGGGAAAGCACGAAAGCGTGAAGCAGTATATTGTTTAGGTTAAGCGAAAACTTGTAAGAATCCTACCGTTAGCTTTAAAATGCATGATGACATTTTGACCACGGAGTCACTGTAATTCAAATCGAGTTTTTGTTTACCATATGGCGTTTGGTTTCTTCAAGTTCTCTGGTTTCTCTTCAAGATATATCAAACGGATTGTTTGTATCCTTCTTTTCTTCGTGCTCCATTTCGTTTCGTTTAAATAAACGAAAACAAAATACTATTTTATTTGCTTGAGCTTTATAGTTTTCTTCGTCGCTAGTCACCAGTGCCCAACCATTCTCACCGCGTGACACCGTACCAAACATATATATATATATATATATATATATATATATATAAACTATTTCCGTGTAAAATGGACTCCACGCGTGTCGAGATTAGCACCCTCACCGGGCTCCGGGCCTTCGGCCCTCCGCCCGGCTCGGGGAATAATATAAAAGTTAAAAATTCAAAAGTTAAAAATGCAAAAGTTAAAAACACAAAAGTTAAAAATACAAAAGTTAAAAACATAAAAGTTAAAAATACAAAAGTTAAAAACAAAAGTTAAAAATACAAAAGTTAAAAACATGAAAGTTAAAAATGTAAAAGTTAAAAACACAAAAGTTAAAAATATAAAAGTTAAAAATATAAAAGTTAAAAATGCAAAAGTTAAAAACACAAAAGTTAAAAATACAAAAGTTAAAAACATAAAATTAAAAATACAAAAGTTAAAAACAGTTAAAAACATAAAAGTTAAAAACACAAAAGTTAAAAATACAAAACTTAAAAAAGTAAAAAATTAAAAATACAAAAGTTAAAAACAGTTAAAAACATAAAAGTTAAAAATACAAAAGTTAAAAACATAAAAGTTAAAAACACAAAAGTTAAAAATACAAAACTTAAAAAAGTAAAAAATTAAAAATACAAAAGTTAAAAACAGTTAAAAACATAAAAGTTAAAAATACAAAAGTCAAAAATGTAAAAGTTAAAAATACAAAAGTTAAAAATATAAAAGTTAAAAATGCAAAAGTTAAAAATATAAAAGTTAAAAATACAAAAGTTAGAAATGTAAAAGTTAAAAATGTAAAATTAAAAATGCAAAAGCTAAAAATACAAAAGTTAAAAATACAAAAGTTAAAATTTCTCCAGTTTTCCTTCATTTAAAACAATGTCTGAAAGTTTTTCTCTAAAACAACGAAACACAAACACAAACTGTTTCCCTCGGTGCTACTAAATACGTGTTAATGCTATAGGCACAGATTTAGGTAATTCTTCGAACATTCTGCGGTAGCTATGTTGTTGAAAATGAAAGCGTAAACTTGCAAGTTCTTTTAAACCTGAGCAAGTGTTGTTGTTTTTTTTGACATGCATAATTATGCAGTATGTCCAAACTCGGACTCAGTTCCAGGCTCGAAGATAGGACTCGTCAAGGCTGGACTCGACCCGGCGCAATACGACTTGGACGGTCAGGAAATCGAGGATCACGTACGCTGACTCAAGCAGGCCAACTCTAGCAAGTCAAGTAAAACTTTCCCTTTTTATTGCTTGTTCCATTCCGAAAGATTTGTTGCATTCGAGAGTTAGAGTGCAGTAATTCAGGAAAGGTTAAAATTTTTGTTCAACAATATTGTCCAACAGCGCAATTATTGTTTAACAATACATGGATCGCGAATCTCGCCAAATGAGCGTATTTGGTGCATTATGGGTTACTTGGATGTATTTTTGCAGTGCAGTCATGTACTATTTCTGAGAAGTTAGCCGTATAGATCTTACATTTGAGGAAAAGAAAACATTTTCCGTGATTCCATACAGTTATAGAAAAACGGGGGGAAGAATTTAGAAGAACGAGAAATCGTAGTTGGATTCCGAGCCCATAGGGAGAGTATTTCCAAGAAATCTTTATAGTTTTCCCAAACCACGAGTGTTTCTATAACGTATATAGGTCCTCGAAAAATGTTTAAATAGCGTTTATTAAATATTCAAACGGCAAATTCTCCTTATTAATGTAAGTTCATATCCTATAAAATGAGGTACTTCATGTAAGTCTGAATTATCAATTATTTGAGAATTTGCATTAGAAAAACAAAATAATGTAATAAGTCAATGACACTTCAAAATTTAATAAAACACTTAAAACTACAAGTTAAACACAAATCGTCCATACTTCGATATAAAATACAGACAATATATAGTTAATATCTGGTTTCCTATATTTTAGTGTACCACTCAATTGTCGTCCTATTCACGCTAGTGAACAAGTCACCTTTTAACAACAATCACCATGCATCTACCACACTGGTATTCACATGAAAAATCATACATTTATATATGTCATGCATGCATGAATCAGGTGAAAAGTGTACACATGATGCATTAGTATTTAGTACGTTCATTCTACTAGGAATATGAATTAGCTTTGTGTTTCGGAAGAAACGTGAAGTCTGAAGGAACGGGACCGAGAACCATTTCACTAAAAAAAAGGAAAATATACATATTACTGCCGTGATACAACGATGCATTTAGGAACAATTAAGCTCAGTAATTGATTGTATTACAGAAAACAAAATATTTTTGTAGAATAAAACTTTTATATCAAAAATGGAGAAAGTAAGACAATAAAATAATGATTTTGTCGTGCAAAAAGAGCATCAAAATTAACAGTTGTGCTGCCGAGCTAGCACCGACCGTAATAAGGTACATGTACTTCGACATGTTCGCAAAAAGAGCATCAAAATTCACAGTTGTGCTGCCGAGCTAGCACCGACCATAATAGGGTACATGTACTTCGACATGTTCTGGACATAACATAGCTCTTGAACAATTTTGCCGCTATATTATTAACATTATCGCATGAGTTCTCGTAAAATTATGGTTTAATTTCACTTGTGTTTTCAAAATCTTACAAATTAGCCTCGTCGCTTCGCGACTCGGGCAATTTTGTAAAATTCTGAAAACACTCGTGAAATTAAACCTTAATTTTCCTTCGGCCCCACGCGATCACGTATACCAATTACATCCTTGTTTTTACCATGTATAGTAGCTGTACCATAGATATTAAACGCAGTAGATATTACTATAAGTGATTGTGCAACTCCAATTTTCCTCACTCTATTGCTGTGCCTGTTGCTTTCTTTTTGTAAACACATGCAAAAGTTCGTAAACTTTTTAAGTGTATTCATTTTCACTAATAGTTTACACTCCTTCAATAGTTTAAATTAGTTCAAAGTAAACAAAAAAAGCATTTTCAGACCGAACTTGCAGATTTGTTGAAAAAAAGTTAGTTCTCAGAGGTTCACTGTTGCTACGTAACAAAGCGACCAATCACATGCATGCAAGTACTGCTGATCAAGGAACCAATCAAGTGTAAGAAATTTTGCCCTGAATTACAAAAAAACGCCCTCATTAGCCAATCATATGCAAGTAATTTTACCCCTGTATATTATTATAATTGTAATTGTGTGGTTGTAACAACATTGTCTTCAGGACTGAACATAATTTTGACAAGATGGTCCATACTCCACGCTGGCCAACAGAAAATCATGCGGTGTGACTTTACTTTTTACGAATGCATTTTGCAAAAGTTTCAAATCAAATTTTGAATAAAATAGTTACATTTAGACCGCTTGTTCTATTTTCCAACGAGCTACAGTATATATTATACTATAGTGGATAGAAGAAAATTACCTTATCTTAACCCAATCTTCACATTTGTTACTTGCCATCAATGTTTCAAGATCGTCTCGCCCAAAATAAGGTGGTGGTCTTTCATTAATGCGCTGAGGAAGTCTTTCTAGAAGTCCAACTGGAATATATCTGAATATACCAATTAAAGCAAAAATTGTTAAAGATGTATATGCCATGCTATCATATACAGTAGACGAAAAATTGGTTAAGTGTTACAATAGTTAATCACCGTTTTATTTCTGAATTTAGTTTATACAGTATTAACCTACAGTACATTTTATATTTCCCAGTAGAATAGTCAGTTGTTTTTTAATGTACTATAAGTCATTCGAAAATGGTAAACAACACAGGAATTATAGCTCTTTTTTGCGGATACTGGTTGCTAAACCATAATCCGCTATGTCATGAGCGCGGTTGTGTGTGTGTGTGTGTGTGTGTGTGTGTGTGTGTGTGTGTGTGTGTGTGTGTGTGTGTGTGTGTGTGTGTGTGTGTGTGTGTGTGTGTGTGTGTGTGTGTGTGTGTGTGTGTGTGTGTGTGTGTGTGTGTGTGTGTGTGTGTGTGTAAGAATGTTTTCGTCAATCACGTGATCAACGCAGACCAATAGCAATAGTCCGAATCAGCATACTTCAGAAGTCTTATTTGTATGTCCGAAGGGTTTACGAACGTGAATACGAACAACGAATGGGAGATAAAAGTTGAGTTTTGCTTCAGGCAATGAACATTTGCACGCAATCACAAGACGCCAAGAAATATGATGACAAGTCGACAGCTCACAGTGGGCTACTTGTCTGCCGGTATAAATTTGAACGTTTTTGAGAATTTTTGCGGATTGTCTGGGTTCGAAACAAAATGTATTTCAGCATTTTAATACATTTTTATGCATGTATGTATGTGTATGTATGTATGTACTGTTGTTTTATACTATAAATACAAGAGCGCGGTGACTGCACATTTACATGCCATACTTTCTCGTGTTCAATACAGCATCACGTAATAAAACCATACAAGGTGTTACTATAATAATTCCGAAACGCACTTCGACTTTGTCGCCTAAACGACAAGCTTTCCAAGGGCGAAGAAACAGTGTCAGCGCTTGTTTGGCTTCGAATTAAAGATCTTTCTGAAATCTGAATGCCCTTTTAACTATTAAATGTTTCAAGTGTTTATGTGTTCATAGGCGCTCGGCCAAGATGTTTAAGCTATAAGTTTACACGCAGAAATCCACCGTGCTTGGCATTGTTTATGTTACATGTAGACGTGTATGCAATGCCTATTCAAAAAACGCGTTGAACATTGATTTATTGAGACGCATGAATGCATATGTTACCAGAGTCTAAAACATAGACATATAAAACATAAAAATATCATATTCTTTAACAATGCGATTAGCGTCCGCGTTTCCTGTTTTTGCCGATTTACCTAACATTACACACAAGCGAAATTAAAGCGATTTAAGTATCATATTTTAATGCGATTATAGGGACCGCGTTTCATGTTTTTTTCCTGTTCACAAAACTGAACAGTTAACATGTCCAGGAGAAAACAAGCTGTAATGACGTCGCAAAAATAAATCAAGTCAACATAGGTTATGCTGTGCCAAAAGCTGCTTGCCGCCAAGATTAAAAAACGAACAAACAGCAGGTTGAACAATAAATAAAACGATTATGTAAATCCACTTAACGTGCGTTTTTGCGGATACTGGTTGCTAAACCATAGGTGTGTCCGAATGTTTTCGTTAATCACGTGATCAAGCCAAAAAGCTAATAGGCATACTTCAGAAGTCTTATTCGTATGTCCGAAGGGTTTACGAGCGTGTACAAGAACAACCACTGGAAGATTGGAAGTCGAGTTTCGCTTCAGGTAATGGATAATTGCACGCAATCACAAGACGCCAAGAAAATATCCACGACGAGTTGATAGCTGATAGTGGTCTACTGGTCTGTCGATACAGTAAAGTTTAAACGATTTTGTCAAGTTTTGCAAATCAGTGACTGCTTTCTAAACCATATACCTATATACCAGATAGTATGCATTTCATAGCTTTTAGGTTATGATATTATATGTATTCACTGTTATCTTAATAGCAAGCGCGCGGTCAATGCTCGTTTACATGCAATACTTTTTCGTGTTCAGTAATTCAGCATCGCATAATAAAATCATACACGCAAAGTGTTATTATAATTATTTCGTAACGCACTTCAACTTTCTCGCGCAAACGAGAAGCTTTTCATGGACGAAGAGACAGAGCGAGTGCTTGTTTAGGTTCGAATCAGAGCGAGTGCTTGTTTGGGATCTTTATGAAATATGAATAGCCTTTTAACTAATGTTTCAAATGTACTGTTGACATGTTAGGCCTCAGCCATCTGATTGTCTGTATATACGCAGAAATCAACTGTATTTGGTACTGCTTGGGTTACATGTAGGCGTATAAAGTACTTATTCAAAAGGCGCGTTGATCATTGTTGAGACAAATCAATTCATGTGTTACCAGAGTCTAACGTAGACAGTAAAGATTAGAACGAAAGCGATATTAGCGACCGGGTTTCCCGTTTTTCCCAATTTACCTAAAATTGTCATTTTAAGATTACAGTTAAGATTAGGGTTGGGGCAGGGCTTGGGTTAGGGATTGGTTTGGAGTTTAAGTAAGAGTTAGAATTAAGCATTTATATTGTTAAGTTATTAAAGGCATTTAAAAATTAATAATTATTGTCGATTATAGATGATACGTGAGAGCATATGCTGATATGTCACAAGGTTATCAAGCATTTTCAGTATGTTTTAGTGAACAATTTACGTTGTTCAATCATTACCTGTTGGCCAAATAATACCAGTATCCGCATGTACGCATTGCGTACCTATTTTTCTGATTCGATATAAGAATTAAAGCACTCACGTGAGTGTTTTATCGGGATTTACACGAACGAGTTCACTAACAAGGAACAAGAATTAAATACTGATCGAGCGAAGCCGAATGCAGTATTTAATTTCAAGTTCCTTGTTAGTGAACGAGTGGGTGTAAAATCCTGATAAACCCTCTAACAAAGAGTGCTTTATAAAACATTTTAATATTCAATTTGAGTACACTAGATATGAAATTTGCGCTTGCGAAATGAGTGAATCATTTACAAAGTATCTTTGTTTAGATTTCCACGCTTAAAAACGAGTTTCCTTGAAACATCTAAAATACTAGTTTACCTTAAGAAATTGTAAATATTCCAAGCTGTTTAATCTTTTGTATCCCTCGGTGTAACTTCACAATTTCAAAAATTTGGCAACCGTGCAATAATTTCCATGCGTTATAACATTTACTGCACGATAAATAACGCACGGAGAGCGTTGCCATGACATAACAGGTATCACGTGGTGCAAATTATCCAATAAGAACTCACGAAATACATTAGTGTTGGAAATTTGAATATTAAATACATTTACACTTTAAAGTGCTTAAGAAGCGAAATTTAAATGACAATCACACTTAATTCTTTTGCAATTTTTCGTTTCCTTGCTTCGTTGAGATTTGTCAATTTGTTTTATATGCAAATTAAACATTTTGACGTCACATGTGCATAATGAGTTATCGGAGTAGGTTATATATATCTTTGCTATTATCAAATCAAATTAATTCGAAGAAAGTATATGCATTTAACTGATTATGTTTGATAATAGAAAAGTTTTATAACATCCGATAACTCATTAAGCACGTGCGACGTCAGGATGTTTAACAAACAAACTGCATGAAATATCCCCAAAACGGTACTTTGACATTTTAAGTGTGTTTTTTATCAAATAAGACGGAGTTCATTTTTGCTTCATAGGCACTTTATCTCATTCCGCTGTCCGAGAGTTCCCCTGACGCAGGTGAATGGAGTACTTTAGTATTCGTCACAATAAGAGACTCCTATTTGGAAAAGAAAGACAAAAAACCCCCGTCAAAAAACCCAATACCTGTAGAGGAACGACAGCCATTCAAGAAGAAATCTTCTAGTTTTCTCAACACCCTGTAGTTTACAAAACAAATGAGATAACATGTAAGACATGCAAAAGATTAAAAAAACACATTTAATACAAAATTTTACCTCAGAATCAGATCCCCAATGTTCCAAGCCATAGTTTACGTACTTCTTCACAATATCAAGTCTTTCAGACGAAGATATATCCCAATGTCTTCAGCAGAAAAAAGAAAACAAAAACCAATGAAATAATGACAGCCAGATCAACAATAGTGTAGCCACAACAATAGCGACCACAGGAAATTTAAGGAAAAAATTTAAGCCAATTTATATGCACCTAATATATAAATTAAAGTTAATAAGACAAAACGTTGAACAGAAATCTGTGCAAAACCTTTGAACAGGAAGGTGAGCAAAGGTCAATTTTCGCCTATCAACAACAATAAATAAACCCCTATTCAGCACAGGGAGAGGTCCAGGCCTCAAAGTGTTAAAACCTATCTCTTTAACACTTTGAAGCCTGACGACGAGTCTTTAAGGTTTATTCTGGCTAACACCAGACGATTTTATTCAGCACAGGAAGAAGTCCAGGCCTCAACGTGTTAAGGGTATATTATATAGCCGATGACAATCTAAGGCCGTGACGACCAGGTGATCTGACCGTGAGGGAAAGGCCTGGAACTAGCAACCTAATAGAAATCCATTTTGCTGTATTGAATAACTTATTTCTTTCATTTTCCTTTATCAAACTGGTTGAAACTTTGTATTTATGTTCAGTGTTGAAAATGATAAGTCTATGCTAAATTTGGGAACAAAATAAAGTATATTTCACGAGATATTAAATAGTTTAATTCGAAAAATGGATTTCTATTTGACAACTAGTCCCAGTCCTTTTCCGTGTTTTCAGATCACCTGTTTGCCACAGATTTTACCAAACGGAGTATTTCTCTCCAAACCCTTCTCCCCAAAATATTGCGTGTGTGTTAAAATCTTGTTTTATTTTATTTTCGCTTTTCTAAACAACGGCTTGGATCATTAAGGAATATATGAAAAAGACAACTACATCTATAAAAATGTATTATACAACTATACAAATATACCCAAGTAAGTCTTTTAAACATGCACACGTTCATTTAGATATACTGTAGATGTTGCCACCCTTGCCTATATTTGTATAGTATACTTATCATTGAACATTATTTTCGGATTTTATTAAAACAATTGTATTTCATTGTAACGTATAAACCCAAAATAAGGAATCCTCAGGAAATAAAAGATAAATGAAACAAATGCTTTTACACAAAGCGTATAAACAAACAAACAAACAAACAAACAAACAAACAAACAAACAAACAAACAAACAAACAAACAAACAAACAAACAGACAGACAGACAGACAGACAGACAGACAGACAGACAGACAGACAGACAGACAGACAGACAGACAGACAGACAGACAGACAGACAGACAGACAGACAGACAGACAGACAGACAGACAGACAGACAGACAGACAGACAGACAGACAGACAGACAGACAGACAGACAGACAAACAAACAAACAAACAAACAAACAAACAAACAAACAAACAAACAAACAAACAAACAAACAAACAAACAAACAAACAAACAAACAAACAAACAAACAAACAAACAAACAAACAAACAAACAAACAAACAAACAAACAAACAAACAAACAAACAAACAAACAAACAAACAAACAAACAAACAAACAAACAAACAAACAAACAGCGTTTAACATGAATCCCTAGAAAACTGTAAAATTAATGATTACGGTGAGAACTTAAAAGAAACAGCAACAATGATTTGGCCTGCGTATGTACAGCCTGAATATACACTTGTAATTCAGTCCGTGAAAACTCTCACGATAGCTTGTCGACCCCCGCTGAGCTTCTCAAATCTAAGAAGTAGATTTTGATTGTCCAAATCACAAGCACTGTCTTATTCCAGTTACAATTAGTCCTCTAGGAATTCTCGTGAGATCAAATAATCCAATCAAATAAGCAATTATGTATCATGCGTATTAAAACCACTCAGAATCTACTTCTCAGATCTGAGAAGCTCAGATCTATTGTGCGAGTTTTCACAGACTAAATTACAGGTGTATATTCAGGCTGTACACAGGCTACAATGATTTTACCTTTGTTCTTTAATTTCAGTGAAAATCCAAGGCTTAATTATTGCACCTCTGCAAGGAAAAAAGTCCACTGGTCAATATTGTGAGTAACAGATTTTGGTAGACATTCGTCAAGCACAAATACTACACTTTTCGGGAAAACTCCCTCTCCACATTCCCAGGAAGTAAAGGGCCTCTACCCACTCATTTTGCCCTGGGTCCGTCTCCGGCCATCGCTCGGCGGAGCAACAATTTCTTTAGGACAAATGTACATTGATTTTCAAACTTGGCAAACATCAACACGAGAAGCAAGTAGATATTTTTATCTTTTATTCTCCGGTAATACATGCTCTTTGGCCACTACATATTTTACGACTGAATTCGGGTTGATTAAATTATTACAAGAACTTGCCTTGCAATCATTACTCCAGACACTCCAGTCTCTTGTCTGTGACGAAGTACGTCTTCAAATGATAGAATATCTCCATTTCCTAAATGAGATTTACAACATGGCATGATATACGACAAGTGTGTCAAGACACAAAGTGTGTTGCATCATAAATGAGGCAATAAAGTTGTTTTTAGCTAACTGCGCATGGTCAGGAGTTTGTTACATTATATCACATTATATTATATTATATTATATTATATTATATTATATTATATTATATTATATTATATTATATTATATTATATTATATTATATTATATTATATTACATGTATATTACATGTATATTATATTATATTATATTATATTATATTATATTATATTATATTATATTATATTATATTATATTATATTATATTATATTATATTATATTATATTATATTATATTATATTATATTATATTATATTATATTATATTATTATATTATATTATATTATATTATATTATATTATATTATATTATATTATATTATATTATATTATATTATATTGGTTTATCTATGTTTTTAAAGTATCGTGACTGACGCCTTTGTTGTCCATTCTTTACAAACGCTCACGAGACCACAACTTTTTCGCAAACAATAAAATCAGCTTGTGAACTTTGAGAAACATCAACAAACATGGTGATATACGCCCCATTTCTGCGACTGCGCAGATTGCACTGTAAATTGCCCTTGTGTTAGGGCAATGAGTGTCCACGGTAATTAAACCCTATAGATACTGGGATCTATTACGGTTAGTATTTTTTGCCTTCATGGCAGGATTAAGGATCAGAAGCTTAAAACCTCAGTAGTTTAATTAGATTTAAAATTTGAAAGAAACATGTGACGGTATCATTGAATAAAAGCAGAACAATTAATACAGTAGCTCCCAGCTGCTTTTTGGTCAGGAGGGACTAATGTGATACTAATTCAAATAATTGAACAACTTACCAAATAATGGTATAGGAGCAGCAACACTTGCACATTGATTTATGTAACTCCAATCGGCTGATTTCGTATATCGTTGTTCGCGAGAACGACCGTGAAGCTAGAAAAAACCCATGAAATTCGTCACTCGACTTTGTTATAAGGATATATACAAAACCATATCCACATTACTGCTAATTATAGAAAAAATTATATAAATTAACATAGTTGATACCTTCCATGCATGGAAACACTATCTAATATACAAGACAAAAAACAGAGATCTATTCAAATAAATAATTCATAAGTCCCAATCCTGTACTCAGAATCATCCGTAAGCGATTAGACCAAGATGAAGGACAAAAACAAGATGACAAGAACAAATGAACCCGGCGAGGACTACCCAGAAATGTGCGGGAATTCACGCATTTTTGACTAGAACCCAGTTCTTCCTTACTCACTACTGTACAGACAGCAGAGGCGTAGGGACCAGGGGGAAAACGGGGCTGATCATTAAATGACAAAACTTATTGACTTACAGAAATAAGGGACACTCCCCAGTCTTTAAGTTTTGGGATAAGATTATAGGCATTCCAGTTCTTGTCATGTACTCCCGTCCTCATTTTAACAGTAAGAGGTATATCAAGAACCTTAAATAAAAAACAAACAAACAGACAACCATTTATAGATTACTTCAAGGTTAATTTGTACAAAGTATTTACCATAACGTAATTTGCTTTTTATTTTCTGCTTCTGATGAGAATGGATATGTTCTTGCATGCTAGAAATGTTCACAATACAGTTCTTCACTTGTTCATTATTTTTGCCTTTTCTGGTTCTTAACAGCTTATACGGAACACTAACAGAAAGTCGAAAAGTCTATGGTTTACCGACATTCCCCATTCATCATCAGCGCTTTAGAATATTTATAGTTTTAGCGCGTTGTAAATTCAAATATTATTATTTATCCCCGAGCCCGGGCGGAGGGCCGAAGGCCCGGAGCCCGGTGAGGGTGCTAATCTCGACGTGCGTGGAGTCCACTTTACACGCGAGATAAAAAGCTGAAAGCAATTCTGAAACCTGTTTATATATCTATATATATGTTATCAAATCCACAACTTGCGCAGTTCGAATAGCAGGGTACTGGTAACTAATCTGTTAAATTATTCAAATTATTTAAATTTACGTCAGCAAATTATAATTTATAAGTTCGGTTGGATTACGAAATAGTTTTCACGGCAACGATCATGACGAAAGAAATCTTTGCCAGAAAAAAGGATTTCAACTAAAATGTACATTAATATTACTATGGAAAAAGACCAAAGAGAGAAGGCTAAGAAGAGATGTGGCAGCGAGTAAAGGACAACAATAAATACAACTTAAAATCACTGAAAAAAGCCTAAAAATTAATACGATAAAGACCGAAAACGATGCTGACCGAAATGTAAGCTTAACTGAAAGAAGAAGGATGTGTCCTGAAACTGCAGTCAAAGCCGGTAAAGAATTTTGCTCTGGTGTATTCTACATAACTCGAGAGGGAACGATTAAGAAATTTTGAAACAAACGGCTTTTTAGATCATGAAGAGAACTGAATGATACCTTGTCATATTTGTGTGTCAACAACGAAAAAAGTAAGAATCCGCGAACGAGAAAAATAATCCGAAAAGACTAGACTGAATTGGCAGTGTTTGTGGTGACAAAAGCAGAAGAAGTTTAACGGTAGGAGATTCGTATTTACCAGTTTAGCTAAGTTAAAATGGAAGAAATCTTGAAAATGAAAATTGATATAAATAATATTGTCTAGAGTTGTCAGTTGAACGCTAGGACGTTGACATTGTGTCTTTTCTTGGCCACTGTTTTTATCTATTTTTGAATGAAAATTTGTCATTTGGTTCATCTCGTTGGTTTTTTTTTGTAAAATTGACTTTGCATGTTCTTTCGGTGTAATTTTCTGGGATGTTTTCTGATCTGTGTCATGAATACAACAAAAAACAGAAATTAGGGGAGAGGGGGGGGGGGGGGGGGGGAGGGGGTTAAAAAATTTATATAAAGCGGGCGAGGGGTTGTTGCGTTCATGTATTTCTAGTTATTATACGTATTTCATTCCACGAACGATTTCTTCAAAGCGTTTCACTCTTTCCATTAGAGCAGAACCAGCTCCCTAGAAAAAAATGACATTAGAATTACTATAAGACCATTTATTATTATTCTACGCTGCTGAAATTATTCAAAAAGCATATTATAAAATATGTTGACTATATTACTTGAGCTACATGTACAGTATCAACTATTATCAGAAACAATGTTTTTCTCAAAGTTACATGACAAGTGACCAATCAGCTCACGTGATTGGTCTGTTTGCGTGTTCGCAGGCGTTCCATTAGCCTATTATTGTGTAGAACAATTCTGCTATATTTACTATATCTAGATTAAGCAACATGGACAAAGAGTGCCATTTTCTATTTCTTTAATAATGGCATCCACAAAATATCTGCAAAGAACTTTTCAAAAAGAAGACATTGTGACATTCGCTGTATGCATGCATGGTTTAGGCAGAAAGTTACGATTTAAGTCATGCATGCATTTTAAAGCTTTTACACGATATGGTTCTAGCATACAATTGTTAATCTAGTGTACAAGTTTCTTTGCAAGTGACACAATTTTTCTTTAAGGTAAGGTAATACGGGCAACATTTTCCTTCAACTTGCAACGCAAGCGTTGTTGTACGTATTACCATCCATCTTAAACATTGTCACGCAACAATGATTTTGTTGCAAGCTGGAAAAAATTTGTTGAAAAAAGTAGACTCCATGCAGTTCTACTTGCTGCAACATGCTGATTCAACTTGCAACAAAATCATTGTTGCGTGACAATGTTTAAGGTGGATGGTAATACGTGCAACAACGCTATTCAACTTGCAACGCAACAATGTTGCAGCAATTTGTTGCTCCTACTACTTCACCTTTATGATTCGATGGTGAATGTTGAAAAACGCATTTAAAAGTCTATATATGAAATGAAAATTAAGTTTGTCTTATTTGGAGGAACTCTTAAAATGATAAAGAAACACCTTATACATTTTTTCCACATCTCACTTCGTTCTTGAGAAAGTAAGATTTGTTTGATATGCAAGTAACTGCGTACGTCACACTGGTGATTTTACAATAAACTCATGCAGTGTGACATATGCCGTGGGTTATTTGCATATCAAACGAATCGTATACAGAAAAATCGTGAATGTAGTATTGATACCAGTAAAGTAAAATTTCCAAATTAGGAATACCGGCGTTTTCAGTTTTTCAAAATATTGTCTCGTTCTCGAGATATTTAAGTTAAAAACATGTAAATTAGGTGCCTCGTGACGTCATTTTGTAAATCTTATTTTTGCCCATGTGAGTGAATACTCACACGGGCATAAATAAGATTTACAAAATGAGTAATATATCTGAAACTAAGAAGTAGAAATAATTCAAACTTTGCACAAGTATAGTTATCATAAAAGTACGCTCCGCTGTGGGCATCATGTTGTTGCTATGGAACCCGTTTAGAAACACGAGCCTTTTTACTAATAAATTAAATTATTAATTTTATCTTTCTTCTTGAATATCTGTGTGTCTACAAATATCCATGCCAATGTATTGCAGTAAAAGTTGTTTTATGGAGAAAATATAAACATTTTTGTTTTACAAATGGAAGGCGCCTGTTTGCAAACGGTATCCATGGAAACAACATAATGTGAACGCTGGAGTGTATTTTCCCCATAACTATTCTTGTGCAAAGTTTGAATTATTTCTACTTCATAGTTTCAGAGATATTACTCATTTTATAAATCTTAATTTTGCCTGTGTGAGTAAATGACGTCACGAGGCATTAATTTGCATGTTTCAGAAACTTAAATATCTCGAGAACGAGACAATATTTTGAAAAACTGCCAAAAGGTGGTATTCCTCATTTGGAAATTATAGTCACTGGTATAAATACTAGATTCACGATTTTGTCGGTGGGGGTTTTGTCGGTGGGGTTTTTGTCATGTGGGGTTTTTGTCGGTATCCCGAAAAACTCTATAAGGTGTTACTTGTAGCAATCGAAGTACCAGGAGGCTGGAATCGTAATCTTGTTATAAAAAATATTGCCCAGCAAATAATTCGTAAAAAAGCCATGATAAAATCAAAAGTCGTAAGTAAGCATGATGAAAATTTTTTAATAAAGAACTAACGTTTCGTCAGGTGTTATTACTAATAAAGGTTTTGCTATATGTTACTATTAATAAAGGTGTTACTTTACTATTTTAAGAGTTTCTCCAAATAAGACAAACTTAATTTTCATTTCATATATACTTTAAGGCTGTTTTCCACTAGGCGATGTTTTTCGAGCGAAGCGACATTTTGCTTTTGTCTTGGCTAATTAGTTCCACTTGAGAGCCTACGAGACAAAAGAAATTGTCGCTTCGCGCGACATTTTTCACCAAGTGGAAATCCAGCTTTAAATGCTTGGCGGTCGATCACGTACGTCATGGTGACAATATAGGCCTCTACTCTAGTTAGCGCCACATAGTTTCGCTCTCTAAGAAAAAAAAACTCAATGAAAAAGGTCTAAACAATTTTTTAAAACAACTAAAACATTGAAGAATCGTGCCAATTAAAAAGCATTTAAAAGAAATAAAGTTATCTGAAAAATAATTTGCGGACAAGCTCAGTGTATTTTAAGAATTTACACTTCGCCATGATAAATTATTAACTGGTTTTGGAAAAAAAAAAACACAACAGCAAACCAACACAACAAAGTATAAGAAAAGTATAAGAAACTTTCAAAAATCCTTAATAATTCGTGAAGAAAACACAAAGGAAATCTGTACCGTGTCCGTGGTTTTATATCGATAAAAATTCTGCTAATTTACATAAACTTCAGATTTGATTTTCTAGACTTAGACAACATTGTTTTTCAAAATTACTACGTCAATCAACTTACCAAATTGTTCGTTTTTAAAACACTGCTGCTCATGTTTTAAATATTACATATAATAAGACAACCTAACAGCTATTATATAATAAGACAATATAAATTAATTTACCTTATGGAATACCAAATCTATGGGACACCCCACGTTGATATCAATAAAATCAATCTCGGCTCTACTTTGTAGTAACTCAGAACATTTACTCATGGTGTTAGCAAAACTTCCACAAAGCTGGAAAAAACAACAAATTATGGTGTTAAAATCAACGTAGAATATCTTCCCAACGCAGCCAGGTGAAGAATCAGACATAGTTGAACGCTACTCTGGCTTTAAAGTTTTTTGAACGTAGCTTGAAAAGTTACTGTTCATGACCCAACGTTTCGACACTCCGATCTAGTGTCTTCATCAGGGGTGATCGTTGTGAAGACAGGTCCCATATTATACTCATAGAACCATTGATGACGTAATCTATCAACAACATGCAAATAGGCTTCCGGCGAGCAGTAGATCTCTTTCTCATGGTCTTAAGCCGGTTTTCCACTAGGCGACTTTTTTCGCGCGAAGCGACTTTTTCTTTTCTCATGAGCTCTGAGCTGGAACTAATCAGAAATCTATTGAATTCGAACAAAAGAAAGTCGCTTCGCGCGAAAAAAATCGCCTAGTGGAAAACCGGCTTTACGAGTTTTGCGCGACAGCCGAGAAGCATAATTACTCGGGCTACTGTGGTAGCCGAGTCTAGGTTTCGCGATTTTTGTTATGTTGGGGTTGCGATTTTGACTATATCTATGCATGTGACAAATGCATGTTTCTCTTCGACCGATGCTTGGAAGTTTTATGCGGCTGGCAAGAATCGTGTTTATAAACTTCTCCGCCGATGTTCACAAAACGTTTTCCGAAGCTGTTGCATCCAAGTGGCAACCGACGACATTGGGTCTGGAACTGGACTACAACCGACAACGATATCAGTATATTTTTCTCATGGTAACTACAACGTTGAGGATCAAAACGCTAATATTCTGTATCTTTATATTGGCCTTTCTAATGCCTTTGGTCGAGCAATTGCAATGTTCATAGGTTAATTTTCTACATGGCTTCAGACAAGGAACATTCACTGATGACAGATTGAGGAAACAGTTTGTTGACATTGACAGTATCTTTATATTTTTGGCATTATTATTTATGTGCTATATTACTAAACGAGTTTTATATTTGTTATGCTGAGTATAGGAAGCTTGTACACACATGTATTGTTGTTTATGCACATACACACATGTACCATTTGTATTTTTACTGACTGTTGCTTGTCGCTTTGTCTTTGAGTTTGAGATTGATGTAATAGGATTTATATTCACAATGTTGTAAGTGCTTTGAACCTATATATGTGTATGTAATTTTGTGACAAGTATCCATATCTTGATATTCATTTTGATATAAATTCATAGAAACAACTTTGGACCAGTAATACTTTAATGACACATTGCCATTATAAGATCAACAGCCAAGTGTGTGTTATTATTTATAATTATGCTGATGGTACCAAAATCTATAGAGAAAATACAGTGTCTGACATTCACCTACAGGCTACACTGCTACAGCACCAGCGTTGTTTTCGTCTTCGTAGTATGCTGTTTACCTTACCTGTTGACTTTTTCGTGTCGCTTCTTGGCCTTCTTATTTACATCAGTTCGGCTTTTATTTGTCGTGTTTTTAGATAAACAGCTTTAAAGAAAACCAGCAGTGATGTTCCAACACATTTTATTGTTCAGAATATTTGAATAAAGATACCTATTTCTCTTTTATTTGTATTCAAATCAACTCAGAAATGTTCCCGCCAAAACTTACAGGGCCGAGAAAAAAGCGTATTGACCGGTCGGTCAATATCGTAAAATCCCGACCTCTCAGGAACCAATCAGCGTGCGTTGTTTTGCGTACGGACCGGAAATCAAACCCAGCCATATAATAAGAGACAAGTACGGTACATCCGTACATGTACAAACAACTTGATGTAAACCAGCCTAGGCAATGTTTTCAGTTCAAAGTGGGTATATTTCATTGCTCTTGTATTTAGCTCTGTAACTTTTGCTTGTTGTTGCGGTTTTTTAAACAGCGGCTCTTCCGAATAAGCGCCGCATTAGAAACCCAAAAGTTTTAAAGAGCGCAGCGCCGCTTAATCCAGTATACTGTATCTAGTAAGCACCTTTTCCCTACATACACTCTGTATATCAGTACCTGAGGAAAACGTAACAAATAAATAAACAATAAACAAACTGCGCAAACCCACCTGAACGCCAAATATATCCTCACATGGGTGTCGCTTAACCAAAGCCCATTCAGATTGATGACCCTATACAAATATTGTTACATTTAACAATTTAACAATATAGTACCCGTGTGTAAACAGAAGAGCAGTATTTTATTTTATTTAAAATGAATTACACTACATTATTATAGGGCTCTGTCACGTGATCAGTCCTAACGCGACTTTCCTGTAATTTTATTGGTTCTTGAGCGGTCGTTACAAACCGGTAAAAATCGGTCATTACAAAAATTGAAAAACAAAATCAGAAAATTGAGCAAGTCAAGCTAAAATAATGTTCAGATTTCGTGAAAATATATTTACCGCGACGAAAATTAATATACGACAATGTTTACGGTGACTGAAAGTGTTTTTGTTGTTTACAGTTTTCGATGAACGCCGGTTAATTCGGTCTTTCCTGCTTGTATTGATTGTATTCTCGATATTCAAAATTATAAAACTAAAAAACTTGGGCTATATAATAAAAACCTTATCAACCTCGGTCTTTGCGGCAAAATTATCCTTTCCTTCGCTCGATCTGTACTGAAAGACTGCGGGCAAGATAACTTTGCCGTAAAGACCTCCCCTTTAGTACAGTTTAATTTAGAACAACACTATAATAGTACAGTGCAGTGCAGTGCAGTACAGTACAGTACAGTACAGTACAGTACAGTACAGTGCAGTGCAGTACAGTACAGTACAGTACAGTACAGTACAGTACAGTACAGTACAGTACAGTACAAGGCTATAGTACGATTACAGTAAGTACCCAAATATTTTGTTTCTTTGATATACCTGCAGCAAATTAGTGCACATGGCCATCTCGCCACAAGTGACGTCAGCTCCATATCCTTTGCAAATTCGCCTAAAAGGCAAATTCCCAACCTAAATGTTGCACAATAGAAAAAACCAGTCCAATAAAAGCAGGAAAATAACCAAAAAAATGGGTGGTTTTAATTATCGTAAGGGCACCAAAACAACAGATATTTGCGACAAGGCGCAACCACACGCAATTGCCTGCGATAAAATCAAACTGGAGTAAGTTGCATGCAAAAAATATTACATAACAGGTTACCGCACATGGTGCAATAGCACAGATACGAGGCATTAAGGTAAAACGTAACGTCGAACCAACTTTGCTGTATAATAAAATAATATATAATATATAAAATATATAATGAAATAAGGTGAAAAACTTTCATTGAGAAAATAAAACTATTATATGCAGCTTTGGAGGAGTGGTCAATACAAATTATTCTATGCTATGTTATATGCTATGCTATATGCTATGCTATATGCTATGCTATATGCTATGCTATATGCTATACGCCATGCCATGCCATGCCATGCCAAACGTTCGAGTTCCAACGACAGTGGCACATTTTCTCAATTTTATTGCGATCTTTCCGTAGATTTCTTGAACCTATTAAGTAAACTGTGACGACACAGTTGACATTTTCTGAAAGTATTTCCAAAAATATTTCCCGTTACAAAAACATCAGTATCTCTGAAACTTTGAGAAATCCTTTGTCAAAACAGAGGCGTAGCCAGGATTTTTTGTCAAGGGGGGCCAGGAAAAACCTAGGGGGGGCAGCTTAACTGAGGCATATGAAGCCAAATTTTCTCAGGGGGGGGCAGCACTTTTGTCAAAACTCTGTGTCAAAATTTTTTACACATGCTATAATTTAATAAAATGTAATGTAAAGCCTCGCACAGCGACCAAGTTTTCCTTGACAAGTTCCTTGGTGGCTTTCGTTGTTCGTGTGTATGATAAACTGGCATGACTAGCTTTTGAACAAGACTCCTTGTGAAGGAAAAACTTGTCAATTTGTGTCCATAGGTGTATGGGAACAAATTTATAGGGGGAGGGGGGTGGAGAACATTTTGCCCAACTGAAACAGAAATTGCCCAACTTTTGATATAAAAACCCCACCTTTTCCTTATTTTCATCCTATTTTTTTATTTTTTCCCTATATTTTTTGGCCGACTTAGGTTGAAAATTTGCCTGACTTAGCAAGACGCCCATGTTTGTGTCGTACACACGAACAATAAAACTTGTCAGAGAAAAATTGGTCAAGGAAAATTGGTCATTTATGCCAGGCTTAAACAAGGGGAAAAAACAGACTTACAGTTGTCAAAGGTGCGAGATAAAGTTTGTCGGAGAAATCAATCTAAAATTTAACAGAAAGTAAATAAATTAAAGTACAGTTAAAAAAAGTTTTAAAAAATCTCTAAGTAGTAATGATTTTATAAGAGGTACTAATATGGTAATAAAGGAATAAAACTAGTGTTCAAAAACTCATTAATAATTCATGAGGAAAACACAAAAGAAAATCATGACCATATCGTGTCTTTATATGTGATAAAGACACCTCCTGATTTACATAAACTTTAGCTTTGATTTTCTCGGCTTAGACAAGGTTATTTTTCAAACTTACTACGCCAATGAACTTACCAAGTGGTTTGTTTTTGAAGTCATTCAATAAACTCGCAGTTCGTGTTTTATCAGATATGAAAACACTCGGCTTCGCCTCGTGTCTTTATATCTGATAAAACACTCCTGCCCATTTATTAGGATTCTCTATACAATAATATGATATGAAATGACATTTTAGAAACCTACCACTTTTTTTTCAGCGAATCTTGGCTTAATAATATCTTCATCTGTAACAGCACCAGTCCTTTTACATTCCTCTATTTCTCCCAATAACTTCTTTTGCGATAATAAAGATTTCATCTTTCCAACATATTCGTCAGATCTTGGACAATGAATTTTCTTCTTACGTAGCAAAAATTGTAGCTCATTAGTTAAACAATTTTTTACTCTTTCTGGATATGGCTGGCTAATAGCTTTTTCGTCAACAAGGTTTTTAAAATCCTCTGTGAGATGTTCTTTTCCAAATCTACAAGCCACTCCGTAAGGACACTTGCCAAAAAGCTTAAAATTTACACATGTCTCTCCTATATCAGGCAGCCGGTTGGCAATAAAGTTTTCTAAATTATGCGAATAATTGCAATTATCGCCAAAAGGGCAGGTTTCATCCTCAATAAACTTGCGGCATATTTTGCTCTTGCCATCAGGTTTTGCTTGTCTTGGTCGCTTTTTGTTCATTCCCTTTAGTTTTTTCTTTCTTGGTGGACCTTCAGAATGATCATTTTCCTCAAAATTGGACCCTTCTTTAATTTTATCTTTGGCATTTTGTGTTTCACTGATGCTCTTCACTTCAAAAAGAGTTTTGATTGGCAGAATATATCTGTTAAGAAATATCATAATTGTGTGTTAAGAAAAATCAGAAGTGCAGGCCGCCAAAGGTCTATCCAGCCCACCAATATTTCCTGTTATTATATGGCTGGGTTTGACTTCTGGTCCATATGCAAAACGATGCACGAGTGTTGGAACATTACTGTTGGTTTTCTTTATAGCTGTTTATCTAAAAACACGACAAATAAAAACTGAACTGGTGTAAACAAGAGGGCCAAGAAGCGACACGAAAAAATCAACAGGTAAGGTAAACAGCATACTGCAAAGACGAAAACAATGCTCAAAACTTAAAAATAAAATGAACCAATAGCCATATAATAAATTCCTTATTAACCTCGTTTGCTCGGTCTGTACGGGAAAGTATTTGCCTTCGCGGTTTTATCGCACAAACCTCGCTCCTTCATCGCTCGGTCTGTACGAAAACCTCAGGCAAATACTTTCCCGTATACCTCGTACTCAGTTAATAAGTCCATATTATGCTGACAAATACTGTATATAGCAATGTAACCTAACTGGTTCCCTGGCCAAAAGATAGACATATATAGAGCCACAGCGTAACTGCAGCTTTTTTATCGTGGTAAAATCCTACAACCCACCAAAACATTTATAGAATACGAATGCTATAAAAGAACGTAAAAATCGTCAGGTCGGGCTAGTGGGTTAGTGATGTTCCTATAGTATAGTATTACAGTCTTACCGTAAAGTTCTGAAAGTAACGACCCTCGTTACTTTCGGAATTAGCAGCCTTTAGGGGTCGCTACTTTCGGGGGGTCGTTACTTTAGGGGTGCTAAAATTATAATCTTTTACACCGGTACATGCTCTATCTCCTATACAAAAGACGCAAATTACTATTGACAATTGTTGCTAAAACAGGATTTATTTTTGTGAATTACTACTTGCGGGAGATCGCTATTTTCGGGGGATCGTTACTTTCGGAACTTTAAGGTATCTACAGTAATAACATATCCACATGCATTAATCCCAGCTGAGCATCACATTTTGAGGAATGAAATTCACTGTTAGTCAATTAATTTAAACCGACACTGTAATATGACCTTCACGCAAATTCCAGATCTACAATATATCAGTATTACGGTATATAGACATGTCAGTCTGGCCCAGTCAGCAAAATTTTATTTTGGGCTCACTTTCAATGGGAGCATAATCGTGAGCTTCAAGGGTACATGCGTAAAAATGCACAAGTTGTAACAAGTCCGCAGCAGACTTGTTACAAGACTGTTCGGACAAGCCGATATCAAGTTGTGTTCGCACTGCTTGTTCCCAGTTGTTGTGACAAGCCGATAACAAGTTGTTGGCAGCCTTGTAACAAGCTTGTTGGAACAAAGGTCATAACAATGTTGTTGACAACAAGCTTGTAACAGCAAGCCAACGAAGAAGATGAGCACCGAAGCGATTGAAAGAAAACGAGTGATCTGCCCTTCACTAGAAGACTAGAAGTACCTTGGATTTAAGTCACATTGAAATCAGTGTGATCAGGCATCAGATCATGTAAGCAGGCATCTAACAGACTGGTCCAATTAATCGGATTGCATGAATCAGCCTTTAGACAGAACGTTGTAGGGAACGTCTTAATTAACTGTTGCAACTAACGCAACAATTATGCATCTATCAATGTTAAGCCCTGGGTGGGACAACCCATGGGATTTTGACTGATCAACATATCCCGAGACAGGGAAATTGGACTTTCTTGACAAGCTCGAGGGATGGGATTTTTGACATGTAAAATGATCTTAATATTATATTTTAGCGCTTGACATTTCCCAGGATAGGGGTATCTTGACCAACAAGACTATTCTACTGCAGGGGAATTTGACGATTTCAACAAAACGTCAATATCCATGGGTTGACACCCCCCAGCCCTCCCTGACCCCTTAACATTGACAGGACAATCAAAGCGACAAAGCATGAATTGGTCATTGCAGGCATCACATGTGTACTTTAATAAACTCTTCCGTTCACTTTTAATATTCACAAAATAATGGCAGTCTAAACATCTACGTTTACCAATAAGTACTTACTGTGGTTTAATTGATGCCTCTCCTGGTCGTACATGAACCTGAGACATACTAGATTCAGAACTATTACATAAAATAGCATCATTGTTCAAGGAGGAAATAACCTCAGTTGGTAAATTCGTTCCACGATGTTCACTTGTGGTCATAACAAAAAGAGAAGTGAAGACTCAGAAGTCAGAACTTGTCGACAATTTTCGTACTCTCAATCTCGAGACTCGAGCCCAGTCTTGCTGCTTTTTGTCAGCGGCTCAGCGCGGGCTATACATCTTTCCCTCTTTCCCCCTCCCTTCCCCCATCTTTCCCCCTTTTTTCTCTCCCTTCCTCTTTTCTTTCCCTCGCGGGCAACAGGTGGGAAAATTGTCTTAACTGACCAAAAATCGCGGGCGCATTTGCTCTGTTTCTTTATTTTTGTTCGAAATGTAGCCTGTGCACAGCCTGAAATATCCCTGTATTACAGGTGCGAGATAAAGTTTGTCGGAGAAATCAATCTAAAATTTAACAGAAAGTAAATAAATTAAAGTACAGTTAAAAAAAGTTTTAAAAAATCTCTAAGTAGTAATGATTTTATAAGAGGTACTAATATGGTAATAAAGGAATAAAACTAGTGTTCAAAAACTCATTAATAATTCATGAGGAAAACACAAAAGAAAATCATGACCATATCGTGTCTTTATATGTGATAAAGACACCTCCTGATTTACATAAACTTTAGCTTTGATTTTCTCGGCTTAGACAAGGTTATTTTTCAAACTTACTACGCCAATGAACTTACCAAGTGGTTTGTTTTTGAAGTCATTCAATAAACTCGCAGTTCGTGTTTTATCAGATACAGTACCTTCAGCACCTTGTAATACAGGGATATTTCAGGCTGTGCACAGGCTATTCGAAATGAGGTTCGTTCAGGTTTGAATGTTTTGTTAGCTGAAATATTTGGTACGCTGAAGAAGAGAAACCTTGACAATTTAAAACTGGTTTTGGTGACTTTCATGTGAGCTATATTTTCCTATGATCGGAGTTATGGAAACCTTGGATTATTCGAGGAGAATATGCAACAAACAGGGTTTTTCGTTTCGATGTGCATTTTGTTTGTGTCGACAAACTGTATAAACAGCAAAATACTACTAAAAGGTGAGTTGAATTATCTAGATCATATGTTTATCTTTAAAAATACTGTGTGAATTGTTAATATTGAAGCCCACTTGACGGTGTAAATTTATCGCCTAGTTGCTTAATATCCTAAAAACAGTTAAAATCAGTGATTTTGAACGAGCCATAGTTAAAAATTTAGCCCTTTGCCACCCAAATTTTATTCTCTTAAACTATCCATAGTTCTTTGCTCCATCCACTGAAATAAATGACAACGTCCAGAAAAATCGAAAACGAACTGAATCTTGTGCCCTTTCGCCTGTCCATAGGAAATTGCGATAACAGTCGGCTTAGGAAATGTGCTTGAATTACCGTATATTTTTTGTTAATCGTCTAAATGAAACTTGACAACTGCTTACAGGTTCTTGCAGTATGACTAAAACCAGTCTGTTTAAGAATCAACTGCATTTCCGAAGCCTAGGCGAACTCTAAAGTTTGCTCGTTTTCGGTACACAATTTTGACAGCTATAAAAAGTGATGAAAGCCAATAAATTTAAATTTTCGCCTATGCCACCAATTTTTTTGTCTTTCAAAGTATGCTTTTGATCCTAATTGTTAAGATTGTACCAGTTTCTGAGCTTCAAAAAATCGTAAACACTTGAATTTCACGCTTTGAATTTGAGTCACTTGAAACCGCCATTTTGGATTTGGATTGCTACCAAAAATAATATTCCATTGTTATCATGCAAATCTTTGTGTTCTTTTTCTCTTTTTAGATACTATATTAGCTATATTAATGGCTAAAGAAAAAGTTAAAAGAGTGAAGTGTTTAATATGCTGTATATATTTATATACATGTACATGCTTATTTTGAAATTGCTAGATTTAAATAAGTGTGTTCAAAATAGGTTGACCAACTACGTTGAGTGAAGATACTGAAAGGATTCAAGTTTATTTAATTTACATATATTCTGCTACATGTACCTATGTTTAAATGTTTGTATATAGTCTTGTTGCTTATCAAAGTTTGTTGTAATTTAAATTGGCAGTGATATGAAGATGTGACAATAACTCCTTATTTTTGCTGTGAACTGTTCTTTTCATTTTCTACTGAACCTTTGACATAACCACCAAAAGGCCAGACACAAGCTAGTTATAAATTGTATTACTGAGTTTATAAAACAAGAGCAACTGCCAACTTGTACTTCCCTGAGCTTTAATATTATGTGTATTATAACCAAAAACTATTTATAATATAAAAAACTATTTATCAAAAACTATTTATTATGGGTTTTCCTCTTTTTTATTATATGGTAGAATATATATAGTATGTTTCTTAATTAATAAAATATCTAAAAAGAAGTAGAATTACTAAAAAACTCTTCGGATTATTTACAGATTAAAAGCCGCCATATTGCCGTCCCAGTCCCCCGCAGCTTGTTTATATCACGGTTTTCGCGCATGCTCAGACAATTTTCCCACCTGTTCTCGCGGGCTATAATCGTTAATTTTAAAAAACTTATTCCCAACCCCCACACACCAACCCTAACCCGTCCTGTAAACAAAATGGTGACCGATCCCATTATGCACAGCGAGACTAGAGAGGGCCTGCAAAATCTTTCCGGCTTGGTTCTAAACTTTCTTACAGATCATGACAATGAAGAAACCAATTTAATTTTTTGCGGTCCGGTATCCATCTGATTGGCCCGCTCTGATTGGCTTAGCGAGCGGTCCGTATCACACGATACGGACCCCGATACGGACCGCTGCGGATTTCAAAACAAAAACAAAAACGTTTTTTAATATTTCGTATGCTCGACGCTTTTCACTACTTTAGACCATAGTGTTTCGGACAGTCCGCGCGAGTACTGAACTATAAAATTATATTTTGTATTTTGTTACTTATTTTAATTGATTATACTCTGATTCATTTATTGATTTGCATGCGGTAATATGATATATAGGTGTTGATTGATAACAATCGGACAGTTACTGAACAAAATAGCGAGTAAGTCTGTGATAGAGAGAAGTTTGCGTCTGTATGACGGGAGTGCGTCGTTTCAAGCTGTAGAGACCCACTCTTCAGGTATTTAACTGATCATTTGTAAAGTGTGTTCAGTCGTTATTTTCCGATTAATTATTATCAATGTAATCTAATCAAACTCAATCATTTTAGAATGTATCTTACAAATATATTACGAAATTCTCTACGGCGTCATGGTTTACCTATTGGCAACACATAGTCAATCGAGATAGATAAATGATACGTTTAATAGAAGAACACCTTGCAGCTAAAAGCTGAATTGCATTTGCGTGTACAGATATATCAAAATTTCCATATCAAAAATTTTTTAAACTAACTAAAATAAAATAAACTAAACTGCGGACTACATTTACATGTAAAAGCTAAATAATGTTTACAAGGAATTTAAAAATCTGATGCACATGCAGGTAAAAATGATTGTTTAAATCTATTTGTTTTACACTTGGGGATAATAAAATCCCTTTGGTTCCTAAGTAATAAATAGATGGATTAACGTTAGGAAGAATATCATATAATTTGTGATCTCGATTTTCCACTATACTGTTAAAAGTTTTCTTGGTCAGATGATATCGACGGTGATGAAGGCTATCCAGGTTTGTAATTGATAGTCTTTCAGAGTAGGATTTTCCAGGAAGAATAATTGATAATATACGCTTTTGAAATCGTTCAATGTTATCACTCAGATATTTTGGTAACGAGAAATGAAATACTTCACAACTGTATTCTAGAATCGGATAATGGTCTGGAAACTCGGCAAACTTCAAAGCGCCTATAATGAGCTGGGATTTTATGTTGAACCATACCTTACACCGTGCACATCCTTTGTTTTAGGTCTATTAATATTTAAATAGCACGGTTGAGTGATTGCATGAACTGAAACGTTGTTATTGGACAATTCGTTCATTATACTAAAATACAATGTGTTCAGTGACCGTGTACCGTGGACAAAAATGCATAAAGGCTGATTTCCAGTCAGTGGAATTTTGCGAGCGGGCGGAATTTTTCTTTGTCTTTTGTGCTTTGAATTAGATTAGTTCCGCTCGAGTGCTCACAAGACAAAGAGAAATTCCGCCCGCTCGCAATATTCCACTGACTGGAAATCAGCCTTAAAGGCGAACAAAAAGATAGCCCAAAGACTTTAGCTGAGTTTCCAGACCATATCTCGATTGACTATGTTTAGACTACAATAGAATGCCAGTAAAAACAAAGTAAGATGGTTTATCCAAATGGTTTTGACAACTTCATGTGAAAACAGCGAATTTTAAAAGAAATGCTGGGAAAACTGTGACAAAAAAAAAATTACGAGCGACATCTATAAAGTTTTCAAGTATTATTGCTCAACAGTGAACGACGTATGAAAACAGTTTAAAACGGTAGGCAAAACATATACATGAACTTGTGAACATAGTATTTTGAATCACTAAATGAAACTATATAGACTATATATAAAAAAACATACCACGAGAAGACAGAAAAGCTGAAACCTTTTGACACTAAACTGTCTTTCTTCTGTTGTTCAACTATCCTTAACAAAACCGCTACAAGTCTTTACCTTTTAGTCAAATATTTTCCACATGCCAACCTCATCGTGCCATATGTCTTTGAAAAAAAGTTACAAATGACTTAGAACAAGCATTTTCGTCTTCAAACTCGAACAACACACTTTCAATTTCCACGGAGTCAGTCGAGTATTCAAAGCGACTTTCCAAGCGAACAGCCAAAAACGAGCAAGCGACGAAGAAGAACGACGAAGAATCTTTATCAACTAAACTTTAAAAACAATTGGACTGCATTCTAAATTCCCTTCGTAACTGGATCTTCACGTTTTGACTGTTTTTCACCACAAAAAAAAAGGTTCCAAGCTTCCCTGTCAGACTGCATGTCGGCAGTTATTTATTGTCGAACGATAAACTTTGGACTTTTTAATATCACGTGAACGTCATCTCGATTACGCAACTTTATTCAATTATGTTAATTTACTAATTATGTAAATTATAAATTGTACGATTAGCAAAAAAATAAATATGTTATTTACCGTTTTGGTCGGTCCATATAGAAAAATATTTGCCCTCGGTCTCAAAAATGTCCCTCGGCCTGCGGCCTCGGGCTTTTTTTAAGACCTCGGGCAAATATTTTTCTATACGGACCTCCCAGCCGGTAAATAACATATATATGTTTTAGAATTACCGACCTTCTGCCAATAATATTTTTAGCGACGAAAAGGAATTACAGGTTTTCCTTATTGTTTTTTGGTTTACCTAGCAATCGAAGACTGTCAACCACTGACCTGTATATAACTGGACCGCTTGCTCTTGCCAAAAAAGTGTGGCCATTTGAACATGCAGCCGATCCGCACGTTGTAACCAATAAACTACTGTAATTGTAAAGGCATTGTATCCAGTAAGTTACTGGAAATTGTTTAATAAAGAGGTTTTTAATGAAACCCTTCCCCCCCCCGAACCCCCGAACCCTAATCTCAAAAATGTGAATTTCCCGGGGGTAACCCTAATGTTAACATCAAAGACTCGGCGTATTAAAATACTACAAAATACTAAATACATATATATATATATATATATATATATATATATATATATATATATATATATATATATATATATATATATATATATATATATATATATATATATATATATATATATATATATATATATATATATATATATATACATATATATATATTTATTATATAGATGGGAGTGTTTTACTAAGAAATATGCAGTGACATATTTTCCATATCCTCACTAGTGAAGATATCGATCACGTGATTAAACATTTTCCCACCTTTTGCGTTGAATCTATATAATAAAAAGAAAATTACACGCTGGCTTGAAGATATGAATTTTATCTTCTCGTGGTAAAAACGATATTTTACTCATTCGCTACGCTCATTCGTAAAATATTGTTTTCACCACTCGAAGATAAAATTCATATCGATCTTCGCACCACGTGTAACCACCGTGTAATATATATATATATATATATATATATATATATATATATATATATATATATATATCCCATTATATCTCCTCTCTCCGCTCCCCTCGCCCGCGTTCCGATTTTCAGCGGTTTTCTTTACTCCCCATTACTCTCTACCGCATTACTCTATGCTGCCTGCAAAACCCTATATACTGAAGAGCATAGAGATCATATAAATACTAGAGGGGGCATTGGCGGGAAAATTTGGTAACCACATGGGGGCCGCCATTACCTATGATATTTCAGTCAATTGGTTGGCAAACGTACTAGACCCAGTCCTTTGCCAACCAACGCGCCTAATGTTTGCCTCTAAAAAAATCCAAGATGGCGACGTTCAATTGATTACCCGTGGTTGGCTGAAATTAAGATAGGATGCCCCCTCTAGTATTTATATGATCTCTATGCTGAAGAGCTCAAAATTTATTTAAAAAGCTCTAGAAGCCTCTTTGGAGGAGAGAGGTTCAACATTGTTGAACGCGTGTTGAACGAAAATTTGAACATGTTCAAATTTCGTTCAACATCATTCAACACCATTCAACAACGTTCAACATTTTGGGCAGGCCCGCAGACATGCATATTTAAATTTAAATTTAAATTCAGTGATACATCGTTAGTCCGTTAGTCATCTGATGCTACTGATGATTGCGTTAAGCACGCTGTAGCCTGAGCACGCTGTGAAACACAGTGTAATGACGACCTGTATATATATATATATATATATATATATATATATATATAAGATAGTTTCAAATAAATTGTACATTAAGCTCTACATCTCTGTATCGAGCACTCTACACGTTTCTCTCTGACGAAGGCCTTCGCTCGAAACGTCGACTACTACGTTCTCTGTTTCGACAGTATATTTAACCGCTTACTATGTTTCGAATTTCGATTGTTTCAACACTGCCTACGCAACACGCTACTTCTTCTGGACGATGACAATGACAGCATTGTTACTCGGGCTACTGTGGTAGCCGAGTCTCGGTTTCGCGATTAATTTTTGTTTTCTTGGGGTTGCGATATTGCCCCAACAGGCTTTACGAGACTATATATGCATGCAGGGGCGCCGGAAGCTACGTAAGGCGGCGGGGGCAGCCAAATAAAAAGGGCACTTTTTCTCAGCATTAATTTTTGCACGTGCATAACGGTATAATATAATATAATGAATGACAATGTATTGAGAAAGAAAATTCAACGATTGAGTTGTACATACTGATGCTACATTCCTATTTACATTTAAGTTAATGAATCGGAAAACACCCGCCAGGTGAAAAAGGCCTGGGCACAAGACACAGCTCAACCTCGTTCTCATGCAGAGCGTTTTTGAAATTGGTAAGGTGGGAAAAGGTTCTGGCATCGACTGTTGGATTCGGTATTTTCATTGGTTGATTGCTTTTCTTAAACATTCCTCGCGAAACATATTTATGCGTAGTTTTGTGCCAGTTGTGATCAAATAGCTTCAATGGGACCGCCAACGGGACAAATAGGACGGCCATTACAATGAACTTCTCCCACGGGGCTGCCATTACTCAGAATGATTTGGCATACTAAACTAAATTGCTAATTTATTACGCCAAGTATTTTTGGGTACTGTGACTAGCCGATGCCAAGGCTTTTTCCCACCCTCTAAATTTCAAAAACGCCCTGAGAACGAGGTTGGACATAGCTAACCCAAGGCAAAATTAATTTGCTGTCTCTGTGTGGTCTGCAGTAATAAGTTAGCTTGTGAGTCATTTGAAATTTTGAGGTATTAATACAAGAGTCATTTAATACAATAATACAAATGGCAATTCCTGTAGAAAACATTCCTCTTACAAGAAAGGGCAATTGGTTCCCCCCGTGCTGCCCCCGCGCTGTAAGGGCAGGGGGGGGGGGGGGCAGCTGCCCCCGCTGCCCCCGTGGCTCCGGCGCCCCTGTATGCATGACATGCATGTGACCCACTGCCTTCTTTCTTTTCGATCGAGTGGTTGTTCGAAGTTGGTGGTGTTTTTGTCAGCTGCTTGCTTGGAAGTGTTTAAAGTCAGTTATGTGGCTGGGAAGTATCTTATTCTTGAATACGCTCACAATGCTTACAATTGCACACGCTGATCGCGGTAGACCTACTCTAATAAAAGATGCCGAGCGATTTCGAAACGGGTTGGTCCGCGATCTCGATATAAACCGTATACTGAAAATGTGTACTCGATCAAACTTATACGAAGACTCTCGATATCAATGTTATACAAAAACTCTCGTTTACATGTGTTATTAAATTGTACTGAAAAATGTTGCTCAAGTGCTGTAAATCAAAGAACAAAGAACGTTATTGCTAACTTGCAAGTGAAAGGTTAACATACTGTGTTGACATCTTCATCGAGGCTGACATTACCAGAAGGCCTTAAATATTTAATTGTGTCTTTGAATGCTGTATGGAAATACGTTCAATGTATTGAGGTAACTGCATTATTTGTGATTTGTTTATTTAAACTTGTATTGTTTATTATTGTACTGATGTCTTGCAAATAAAAGTCGATGTTATTCAACAGTGTATAGTTTCATCAAGTGTGTATTCATTATCGATCGTTTATGCACAGCCAAATAAATCAGAAAGCACGTTGCCATCAGATAACCCTGTTTCACTTGAAATCTTACCTGTACGTAGTTCGTATTAATAAATCTTCTTTGTTATATTGTATATATTTTTGTAACTTGAGTAATGCTGTCCATTGTGAGCTAAACAGCCTGTAAGTAGCCCGATTTTACGCCTAGCGGGCGTCTTGTTTGTTTGTTTGTTTGTTTGTTTGTTTGTGTTTGTTTGTTTGTTGTTTGTTTGTTTGTTTGTTTGTTTGTTTGTTTGTTTGTTTGTTTGTTTGTGTTTGTTTTGTTTGTTTGTTTGTTTGTTTGTTTGTTTGTTTGTTTGTTTGTTTGTTGTTGTTGTTTGTTGTTGTTGTTTGTTTGTTTGTTTGTTGTTTGTTGTTTGTTGTTTGTTTGTTTGTTGTTTGTTTGTTTGTTTGTTTGTTTGTTTGTTTGTTTGTTTGTTTGTTTGTTTGTTTGTTTGTTTGTTTGTTTGTTTGTTTGTTTGTTTGTTTGTTTGTTTGTTTGTTTGTTTGTTTGTTTGTTTGTTTGTTTGTTTGTTTGTTTGTTTGTTTGTTGTTTGTTTGTTTGTTTGTTTGTTTGTTTGTTTGTTTGTTTGTTTGTTTGTTTGTTTGTTTGTTTGTTTGTTGTTTGTTTGTTTGTTTGTTTGTTTGTTTGTTTGTTTGTTTGTTTGTTTGTTTGTTTGTTTGTTTGTTTGTTTGTTTGTTTGTTTGTTTGTTTGTTTGTTTGTTTGTTTGTTTGTTTGTTTGTTTGTTTGTTTGTTTGTTTGTTTGTTTGTTTGTTTGTTTGTTTGTTTGTTTGTTTGTTTGTTTGTTTGTTTGTTTGTTTGTTTGTTTGTTTGTTTGTTTGTTTGTTTGTTTGTTTGTTTGTTTGTTTGTTTGTTTGTTTGTTTGTTTGTTTGTTTGTTTGTTTGTTTGTTTGTTTGTTTGTTTGTTTGTTTGTTTGTTTGTTTGTTTGTTTGTTTGTTTGTTTGTTTGTTTGTTTGTTTGTTTGTTTGTTTGTTTGTTTGTTTGTTTGTTTGTTTGTTTGTTTGTTTGTTTGTTTGTTTGTTTGTTTGTTTGTTTGTTTGTTTGTTTGTTTGTTTGTTTGTTTGTTTGTTTGTTTGTTTGTTTGTTTGTTTGTTTGTTTGTTTGTTTGTTTGTTTGTTTGTTTGTTTGTTTGTTTGTTTGTTTGTTTGTTTGTTTGTTTGTTTGTTTGTTTGTTTGTTTGTTTGTTTGTTTGTTTGTTTGTTTGTTTGTTTGTTTGTTTGTTTGTTTGTTTGTTTGTTTGTTTGTTTGTTTGTTTGTTTGTTTGTTTGTTTGTTTGTTTGTTTGTTTGTTTGTTTGTTTGTTTGTTTGTTTGTTTGTTTGTTTGTTTGTTTGTTTGTTTTTGTTTTTTCTTGGGTTTTTTTGTCTTTTCTTGGGTTTTTTTTCTGACAAAATTAGCCGAATCGAATGCGGGATCAAAGCGCGCCCACTGATAATTGAAGTCGGAAGTAGACCGTGTTTTGCCAGCGGCGGCCATATTGGATGGCCCCACTTTGAGGATAGTCTCCTTCGCAGACCTTCTTATGTTATGAGCCATAAGAAGGTCTGCCAAGGAGACTAAGATTGTGGTAGTTCCGGATAGGACTTCAGCTGGTGGTGATGTGCTCCGTTTCCCCCTCATTGCAATCTCGTACCCAGAGCCAACGGGGGGTGGGGGGGGGGGGGGGGGGTGGGGGGGGGGTGGAAGCTGGCTCTGGGTACGAGATTGCCCAGATTGCAGTCAAGTCCGACCCTCGCTCTATAGTCTACTAAACCCTACCCTGGTCCCAGAGGTCCTACGCGGGAGCGGACGGCGTAGGACCTCTGGGACCAGGGTAACTAAACCCCTGCAAAGGCTGTAATATTAACAAGACGCCTGGTCAGGCGTTCACTCGGGCTACTGCAAAATCACAGTGCTATGCAGTGCTAAGGTCTAAAGTCTATTAAACACATTGGTCACAGACAAAAGTCAAAACGCAATCCAATTCTCCGATAGAAAACACAATTTGCAATAACAAAACACGATTGCCTATATTTATTAACATATTTCCACACATGTACACAGTGTTCATATGTCGAGTCTCTTCAGGTATTAAAGTGGCAGTACGATCGAATTTTCACTTTGCGTTTTTTTTAGCCAAAATAGTTCTTATGGTCCTAATATGACTTACCATGTATTTAAAAACGATTTTAGAAAATGTTTTCTATCAGAATTCAGGCATCTTTTACGGGCACTTGGCTTGATTTCGAAATTTTTTGGAGCCTGCAATTTCTTAATAGCGGTAGCTCGTTGTGACGTCATCTACTCAACACTCTGCAAGAAGATTCATACATCCTACTATATACGTACATAGTTTAAACGCGTCTTCCCGACTTATTCTTCGTTTTTACATGTAATAAAGTTTCTTGAAAAGCAATACAAAATTATGCCACCATCTCCTTGTGTTGCTCAAGGGTGTAGTAACTGCGCTGATCGTAATGCTGGCATTTCGCGTCACCAGAACCCCAAAACTAAAAAGCGTCTTGTTTGGGTTTATTTTCCGTTAAAACATATCGCGCTAATTTTAACAAACGGGGCGCTTTGTTATTTGCTCTGCGCATTTTGCTGATCACTGTTTTGAAAGGCGTCACGTAAGGGGCCAAAGGTGCGAGCCTTCGTTGCCTAAACGATGACTTGAACCCGTCAATATGGAAACCAAAAGACCGTCGTCGAAGAGAAGCCAGCGAAGAGTATTAACTACACAAATTTGTTATGACTCGTGTTTCATTATCGGATCAAATTTAATCACACACGTAGCTAACAATAAAAATATTGCGTGGACCTTGAAAATTTTATAGGCCGTTAAAGAATTGTTCAGTTCGCAAAATGTGCAATTAAACACCAGAAGGTTAGCAGCGCCGAACGTTGCACGCACCAGATATGATTCCCTATCTTTCAAGAGGTAAGTTGATTATGTAACCTCAATTTTCCCCCAAACCCCCATAACATGTAATAAACAGTTAGGCGGAATGAAGAAACCCATACGTACAAGAATGTACAGATGCAAGAGAATACATTGCCGTTTCACAGGTACCCGCCGCCGCTGTAAAATGGCAGTATTCAAATAACAATATATATAATGCATGTACAACTACTCAACCAGTGGTCCAGTAATGCAGTATATTTCAATTTTAGGATAGTCTGCTGGAAATCGAAAGAGAAAACAAATGCCTGAAAAAGGTCCAGTTATTCAAAACAAATAATAGTTTAAGTAGAAAGACGGCAGTACTATTCAGAGTCAAGCAGTTAGTAGACAGTATAAACATAAAAATGTTACATATTTATATATTATAATAAAATACAACTATTGGTAAATAGCAAAATACTATGATATGGTTCAGCTTCAGCTACATGTAAATGCATATACAGTATGGTGACAATGACTTATTTAGATTTTATCAATTATATTCTAGATGTTACATGTAAATACGACAACAAAAGCAAAGAGGGAGTCAATAAGGAAAGTTTGGATGACTGACGCATGGATGTTGATAGAAGGTTTGCGTCGGACGTCGAACGCCGTGTGTAAAATATATCCGTGGATCATAACAATAAAATGCGTTAGTAAACAACCGTCGTTGAATCCTGGGTGTTCGGTAATACAGCGAGTTTGATTCTCCTTATCGCCCAAGCACTGTTAGTTACTTAGTTTTTCTCCGGCACGGCTCCAGTCTCACAACAGCAACGACACCTTCGAGAGAGCAACACGAACACTTTAATACACCTAGAAAAACATTCGCTTGTTTTGGAAACTACACAACCAATGATTCTCTCAATAATAAGATTTTAATAACTACGTACCATATGAATGCACTGGGACTTCACGGTCTAATAAAACGTCTTGAAAATTCCTGCTGTTCTTGTTGTTCTCTTGTATTCTCCTTCGTATTCTAAAATTATGTGCGCTTCCTCTGGTGCGCTTCTTCCTCATATAGTCATTAGATCGTTGTCAAACACTTCATTGTTGACCCCATCCATATCAGCAATGCCCGCATAAAGTTCGCTTTCGCTGTCAGAGTTTCTAGAACTCAACTCGGAAGGTGAAGACGTTTTGAACAAAACAGGTATAACAAATCAACAACACGTTCTCTATAGTTTGGCTGGTGTATCGCTCGTTTGCGTTGAGTAGATGACGTCACAAAGTAGTACCGCTGACTGATTTCGCGGACTCCAAAAACGCAATGGCGGAGTGATTTTATGCCAAATTATACGACATTTAATCGATGTTTATGCACTCAAATCAACCTTAAAGTTGCTTTTACTCTTATATTTGTATAACTTCTAAGCATAAGAAGTGATTAAGCCGCAAAAATCGTTAACGATTTTCGGTCGTACTGCCACTTTAAATATCAACACAACTATCAACGGCGTGTGCGATTGTAAGTGTATATAATATCAAGATACTTGCCACCGACATTACTGACCAATAGCTATGTTCGTGAACACACAGAACACATCCGAGACAAGTGATCAGACATCAGGAAAGCAAAGAAAGAATTTCCACAGCGTTCAATATGTCAAGTCTCTTCGCCTTATTACACAGCTTCATGTTTACCTAGAAAGTGTCACTTGCAAGTTCGCTTAATGAACGGCGTGTGCGATCGTAAGTGTATATAATAATATCAGGATACTTGCCAGCGACATTACTGCCCAATAACTATGTCTGTGGACAAACAAAACACATCCGAGACGAGATCATTCACTCACTCAGTCGAAAAGAAAGAAGGCACTGGTCACATGCAGTTAGTCACATGCCTCAGTTTTGCAAAGTTTATTGGTCAATATCGCCAGTGGCCGCGCGGAGGACTAATAACGCGTCGCAAAAAAATAAAAATAAAAATAAAAATAATAAAAAAAAGAATCGCGAAACCTAGACTCGGCTACCACAGTAGCCCGAGTAATAAACCCCTATATACTGAAGAGCTAAAAAAAAGCTCAAGACGCCTCTGCTGTAACCTGCGATCAGGCCAGTTGTTAAACTATGGCCTGATACAAATGTCGTTAAAACTTCGTGCAGTACTTCCAGATTTTGGAAGTCGTCCTGATTGGCTATTGCAACAAAGGACTCGATTGATAAGGTTTAATTGGCTAGCGCGCAAATCTCTACTTCCTGTTATCCTGTAGTCTTAAAAACATGGCAGGTTGCTTATCAATAGAGGTATTCGAAGACGTTCTTGAAAAGGTATTAAATATTTTTCAATTAAAAGCTTTAAAACCGGATCAGAAAGAAAGCATTAGACTTTTAGCTGTTGAGCGGCGCGATGTTTTGGCTGTGTTACCGACTGGTTATGGGAAGAGTATAATTTATACGGTGGTCCACAAGTGCAAAACACAAATAAAAAAGTGTGACGACACAAATAAAAGTTTGACAACACAAATAAAAAAGCACAAAACACAAATAAAAGAAGCGAAAACACAAATAAAAGAAGCGCAAAACACAAATAAAAGAAGCGAAAACACAAATAAAAGAAGCACAAAACACAAATAAAAGAAGCACAAAACACAAATAAAAGAAGCACAAAACACAAATAAAAGAAGCACAAAACACAAATAAAAGAAGCGAAAACACAAATAAAAAAGCACAAAACACAAATAAAAGAAGCGAAAACACAAATAAAAGAAGCGAAAACACAAATAAAAGAAGCACAAAACACAAATAAAAGAAGCACAAAACACAAATAAAAGAAGCACAAAACACAAATAAAAGAAGCACAAAACACAAATAAAAGAAGCACAAAACACAAATAAAAGAAGCGAAAACACAAATAAAAAAGCACAAAACACAAATAAAAGAAGCACAAAACACAAATAAAAAAGCACAAAACACAAATAAAAGAAGCACAAAACACAAATAAAAGAAGCACAAAACACAAATAAAAAAGCACAAAACACAAATAAAAGAAGCACAAAACACAAATAAAAGAAGCACAAAACACAAATAAAAGAAGCACAAAACACAAATAAAAGAAGCGAAAACACAAATAAAAAAGCACAAAACACAAATAAAAGAAGCGAAAACACAAATAAAAGAAGTGCAAAACACAAATAAAAGAAGCGAAAACACAAATAAAAGAAGCACAAAACACAAATAAAAGAAGCACAAAACACAAATAAAAGAAGCACAAAACACAAATAAAAGCATGACAACACAAATAAAAGAATGACAACACAAATAAAAGAAGCGCAAAACACAAATAAAAGAAGTACAAAACACAAATAAAAGAAGCACAAAACACAACAATGGAAAGATGCATCACGTCATACTATATATATATAACTTTCAAAAGCATTTAATAAAACAATAACAAACTAATTCTGATGGCTATTTAAACACTTGTCAGTTTCATGTCTATGATGGAAGAAGAAGAAGAGGAAGCTATCCGTTTCTATTTTTTTCGCGGATTTGACTACTCCGCTATTTTGCAGTTTCTTCAGAGATATCATGGGATTACTATGTGCTACAGGACGCCGTTAAATCGCCTAAAATGTTACGGTTTAAGACGCCGTGAATGTCAGTTTGACGAAGTACAAGTAAGGCGCTGTATACAGCAAGAGCTTCAAAGTTCAGGCAGTTTACTCGGATATAGGGCGATGTGGAGAAAATTGCTATTGAAATACAACATACAGGTTCCTAGACATACAGTACAAATTTTACTACACGAACTGGATCCAGAAGGATCAGAGCTAAGACGCGCTCATCGATTGAGAAGAAGAAAGTATATTAATCCCGGTCCCAACTTTTGCTGGCACTGTGATGGCTACGATAAATTGAAGCCATACGGCTTCCCAATACATGGCTGTATTGATGGGTTTAGTCGTCGTGTTTTGTGGTTATTGGTAACGAAGACCAACAATGACCCTCGAGTTATCGGAAAGTTCTTTGTGCAATGTGTTAGACAAAACGAAGGATGCCCGAGACTCATTCGCACAGATCGAGGGACGGAAAACGGTCTCCTGGCTACCAGCCAGTGCTTCTTGAGAAGAAACGGGAATGATTCTCTTTCCGGTTTCCATGCCCATCGGTATGGGTTATCACACAGCAACCAACGCATAGAAGCATGGTGGTCTTTCTTTCGAAAATCCTGGTCCAACTGGTGGATCAACTTCTTTAAAGACATGGTAGACAACGGACAATTAGACACAAGTCATGAGTTACAAATGGAATGCCTTTGGTTCTGTTTTAGTAAGCTTTTACAAAAGGAAGTGGATGAAGTAGTGCAGCAGTGGAACTCTCACTATATCAGGGAATCTGCATACCATACCCAGCCAGGAATACCAGATCAGCTGTTTTTCCTTCCGGAAACGGTCGGAAAAACAGATCACAAGCTTCCAGTGACGGAGCCTGATGTTGCTCAAGTTGAAAATGAAATACGAACTGAGAATGTGGACAGTTTGTACGATGAATATTTTAGTGAAGTTGTATTTACACTTGGTATGAGTGAACCAACAAACTGGAATGAAAGCCTAGCAATGTATCAACAGCTACTGACACTTGCCGAGTAGAAATATTAAATTAAGACAAATTGTACCTTGATATCACATCCAATAGCACAAAGTAAACAAAACTAATTTAACAGTTTCATACCCATATTTCCTCTGTTAAGCCCTTTACTGATAACCCCCATGCATTAAGCGAAAGATAAAGATAATACCACCAGCTACGCAGGCTCTATCAACCCTTTTAACCACCTCCTCCCCTCCCCCTTGCCGCCCTCCCCCAAGTAAAAACGTATATTTTCTGTTTAAAATTACTTTCATTAGTAGAAAATCGGTTGCAGTTTTTTTAGATTTCAGGTTTTTCTTACTCTGACTTTGAAAATGTAAATAACCCCCCACCCCCTATTAGAATGCCCTACTTGAAGGCCTAAATTTAATATGCTGGGGGTTAGGGTTAATAGAGGAGATACTGTAACAAATAATTAAATATATGGGCAATTATTCTGGATATTTTACATCAAGGACATTACTTTTCATAGGGCATATGTATAACAGTTTAAATTGTGGCTACCATGCACAGATAGCCTTCATACAGGCATTCCAGCCGAAAAGGTGTGGAACATCTGAATGCAGGTTATGCACAGGTAGTGGCTAGCACATTTTTTATACTAATCATGTTTATACTAACCCTTGAGTAAACACTACAAACGTATAAATTCACCATATCATAATACCTGGCAAAATTCCATATACAGTAGTTATTACAGGTAAACTACGTCAAGTGTTCCTTTTAGTTCCAAACTTGATTGCAATTGACTTCCATTGCAAATTTGCAAACTTTCTTGCAAATTTCCAATCAAATTGCAATCATTGTTCCTATATAGGAAATTCACTTCCTATTAAAAGTTCCTAACTTCCTGTTTTGTGTAAAACTGTCTTTTATTATGTTTTTGCTTTCAAAATGTTGCTGCCATAAATAAAAATTACAAGGCTCTACTTCTAATTTATTGTTCGAAGAAGCAAATCTAAAACTCAAACATATTCTACTTGCATGGAAGCCCAGAACTTTAATTCGGTGCAAAAAAAAATCGATGAAAAAAGGACTTTATTTTCCTATTTCCGTCTTTCCTAAAAAGTTAAATTTGGAGATGGGAGATTTCAGGGATCGTCGGAGATGTGTTGGAAGCGTCAGCTGGACATACATCTCCGACGATCCCCGAAATCTCTGATCTCCGAAATAAAGAACCTCTGCGGAGGAGAGAGAAATTAGGCCGAAGCGAAGGCGCGCGAGCAATTGCAAAGGTGGGTGTGGGCCGAGGATGATCTGAGGCGTGCGGTGGACGATACTCTGCTGCCGTTCTCTGGACAAATTCGCGGTTCTCTGGTCATGGCCTCTGGGTCTGGCAGGCAGCGACGATAGTTTGCTCGAAGTCAGGGCCGTATTAAGGCGGGGGCGGATGGGGCGGCAGCTCCAGTCCAAGAGAGAAATAGGCCCTTCTTTTGAGGGACAATATTAAATTTCTGAGTAATAAATATAGTAAACACTAAACAAATAATCTCATAGCGTGAATAAGCGCCAATATCATTGTGCCAAAACACAAAAATCAAATTATTCTGTGGTCCTGGGCCCCTAGCTATAGCCTGTTTAGTTCGACCCGGGCAAAAACGGAGCAAGAGACTGGTGTGATCGAGTGCTGAGCGTACAGCATATCCTCTCATTTCGAAATGATGATTATCGTCATTTGTGAGATGTCGTTGAATTAACAATAATCATCATTTTAAAAAAAGAATTCCCTGCCCCCAAACCCCCAACCCTAACCCCACCTCTAAACCTGACCCTAACCCTAACCACAACCCCCCCGTTGGACCTAACCCTAACCACAACCCTCCGGAAAAAAGAGTCCCGCCTCTCAGACCCCGACCACAACACCCCTAATGGTTCTTTTGTTATATGCAATTTAGTTTAACATCCCGCATGTGGGACAGAATCTCACTTGAGTATCATGATAATCATCATATTCGACTTTGTGAAGAAATGACGATAATCATCATTTCGAAGTGAGAGGACATGTTGGAGCGTATCACCTATTTTTGGCGCCAAAACAGCACGGTTGGAGCTCTGGGAACGAGAATGGTACTGATTATCTGATCATCTGAGTTCGCATCGATGTAGCCTGGTAACCACTAAAAACTTCTGCTTTCCTATTGGTTGAAATTTTCCCACGTTTCTATTGGCTATGAGTAAAACTGCAATCGTCATAAGTGGATTTAGCCCTGATGACGCGAGAATGAGATTAGTGGTTAGCTGGCCCATATTTCTTTTGAAATCGGGCTGGGGTACCAGGCTAGCATCGATGCAACCGACTTTTTAACCAAAACAGTTAACTTTTAATTTCAAAATGTTTTGTACATCACTTCAAATGTACATACAGTAATAGCAAAGGTTTCAAAAACACTGTCAGTGACTAAAGAATGATTTGTATCGATTTCCAACAGTTTCGGCGGAGATTTGCAACGTTGTTCGTTTAAGGCTGTTTTCCATTATGTCCGCTTTGCCCGCGCCGGGTTTTGAAAGTTGGAAATATAAATTTCAACTCCCAAGGCGAACTAAACAATACACGCTCAGCCTGGGCGGGCATTGCAAAGCGGAGAGACAGCTTTGTGTATTTTATAATTTTGATGACGTCACATGAAAATAGGCACATTGTTTTCTTCAAGATCTAAGTATAGAATGTACTTCTGGATGTTATCATCATCATCGTCATAAGCTTTATTTAAAAAACAAAATATTATATCTAACACGGTACCCTTGACGAGCAAGGAGAATCCCGCTAGATCGCGCCAAAAACGTCCAATACGCGCGCGACGTAAAGAAAAATCTGATCACGCAGGCACAAAATGCGACGATACATCGACAACTGAAACCAACACGCATTTCAGACGTTGTACCGTCTGACCGTGACGGATACAATGTCTCAAACGAATTGAACTCTCCAGTCGAATTTAATTCATTTCGTTCACACGGTACCGGACCGAAACCGTTACTTTATGTGCGAAACCGTTACTTTATTAACCGGAGCGTTTTCCAAAAACGAGAAATATCTAAGCGGTGCAAGACTTGGCGCTATCGTGGGAAGTGTGAACACAGATGATGTTATTATTTCACTCCAGTGTCTAGACTACTCCTTTTATGCGATGGCAGATTTTCCTGACGTTGGCAGGATTAATTAGTCGCTTGTTTCACTTTAGTACTTTTAGTACTCTCTTTTGTTATGTTTATGCTTTCAAAAGGTTGCTTAAAAATAAAAATTACAAATGAAGGCTATATTTATAATTTCTTAGTTAAAGAAACAAATAAGCGATACCACAGAAGTTTTCGAATCGCCGCGACACCCCTAGGCCCTAGCCTGTGTACAGCCGCTTGCTCTCCCCCCGCAGGTAAATTTAAACGAGACGTAAACAAAGACGCCTGATTTTAAACTTAGTAGAGTCCGTTGGTTCAATTCTTATTCTGATTATTGTAGTTGCAAATTTTCAAAACCTTGCTGGTCGCTCGCTATACGTATATTCTCGCGTATATTTGTACACGTGAATTTGTAAGATGTTGCGCGATAAAAGAAATCGTGCAAATGGTATATATTTTGCTGGTGGGCCACACAAAACAAGTTAGGAAATTAAAACAGGAACCTCGGAACTTTACACAGGAAATGAATTTCCAATATAGGAACATTGCAAATTCCTTTGGAGATTTGCAAGGAATTTTGCAAATTTGCAAAGGAAGTCAATCAAAATTGCAATCAAATTTGGAACTCAAAGAAGGAATACTTGACGTAGTTTACCTGTATAACATACATATACTTGTAGCCCTGTTTAAGTGCCATTATAATGCAATACATGGGAAGATTTCAATAAGAACAATACATTTACCAACAAACCAAATATCAATTTCTAACTATTAGAACAGTGACTAAGGGTCTTGTTCATATAAACAGGCCCTTGCAATTGTTTTATTTAAACACAAGTTGGTTTTTTTTCAATCCAAGTAACTGTTTCATCTTTCTGGACTTAACTTAATTAATTATATAAGTCCAAATCCAGCACAGTTCATTATACAAAACGTGAACTCTTTACAAAAGTTATTGTAATCACAACTCACAGTATTAACAGGTATTTTTAACGTGTTAGAACACGTACTTGCAGAAAGCTTCCTGCTTTGCTCCAGATGTAAAAACTCAATTGATGGCCTCGGTGTAAAGCCAATGGCTGGAATTTCAACTGCACCTGTTACAAACTGTAATACTTGATTCAGCGTGAGTGTGACTTCTTCGTGATTAATATCACATGTGATTTTTCCTTTTTCCACATCTTCAAGGAAATTATTGAAATGAAACATGATGTTCTGTTCAACAGCTTGTCTGTTGCTGCAATCAGGACTAAACTTCGGCTGGAACATTTCATCCAACAATTCAGCTGTTAGATCGTGTGACCGCTGAAACACGGGTTGGAACAGGTTTGGGAATTCCCTAATTAAAGTTAGGATATTACACGTTTTCAGACCATCGATGAACTGGCTAAGCTCGCTGAGCGACGATAATAATGTGTAGTGAAGACTAACACAATTGAAAAACTCCTTTTTTTCCTGCATTGTTACGTATGGTTTGGTAAATCCTGCTTCGAAACGGAAGTCACTCTCGAATGACGCTTTATCTTTGAACTCACCTTCATCAGTAATCTTGTCGAGATTTTCCATGCTCTTTCTCACCTCAGGGTCAGCTACTTCGTCAATCGTCGGACGAACATCTTGAATTTTTTCACCAAGAATATAGCCCACTACAGACTTGCTAAAACACCTTGGCCCCGATGATCCTTGCATAAGGCCTAATGCCGTAATACAGCCAAAGTAATGAAACTCATTTCTTTGTAGAGCTGGAACATTATGTCGGAACAACCCCTCAGACATCAAAGACACTTGAGCATGTTGATTAATTAAAGTGAAAAACTCTCGCGACGGCCCGCCTTGATCAACTGCCGGCTCGCCAATGAACTGAATTTTCAACGACTTTTTCAGCTCATTTGGTTTAGTACGTTCAAGTTTAAATAAAGTATCTTGCCAAATGTGTTGCCTTCTGACCTTTAGTCGTAAATATTCTTTAGAATTAAGTTCTTTCGCTCGCCACGCTGTAACCTTTTGCTGCAACGTTTCATTCGAGGAATAGGTTGAAGAATCTTGGTCAGAAAGCTCTCCTGGATCCGGTAAAATGATTATATCGTCATCAGCTTCTTCCTCAATCGATAGATCTTCACCCAAGAGGGCAGCGTAGGTATCATGTATAGATCCTGAGCCAGACGAACCGTTATCGCTAATCAAACAGCTTACTGCATCCTCCATAGACTGACACGTTTGTAAAGCGCTTTGCAACTCTTGGAAAGATTTGGTAGGAAACATTTCCTTTAGGTGATGAAATTCGCGGGGTCTCAATACACTTACATTAACATTTGCAGAGGTTTGCTGCACACCAGGTTTTGTTTCGTTCGTAACAGCTTTTTCGAATCCACTGGCACTGTCCGTTTCGACGATACGTTGGTTGCTGTCGATTTGGGATTGCTGAGGAGCATTCAGCTCTCTTTTGGGTGAATCTGAGAGTGACTCACTGCCCGAAGAAACGGATGACCCTTCATGTCTTAAGAGTTCCATTTGACTTCTTGCCACGAGGTACAACGTAACGCGGTTGTACGGTTTTCCTAAATCTTCTTTATATTTGTCGAGCTGGAATATTTCATTTAGGTTACCAGGTAAGGTAAGCACTTCTGACCCATCAGGGTAGGCTAGTGTGTACAGTTTCTTACCATTGAATAAGCGATCATGAGCAGAGTGTTTATCGACACCTTTTGAAACAATATCGAGTTTACGGGCCTCAACAGGAACTTTGATCATCAAGACTTTGCCCCTTATGGGCTTAAGTACGCCTTTCACCATATTCATAATCCCAATGTTGATCAGGACATCGCTTGGTGCTTTCTTTTGCTTCTTGGTAGTTTTTCCTTTCGAAATTCTGTCTTCCGATTTCCTTCTTTTAAATTCTTCGAACGATGGAACTGATTTAGACTCCGCGGCTTTCAGCGACGGTTTATTATTCAAGGCACCAGGTGGCGTTAGTCCAGGCGAAGGCAACGGAGACGACGTTGATGCATTGGCCTGTATGTTCCCTCCACAAGACGGGCAAAACCTAAACGCACCTAACACATCAGCTCTACAAGATTTACACTTCATTATAAGGTAATAATATATTCCATTGTGCATCCCAGCCAGTTTACGTGTCAATGTCAGTTCATGTTTACATAGTGAAATAGTGAATGAAATTGACAAGTTTAAATGAAGCAATTATAGGGTGGCCAATCAGAATTAGTTTGTCATTGTTCTCAAGAAAGCTATATAAATATAGAATGACGCGATGAATCTTCTTAATTTGTGTTTTGTGCTTCTTTTATTTGTGTTTTGTGCTTCTTTTATTTGTGTTGTCATTCTTTTATTTGTGTTTTGCGCTTCTTTTATTTGTGTTGTCATTTTTTTATTTGTGTTGTGCGTTTCTTTTATTTGTGTTTTGCGCTTCTTTTATTTGTGTTTTACGCTTCTTTTATTTGTGTTTTGCGCTTCTTCTATTTGTGTTTTGCGCTTCTTTTATTTGTGTTTTGTGCTTCTTTTATTTGTGTTTTGCGCTTCTTTTATTTGTGTTTTGTGCTTCTTTTATTTGTGTTGTCATTCTTTTATTTGTGTTTTGCGCTTCTTTTATTTGTGTTTTGTGCTTCTTTTATTTGTGTTGTCATTCTTTTATTTGTGTTGTCATTCTTTTATTTGTGTTTTGCGCTTCTTTTATTTGTGTTGTCATTCTTTTATTTGTGTTTTGCGCTTCTTTTATTTGTGTTGTCATTCTTTTATTTGTGTTTTGTGCTTTTTTATTTGTGTTGTCATTCTTTTATTTGTGTTGTCATTCTTTTATTTGTGTTGTCATTCTTTTATTTGTGTTGTCATTCTTTTATTTGTGTTGTCAAACTTTTATTTGTGTCGTCACACTTTTTTATTTGTGTTTTGCACTTGTGGGCCACCGTAAATTTACCAGGTGTTGCCCAAAATTTACGAAGAAGGGTACAAGATGCTTCATGCCGGAGACGATAAGAAGTTTTCTGTTATCGTTGTTAGTCCACTAGAGTATATACGGATTCAACAAGTAAGCAAATTAAATAGCCTTGGGATTAAATCTGTCTGTCTGGAAGAGATTGCAAAGTTGTATATGGCGATATCGAACGGACAATACGAAGTCATTTTCGGAAGTGCTGAACAGTGGTTGTCTTCGAAATGGAAGAAGGTCCTTCAGGAAGAAAAATTAACAAATATACAAGCCCTGGTTGTAGATGAAGTTCATACGGTTGAATTATGGTGAGCATATTCTTAATATTTATGTATATTATAATTCAACATTGTGTGCCTACTGTATTTCCACTGAGCTCATTTGTTTGTGACTACTAAATAAGTTACACCTAGCTTTTGTATTGTATTTTATGTTTCAATTCTCGATGGTTAATTGTGTGTACATGTATGTTTTCTTACTGAGTTTATGCTTATATGTTTACAATCAAAGGCGAATTCAACTGAGAATGATGTGCAGGTGCACAACATTGTTTAAAATGTTGTGATATTTCATACGCACATTTATTCAAATTTGGCCATAGACCTGTTTGGAGTTACAGCCGCCATATTGAAGTGATGACAAGTTGAACTCTGGATTGGCCCAGAGGTAACTTTTAATTTTAAAAAGAGAGATTAGCATCAGACAATTGGTCCAAAGCCCAACTTGTCCTCGTTTGTCATCACTCCGAAAAAGTCTATTCATATAAGCCATCGCACCATAACTTAATATATCTTTTTCGAGAATTTTTTTACTATATGATAGATAGATAGATAGATTTATTTAAAACTCTACATGGCAGTCATAGAGACTGAATTACGTAGGTATACAAGTTATCAGTATTTATTATCAATATTTACATTATATTAACATTTAAAAACGTATGAGTCCTAAGAAAGTTAAAAAGTAGTAATACATTGGTTGCATGCATAATTTAAAAATGCGAGTACTGTCCGCGTTTACTACATGACGGCACGAATGTCTTTTTGAACCGATTAGTGTTAATAAAAGGCAATTCATAAGCTCGATTGTGTCTTAAGTTGTGATGTGGTATGTTTATTTTTGGTAAAAGGTGGTATAACTTATGATTGTTATCAGCCAACGTTGATCGAAAAAGTGAATCACACAAGTTTTGGCGACGAGTGGACAGCGTATCAAGATTTGATAGTTGTAACCTTTCTTCGTATGTGATCCCTGGAAAAATGAAGGATAATGCTCGTTTCTGAACTCGTTCTAAGTTCTCCTGAAGATACTCGGGCAGGGCATTATGGAATACTTGTGCCCCATATTCTAGTACAGGTCGAATGCAGGCACAATAGAAGTTAATAATATCTTTCACGTGAACGTTTGCTCGTTTAAGTTGGACAAGGAAGAATAGACGTTTGTTGGCTTTTTTTATTGCGTTGTTGACATGAATGTTCCATAACAGATTGTCTGAAACGGTAAGACCCAAGATCTTCGCGTGGTGTACAACCTCAATTGGTTTTCCTTCTATCGTTAATCGGTCGAGATGATGCTTCTGGCGTTTAAAATCAATTACCATTTCTTTGCATTTGTCTCCGTTAAGTTGGAGTCTATTCTGGAGGGACCAATTTACAACGGTATCAACGCTCCTTTGTGCTTGACTTGAAGAGTTCACGGGCACGACTTCTGAGGTAGTCGTATCATCAACGAATTTCCAGCTAGGCAGGTCTGTCACTTTAAGATCGTTTATCATGAGCAGGAAAAGCCAAGGGCCCAATTTAGTTCCCTGCGGTACCCCTGCAGAAACTCGAGCCCATTGGGAGTAACAGTTATTAGAAAGTTTCACTCTTTGAAAACGGTCCATAAGGAAATCAGCGACCCATACAAATATTTCTTTAGGAATAGCTAGTTTACGGAGTTTTTCTAAAAGAATGTGGTGGTCGATCAGGTCAAAGGCCTTCCTGTAGTCAAAAAGGATTACTCTCACTGCTGATCCCGTACCGTCGGTAGCCTGTGCCCACTGGTGTATCATGGAGACAAGTGCATGGATCGTTGAGGATTTGGGGATGGCTCCATATTGATCAGGATCAATTATTTCAAGAACTGCTGGGGCAATATATTTTGACACCACAAACTCTTCAGCAACCTTAGAAACATTGGGAGTTAAGGAGATAGGTCGAAGATGTTTATTAATAATGGTAATCGGTTTCTGTTTAGGAACCGGTATGACATCGGCATGTTTCCAAACAGATGGAAGCTTCTGTTGGAGAAGAGAACTGTTGAGAATAGAACAAATAGGTCTAGCAAGAATTTCCGCATAGGTCTTTAGTAGCCAATTTGGAAGACAATCCGGGCCTGAGGCTTTACGTGGATTCAGTTTGGAAAGGATGTTATAAACTACCATTTCAGTTGCCAACTCGAATGCACTATGTGCTGTCGGATGATCGGGATCTCTTTGAATAGTGGTCGGGTCCAAGGGTTGGTAAATGCGGGTAGGTTCTAAGAATGCGTTGTTGATTCTATTAGCAAGATCGACACCATGGATATCGACTTCAACGTTCTCCAAATGGAGCTGTGCTATTAGATTTTCGGTACCTGCCGAAGGAGCCATACCAGAGATCCGTTTAACCTCCTTCCACCAAAAAGATGGAGTTGTCTCTTTTAGGTGACTGATTTTCATTTCAAAGAAATTACTTCTGAGCCTTTTTCTTTCTTTGTTAGTACGGTTACGGTACACTCGGTATAAGGTAACGTTGTTCTCGTGGAAAGCTCGTTGCCTGCTTTGAATGAGCTTCTTAAATTCGGCAGTAATCCAAGGTGGATCATTGGCATGGACCTTTGTATCTTTGACTGGCATTATGGTGTCTAAGCCTGTTTTGACAAGATTTACAAATAAGGTGTTCTTATCTTCACAGCTAGATAATACAGATTCAATTAGGGACCAATTTATCGAACACAGATATCTCCCCAATTCGCTTTTCCGGCGAGTGTCTCTTTTCTGAACTACTTTTTGGGTTTGGGTGTTGACAGATCTTACTTTTGGGTATAAGGTAACAACATTATGATCAGAGAGTCCGAAGGGAGGGTGGATTGACAGGGTGTCGCTTGAATAATGTTGGAAAAGATTTGTTATAATTAAATCTAGGGTTTGGTCCTTTCTTGTGGGAAGGTGAACCAACTGTTTCATTTTGAATTGCCTTACGAGAGACTTTATGTCAAGACGGTTAAAGTCACCAGCTAACAGTAGCCCGCAATTTGGATATTGACCTTCAATTTCTGTGAGAGATTTGAATAGATACTCCAACATGGATTTGGCGTCAGCACTCGGAGGATGATATACCGTGCCAGTGATAATGCTTGAAAAACCCCGGGGAGTCTAGTTGGTGTTATGCGGACCCAAAGAACTTCAAATTCGGGAACATGTAGGTCTTCCAGTACATCAAACTTAATAGAGTTGTTAATATAGAGACATACACCTCCGTGTGCTCCAAAAGAACGATTTTTACATATTAAATTGTAACTTGGTATCTGAAGGTAATTAGTGTTAATCAAGTCAGTGAGCCACGTTTCAGTAATAAAAACGAGATCAGTGTTGTTGTCCTCGACAAAAGGGATCACTTCATCAATTTTCGGGACAAGTGACATAGTATTGGTTAGTGTAATGCTTGGAACAAACTCTTTTCTCGGGTTAGCGGAAGATGAATTTGCAATAATATTAATTACATTGTTTTTATTGCGTGACCGGGTGGCAAAGGAAGTAGGAAAGTTTGGGGTAGGATGACGCGAAGTGATTCTAACTGGTATTCTTATTGTCTCATCATGCGATACACTACATCGAGATGGATCAACCACTCTAGTGAGTGATGACGATGAGATGTTCGATATGATGGTTGCTTGATGCTCTGACGTTTTAAAAAAGGGCGCCGACCAGAGGAATTGCGTATATAAATGTGCCTTGGTGAAGTTAAAAGCTTTGTATTTGTTGGACAACTTTTATAATACTCGGTGTCGTGGTTTTTGAAAACACTACTACTTCTACTTTTAGTGTTGCAGAACGAAGTTTGATTAGCCTGGTTTGACGTTTCAATCAACGGTAAGCGACCTAACCATTCGATACTGTTCTGTTGATGAGCTTCTAAGACGGAAGATTTGCCGGCTTTTGGTTCTATATTGTTGATATCATTGGTCGCTTGAGTGATTTGGGTAGCTGCTCGTTCTTTGGTAGTAGAAATTGAGTGCTGTACTGCTCCAATTGACTCCTTTGAATGATTATTCATATCAGACAGTGGAGGGTCAAGGTCAGAGTCCACGATTGATTGATTAACATTTCCTTGACTGTTATTAGTTTCAGGTACACAGCCACTAGAAGTAATACGGACATCAGCATTAACAGTTGGGAGAGCATTTACTTTAACCATTTGACTATACAGACCCAAACTACTGTTCGCATTTGATGTATTCGTTGATAGCAATTTCATTTCTAACTCCGAGATACATGACTTTAAATGCAAATTTTCACAGTTTAGTTTGCATAGTTCTTGTTTATTTGAATTAATGATGTTATTCTGCTCAGAGAGTTTATAAGATAAACTTTGCAGCTGTACCTCAACATTTTCCTTAAATGTAAAAAATTGTGATTCAAGTTTTGCTAGATTTCCATCAGTGTGTTGTTTAACTGGAGTAGACAAGTCCGTCGGTTGGGCAAAATCAGGCAGTCCAAAAGCATTACAAAATGACTTGTCGATAAAGTCCTCAAGTTCCTTTATAGTAGAAGCATTAGAGCTTATCAGTATATCATCAGTTTTGGATATATTAAATGGAGCATCTGTCTGAGATATATTACTTAAGTCATCGATGTTAGACTGATTGGTTAAATTCTCGGCGTTAGATATGATAGTTCTTTCAACGGACACATTCATAGCGCAAGCCACTTCGTCGAAATCAGCTTGCTTAGACGACGACTGAGGTTCTGAGTATTTTAACGTAGAGTTCGCATCACAAACTTTTATTAAGAAGTCTTTCAGCAAATACCCATCCTTTCCCTGGAATAGGAGTGTTCTTTGTTTACCATAATACCAAGTAATTGTGATGTTAGATTTGCAGTTTGATAACTTCTTAGAGTTCCCTCCCGGCGATGACCATTTGCCGTTTAGGCCAACAACAATCTCGAAGAAATATTTTAGATCTTCGAAGTTTTTATTCCATTTTAAACGCTTACCATCATAGGTTAAAGGGATATGGCAATAAAAATTATTTTTGTCCAATTTGTAAGAATATGTAGAAAAGTTAGAAAGTACGTTTACAGATTTTCATTAGCTGGCTTACTTTTTCAGATATTTGCGAACAAAAACACAAGCCGTCCGCCATCTTGTTTCACAATTAGATCTAATTAAGTGACGTCACAAGCAGGGTAAACATTGTAAAAATTGCAGTCAGTAGCGAAATGTCAGCTAAAATTCTTTTACATTGTTAGAGTTTCAATTTGAAATATATCAGATCAAAATACTTAAGATTTTGCATTAAAATACCTAGGAAATTAAGAAATGTTTAGACAAATTTTACCCTGCTTGTGACGTCATGCATATCTGACGATAGATATGCATATCCAAAATGGCGGATGGCGAGCGTATTCGTACGCAAATAATGCCGAATTTCTTAAAAAATAAAAGATCTAATGAAAATTTGTAAACGCACTTCATAACTATTCTTGATGTTCTTACAAATTAGACAAAAATAATTTTTATTGCCATATCCCTTTAAGTCTGAATTATCCTTATGAGGAAGGAAAGCGTCTGGATTCAAACTTTTTATACGAAAATCTGAACATTCTACAGAGCAAGGACAGGCACGACCATCCGCCATTGTACTAAATACCAAGGAATACCAATAAATAAAAGATTCTTGTTCAACTGTTTTCATCAATCTTCATTAATTTTGTGCTACAGTATATCACAGTTGAACACATTGACCATCAATGTAGCATTGTTAACTTGTTATTTCTTGTTATAAATTATTTGGAGTCATGCACTTCACCTTAAAGTTTATTTAAGTTAAGCAATTTTATTTTTGTTGTAGGTATTCAAAAACAAATAATTAAATACCATTATTTTTAGCGTGGGTTTACCTTGATCTGGTGTACTGTATACATGTATAAGTGAAAGTTATTCAAAGCTTGTAAGCTATCTTTAAAAATATGGGTTTTTTTCTCATCCTTTCTTATTTGTTTTGTAGGGGAACTGGCAAGAAAGGAAGAGTTGCTTTCCGGGAAGCTTTTGGTCGAGTTGCTGAATTGAGGTCATATATTCCTAAAGGAACACCTGTCCTAGGTCTCACTGCTACGGCTAGCAGAGAAATGAGACAAAGGCTAATCAAATTTCTTGGTATACAAGAAGGAAGAACAATTACAGTTAGCCCAAACAAAAACAATATCAGATTTACTTTCCTTAAATCACGACCAAATCTAGATTGTTTCAACTGGCTAGTAACATTAATTCTTCAGGAGAAAGAAAGAACACCATTCACAATAATTTTCTGCCAAACTGTGAATGACATTGTTGCTGTGTTAAGCTACCTTCTTGAGAAACTTGGAACATCTGGCATTTATATCAATGGAGATACACCACCAAATGAGCGCTGTTTAATTGGAGTTTATTACTCACAAACACCTAAAGATCACAAGGAGATAATTACCAAGTCTTTTCAAGGTAATGGAAATGTTCGAGTTGTCATTGCATCATCATCACTGAGTATGGGAGTAGACTTTCCTTGTGTAACTTATGTGATTCACTTTGGACCTTCCAGAAACCTAAGTGGACATTTGCAAGAGGCAGGTCGTGGTGGGAGAGATGGGTCACAGTCATACAGTGTGACTGTTTTTCTTCCAAAGCATCTAGTTCATTGTGACAAGCAAGTTAAATCTGCTGTTAGAAATGGGCTAAATTCTTGTGCACGAATGGCTTTAATAAGTTCTTTTGATGAAAATATCAAGCCTGTTGAACCATTGCACAATTGTTGTAGCTTTTGCCATCAACAGTGCAAATGTAGTGTCAATGACAATTGTACAGTACCTGTACCTTTATTTGATAAACTACCTGAACCTCAAGAATCAGATGGTCGTCACTGCCGCACGGTTATCTGGAAAACACGGACACGCGGACACGGACACGCGGACACGGACACACGGACACGCGGACACGGACACGCGGACACGGACACGCGGACACGGACACGCGGACACGGACACGCGGACACGGACACGGACACGTTTCCTAAAACGTATAAGGAACTGTTATCGTAATGAGATGATTATCTGCGGTTTCAACAAAATGGTGTGTCGGCACTTTCATCCGCTTATTTTTTCATTTCGCTGTCGGCCTCACCTAAGGTTCACACTTTTTCCGGCATGAAAAGGTTTTGTGGCGGCATGAAAAGTCTGGTGGAATGGTGTGAAATGGCTCGAACACATGCATCAGCTACGGCCTCAACCTTTATAACGTTTTCCTTCAGCACTACACAAGCTTCACAGTTTCACTTCAAAGCTATTGAAACTGTTTAAGTGTTTTTAAAAACTCGCCAAATGATGTATTCCAAACGGTTGAATCGAATATCGTAATTATTTTATCAAAATTAACCCCTCCTAATTGGCCAATTGTTCAAATAACACGTAAGCATAAAGTATTAAAGTGCATGTTTTCAGTCATTTCCAACTCACTTTTCATCCAAATCTTAGGAAGTTCGTTCGGAAGTTCGCAAGTTAGTTCGTAGTTCGTGTTGAACGGTTGCATTTGGTTGATTGCTTGCTTCCTAGCAGCCAATCAAATGCGTACTTCAAAACGAACTTTGAACTTCCCAACGAACTTCCGAAGATTTGGGTGAAAAGTCAGTTGGGAATGACTGTAATAATTTCTTGCCCCTATGTTGCAAGTTATATATAAATACATGTACTCGGCGTTTTTTCATATTCGCGTTTTATCCTCATATTCGTGTTATGACAAGCCAGGAAATAACTTTTATTAATCCATCGAGTGACATGCAGTTTCAAGTTTGTAGTGACCAGTCTGGACTGAGTTTGAGTAACTGTCGTGGGTCGTGGGTCGTGGGTAAAAGGTCGTGGGTCGTGGGTAAAAAGTCGTGGGTCGTGGGTAAAGTCGTGGGTAAAGTCGTGGGTCGCGAAATATGCTAAAAATTTGGTTTTAACGTAATGTAATGCAATGCAATGCAACTGGCATTTGACACATTGGACCTTCCAAGGGGTGGGGCATTTAAAAATAACGGGGGTGGGGCATTAGTTATATAATATTATTCCAATATTCTGAGCCTTGTTCTTTTTGCTCAGCACTAAAAGGCGATTGGGAGTATAGGTAATTGAATTGTGTCCCTCTACCTCTACCATTTTTATCAACGGATTCATTGCGTAGTTTGAACTGTGTGTTCTGTTGCCTGTTGGGATTCGATTATGGAAGAGTTTAAAGTGTCACTGAGACGAAAATCAACCATATCAATTTGCCAAAATTCCTTTTCGATAGGGTAAAGTAGCAAATTACTAGCACTTTTACAAAATTTGAATTGATTTGGTCAAATAGATGCAGCGTTATAAGCTTTGAAACTTTTCAAAATTGCCGTCCGCCATTAATTTCTGCCATCTTGATCTTGATCTGTTGTGACGTCATAGTCTTAACCCTCACAGCGAAGCAAAGCGGATAAGCAACAGCTAACAAGGAGTTTACGACTGTGCATCTGTTGTATACTGTGTCGGTTACGTCTACAACTAATAGTTCTTCTGCTCCCTGGTCTGATACAGAATCTTCTGAGAGATCATCTGTATATCTCACAGCGAATTCTGACGAGGATAACGCCGAACGTAGTATAAATATTAAATGCGTCGAACCATTAGCTTCGACTGAAGAAATCGTCGAGGCATGTAGTGAAGAGTGTCGTTGCTGCATGGAGATACAACAGTGTCGCAACAAAATGTTCGAGTATGAGAACGGGGAGAATAAAAAGTACGTTTTGGATCATCCAGGCTTTCACGACGTTTGTCTGAATGAGTGGGTGCCTGATATCGCTTCTTTGGGGTTGAAGACAAAGAACCGTAGAAATTTAATGCGCCGCTTCAGTTTTCAGAGAGGGTCAGAAGACAAGATCAGAGTAATAATGACGCATTATAATGAAATTAATAATATGAAAATGAGCAGGTTCTTGAACTGTCTCTTGGCTAGAAATAACATGATGTTTTAATAAATGTTGGAATTTTACATTAAAACGAATAATAAACTAAAACATATTGTGTTGGACTGGTTTTAAAGTCAGCATTGTGAGCTACTGTAAAATGTGAAATGGTAGTATTTTATGATTCTTGATTTGCAATATTTCGGACCTTATTTTTAAAATCTATTTCCTCACTTTCGGGTATAGTGGAGTTTAGTTGCTGCATTTCTTGCAGAACCTTATGAATAAATAATCATAAATGCGCCATGAGTATTATGTTGCATGGTCTCCAGTCACATTATCCTCGTGGGTTGAAAGCACATGCTTACCTTCTTACGACGACTTCTTGAAGGTGTTTTGATCGATACCGCTGAGTTCCACGATATGGTAGGTATAGCACCCTACTTTATTAAACAACGAGGTGACCCTTTCACGTGGAACGACCGTTCAAAACACTCTGGGGAAAAGTGATCGGAGCAAACATAAACCGACGCTTTTTTCGAACAAACTTATTATTCCTTTGAAAGATTTGTCCGTTGGACTCTTATGCAAGGATATATTCCTGCCTGATGATCAGATTCATTGCTACAATCCTGCGCAAAACAGTGTGTTAATGGCATGTTGATATAATTTAATTTTAATGGACTAGTATAAACGTCGAATAGCGGCGAGATAGGTTTTGTTTACGGTTGGGTTAAGACTATGACGTCACAGACCGGTAATAAGAACTCGTCGCTTTTAATGGCGGCCAAGAATTGTCAGATTTCTTTCTTAAATAACAACTTTATTTTTTTGACTACGAACATGAAACTTCGTCAGGTACGTTTCCGATACCGATACTTTAAACTCGTGAAAAAAAAAGTTTGAAGAAAAATTTCGTCTCAGTGACACTTTAAAGCGAAAGATACAGAGTTTGTTGCGTCTTGGTTGAAAAGCAAACGCATGGACAGTTTAGTAGAGGTGTTTGAAATAAGCACTCAAAATAAAATGCTGATCTTTATAATGGTGAATCGATGTGATAAAAATAGAGGGTATACTTTACAATGATGAAATAAAAATGAGAGGTGAAAATTTCGTCTTTAGTGACACTTTAACGGAAACATATCATTTTGGCTTATTGTGCACGCTGAGAGCCTTGCAAACGTCTGTCATCAGTGCCGGAGCCCGGAGACATCAATGGACCAGGTAGATTTAAACCATTTTGATTGTTTGATTTCTTATTACCGCGTGTCAATAAAAATAAAACCCGGAGTGGGTCGCACTGATGCTTGTAAATAAGCCGGGGGTCGTGTTGGGCTTTGAATGAGCGTGGGGTTTGTAACGTAACGTTAAACTCGGAGACGAAACAAGTCTCGGAGTTTAACGTTAATGAACTTGTCGTTAATGAACAGGGGGGACGTGCATGTATTTGTCACACCAAAGAACGGCAAAACTATTAGTATATGTGGGCAGAATTTCGGTATGTTTTGAGAAGTGCAAATATATTGAGAAGTCGTATTCTTGGCTCTGTTCTCGGTGAGATTAAAAAATATAAAAGTTATCTTTTGCCATAAATACGCGGCTATATGACCGTGCAATATGATTCATGACACGGATAATCTGATACCATCGCAGGTTAGGTGCGTGGTCACCTGTAGAAAGGTTAAATTTTTTCTGACTAGCTGCTTGCCACACACTTTCTGCAAAGAACATTTCTTTTACAATTAAAACAGTTAAAATACTCCAAATCCTCAGCTGGGACGTTTTCCCCCAGATAAGAGTTAAAGAATAAGTGGACAAGCTGGCTATAACACCCATTTTCTGACAACGAATGTCACATCACTGATGCCGCCATCTCACTGTCAGTTCATACGACACTTCCATCACACTTTTGGATATCAGTCTTGTAATCGATTCGAGTTCACAGTCAGTGCTCACGTTTTGTTATAAAAGCTTGCGTTATTTCTTTGGTTGGATATATATCTGTTTGCGCAATATGTCGAAACGTCTATATTCGGAAGTTGTTGTAAAGGGCAGTTCAAGTGAGGATGAATCAGAACGTCTTTCTCTTGATATACCGAAACCGAAAGGTTTGGTTAACTGGTTGGAGCGGTATCAAGTTGAAGAAGAACAAAATTATAGCTCAGTATAAATCGATCATTTGGGGCAATAATATTGTTGTTATTAATATTAAAAAACTGTCATTAAATAATAACGGGGTATGTAAGGCTTGTGCGAAATAAAACGACAAACTTTTTATTATTCTAATTCAATTCAAACTGGCTTAAATAATAGGTTAGCCTATATAATATCCTTTAGGCATTCTTCATTTATATATAGGCATGCAAAATAGACTTTCTTTACAGTACGTATTACATTGAATTTGACTCGATCATGAAAAGTTCGAATATCTCCTACGGAAATACCTCTGAAACGGCTGAAAATTGCGATTATCCCTGCTTTTTATTATATGTGTATGTGTTAGACGATCGTTTTTTTTTAATAAAAAAATTGAACTATAAATGCCGCTGCAGCTTTACCGCTCCATATCTCGTTATTGAAAACACTTTTGAATTTTATTTTTTTGCTTAAAAACGTCGAACGTCGAACTTATCATGTGCGCATTTACCATTTGACCGAGAACCGGCAACAGAACACACAGTTCAAACTGCGCAATGAATCCGTTGATAAAAATGGTAGAGGTAGAGGGACACAATTCAATTACCTATACTCCCAATCGCCTTTTAGTGCTGAGCAAAAAGAACAAGGCTCAGAATATTGGAATAATATTATATAACTAATGCCCCACCCCCGTTATTTTTAAATGCCCCACCCCTTGGAAGGTCCAATGTGTCAAATGCCAGTTGCATTGCATTGCATTACATTACGTTAAAACCAAATTTTTAGCATATTTCGCGACCCACGACTTTACCCACGACTTTACCCACGACTTTACCCACGACCCACGACTTTTTACCCACGACCCACGACCTTTTACCCACGACCCACTAAGACCATTCAAATAGTAGAAGTTATTAAAAAAACTATTTAATAATCTATTCATCATATATTCAAAATACAAAGACATTCAGATTGGCTACAGACTGGAAAGATTTTCCTGTGGAGTAGGCTAAAGGTTTTTCTCCCATTTGAGGCACTTGCGATAGTAATTTCTAGTGTTACATCTCATTCTGAATGAGAATGGCAATTAGTAACTCAAGCGCAGCTTTGTACAATCGGATTACACGCGCGTGTGACGGCATTCGTGTTGTTTCCTATTTTGGGGGTCTTTTACTGCAAAAGACCGAAAAAATATCTTTGCATGAAATTTATGTGAACGTTACAATATATTTGTATAATGAATGAATAGTCTTGCAAATGCTGATTGCATAGACTCGTGGTCTGTTTATATATGAATGCGAATTACCCGGAAATCTTGGTCTTTTACCTTTGTTGGTTACCCCTCGACGTGTATGGTATATGTCACTTATCACTATAGTCTGTAGCCTGTAGCAGTTTCTAGCAATTACTATTTCTGTCACATATCAATCATCTCGATAGAAACATCTGTGTAGTCATTGGTTAACGTAATCGGGAAATATTATAACATAAATTGAAGTGTTTTTATAGACACATGTTGTCTTCATTTCAACCATAGTCTTTTGAAAGAAAGTCGTGATTGGAGAGCGAAAACATAAAACTGCCGTTTGCCATAATGGCCGGCGTTTCTAGCATGCCAAAATTTACAATTAGAAAAGAAACTCTCGATCCTGGAGTACCCACCTTCAAGTGGGACGATTTTTCAGCCAAAGTGTTAAGCGTTCATCGTTATTGTCCGTGTGTCCGTGTCCGTGTGTCCGTGTCCGCGTGTCCGTGTCCGTGTGTCCGCGTCCGCGTGTCCGTGTCCGTGTCCGCGTGTCCGTGTCCGCGTGTCCGTGTCCGTGTCCGCGTGTCCGTGTCCGCGTGTCCGTGTCCGCGTGCCCGTGTTTTCCAGATAACCCTGCCGCACTGTGAGTATGAATGACAGAACATGTGTTAGAGAGGCATTGAGAGAGTTACAGGTGTCCTTATCATTCCAATCAAATCTGTCTGTACTGGGTTCATCTGGTGGAACATATGAACTCTCTAACAGCTGTATTGAGGAAATCATGGAAAATGTGGAAAAAATTTGCACCATATCAGATGTGCTGATTTATTGCCCAACAGCAACATACAGATTGTCAGTGATAATACTTGAAGTGTTGCATGAAATTTTTGGAGACATACACATTTCTGATGAAACATATCGTATTTCCACTATGTGTCCATTTGTTGGTACAGCTGAAGAGTCTCCTTCATGTGCTTATTTATAAAATGACTCATTTTATGAAAACAACCCCCCATCTGACTATTCCAGTGATGAACTTCCAGAATAATAACTCTGACAGACTGATTTGGTAAGAGATATTTTTTGTTTTTAAAGATTGTTTACATGATACTCACTACTGTGCTTGCAA
>OZ035998.1:39588558-39621128 GCA_964035015.1 Corallium rubrum
AATTTATGGTAACATGGTAGTTTAGCCATTAAGGGGCAAGGGAGCATTATATCCCTAATTTCTGCTAAATAAAATTGTATGGCATTAGCCAGAATAAAATGTTGAAGTGCACCATACTGGAATAGAAAGTTCATGTTAATGCTGCCATATAGTATATACTTACAGATTCTGACTTTTTACTCATGGCTTCTGTTTGTGAATGCGGGATGTGGTAAACAACTGACTTTGCAAAAGATTTGTATGCTTTCATGTACAACACTAATACTCTTGGGATCAAATACACCAAGTCAGCTACAAACTGCTGCTGGACTTGTGCTGTTGGCAGAATCTCTTGCAAATGAAAGTTGTCCAAACTCTTTTGAGGCGATGAAACACCTTTGCCATCAGCATGAACCCTATCAGCAACTGCATATGTGTGGAAGTAATGAAGAGACCTGTTGTTTTTCAACTTAGTCTGAAAATGTGACTTAACTTCAAGATCCCAGTTGTCCCCAACAATTCTGAAATAAAATTATGAATATAAAATATATTTTATTAAATTGAAAATAAATTATATATTATTAATTTAATTTAATCCATATTTAATTATTTATGAAAGTAAATTAAAAAAATCCATTAACAATATACAATAAGACCAAAAAATGTAGTGTGGAAATGCATTTCCAGAAAATTATATATCCATACTCCCTCCATGCAATTTGCCAGGTACACCCCCTCTCTACCTCCTAGATTTTCCTAAATCAGGGCAAGCAACCATTATATTGTCCATGCCCCCTTTCAACCCACCTCTTTGCAATTTCCACTTGCCTGAAAGGGGGGTTATGGATATTTTTTGCAACTGAACAATTAAATAATACAAAAATGTGAAGGCCCAGTGTAAGATTAGCTTTGCTAAACTGGTGTAATACCTTCTTCAAAATAAAGTCTATTATTAGTAGCAGTAAAATGTGTTAAATACTTAATTTAATATATTCACTCATAATGTAATTTTGCCTATTGAATGTTGTTATTTCATATTTTGACTCCTACAAAGTAACATATTTGTATGAGTTAATATTAAGTATACTCTTTCACACTGGTCACTGGGTCAGCTGTCCGTGAAAATTGATCATTGGTTATAAACTTTTTTCAGAATTTATCCAATGCAAGTCAAAATTTGCATGATAACATATTTTTCAATTTCAATAAATCATATGTCTTTTGTTTTTCAAATTTAATGAATTTTGGTGGGAAAATGACATCACAAATTAACTGACAAAAACTTTTTTATTTTATGAGAAAATTGATGAATACATTTGGAATAACATGTTACGGTAAATATAAAACTGAAAAGATAACTGAAATACTTTAAATCGTCCAAAAGATATTGCACTTTGAAATTTGAATATTCCGCCATTTTGTTACTATTTTTAGAAAATATGCAAATTTCAAAGTTCAATATCTTTTGAACGATTTAAAGTAATTCAAAAATGTTTTCAGCTTTAAATCTGGCCGCCTTATCTAGCTAGAGAAAACCATAAATGGACCAGACATGGATTAAATTTTAAATGTAAATATGAATTAAAATATAACCCAAGAATAGTGATTTTTCTCATTTGTTAAATATTAAATGTACGTAGAATGATCAACTAAATATTAAGTTTTCAGTGAAAGGATATATAATTTCAAATGCATATCGTCGGAATTAAACAAAACAAACAAAACTCCACTGGTATTAAAGTTGAAACATAGAAATGATATGGGGAAAAATGTGAAAAATTAAGCCAAAATGCAAAAAGAAAAACAAATTCACGAAAATATTTTTTATTCGATCTCCCTCTCAGTGAAATTGAAATTGGTATACGCTTCTGTTGTGTCTTTATGAAAGTCCACCGTACAAACTTCCATGTGATCATCACTGCTTTCATTACCGCACTGTTTTTGCAAAACTTCTTCCAAGAGTGAAGTCTTTGCATGGTTTTGCTCCATTCCAGCTTTCCACTCAACAACAGGTTTATCGAAATCCTTTCCCATGGCAGTTTGGAGGCATCGAAGAGTGTTTTTATGACTGCACATACCAAGTTTCTGAAAACAATCAATCTCTTCTCCTTTGCATCCAGCTGAACTCAAAAGGACATTATTGCGATAAACAAACATCGACTTCGGTATCCAAGTATTAAGGATAGAAGATAAAATGAGGGCTTCTTTGGCAAGAAGAAATTTGCACTTCTTCTTGGATGTACTTGTTACGAGGTCGAAAGTAAGCGGTAATTTCTCCTTGGCCTCATCCATCAGCTGCCCGTTCCGATAATTAGCCAATTTCTTGACATCGTCTCGATATTTGAAAACACAGGTTCGATCTTTTGAATACTTGGCCAATTCTCTTTTCATTCTTCGATTTTGTTCTGCTGTCAGCGCTTTTCTGAATGGAGGGAAGTCAAAAGCTGCGCTTGCTGCTGATTCGTATTTTTTCACCGCGAGATTTTTGACCATCGTCATTTCCTTCTTCTCACATTCATGTTCTATCACTCGTGAAGGGTAACCCACAAAAATCTACGAATTAATAGCAGATAAAAACGATTTAGTTAAATATATATACATATTATATATATAATTAAAAAGCGTAATAAATTTATCAAGTTTACCTTTACAATAGTATGGAATTCTTCGTTCGCCTCCAACGGCAGATTCATTAAGGATGAAATTTCATCGTTGATAGTGGCTACCTGGCTCTCGTAAGATAACGTTCTTTTGGAAACAGGATTGTCGCGGGTAATCCTTTCCTTTGTTTTTTTCTTAGATGGAGTTAACCCACTAGGTGATCGGATAACTGCACGCTTTGACGTAGTGTCGTTTTTCGGAAGAGTTTCTTCGTCGTCCCCCTGATCGGTACTGCCTGGAAGCGCCAGGACAATTTCATGATACAAAGAATGCCAGTTGAACACTTTTCGAGCGCATTTCCTACATACATATGTAGATTGTCGTTCGCTTAGAGTGAGACGATTGAATGAAGACGTATTTATTCCGATGGAATTGATCAGGTCGTTGATAACAACAGGTGTTGTACTCGGTTGTAGGTTCGCCTTCGGTAAAAACTCTTTATTTCGAGTTTCACGAAAAAACGGTACTACGTTCGCTAAACTTCCTAATTTTGTGGAAAGATTCAGGCGACAAAGGACACAATGTTTGCTGCTCATCATGAAATGTACATGTTCTCTAGGGAAAACATTGCTTTTGTAGGCGTGTTTTTGTTGTTGATTTCACTTTTGTTGTGATTGGTAGGTTCTTGTGATAGGTTGTCAATCATTGACAATTTGGTAAATGGGGCGGAAGGAAGTTTTTAGTAGAAAATCAGGCGTTATTTTTCAGTTTCCCGCGCTCCCAACTTTCCACGCCCCCGGAGAAACCCGCAAAATAACGCCTGATCGCAGGTTACCTCTGCGGAGGAGAGGATACGCAACATTGCAATTTTAATTGGCGGTTCAATCAGCAACTTGCGAACGCTTTGGTTTTACAGTAAACATTTAACAACACATGTGTGATGTTATACTTGAAGGTAATGGCTCAAAGTTTGTGTAGAAATTCGCATTATCCAAAGTTTGGCATTTAAAACGATTTTTTAGTGCAGTGATAATTTGCTTGCGTACATCGAACTCGAAGTGTCATATATCAGTTGCGCAATAATAAATAATTAAAGTATTGGCAGTCTCGAGTGGACTCACGTTGAGCAGTTGTAGAGAACGACGATGGCGGATATTCCTTTCGAACAGTTTGATGAGGATGATTATTTTAAATCACAATCAAATCTCCTTCACGTTATACGGAAACCAGCTAAAGTGCACGTGGTGCTGACTATATTGTTCATCTTGCTTCTAACTCTGTGCATTGTGTTCATTGCTCTTTATGCCAAAGAGAAAAGTGATACCAAATCGCCAGTACCTTCGCTGAATAGGCAAGACAATGGTACAGCTCCTCCAACTGCTCCCGTCACTTCGACTACTTCTTCTGTCACTTCGACTACTGCTCCCGTCACTACAACTGCTGCTCCCATCACTACAACTGCTGCTCCCGTCACTACAACTGCTGCTCCCGTCACTACAACTGCTGCTCCCGTCACTACAACTACTGCTCCCGTCACTACAACTGCTGCTCCCATCACTACAACTGCTGCTCCCATCACTACAACTGCTGCTCCCGTCACTACAACTGCTGCTCCCGTCACTACAACTGCTGCTCCCGTCACTACGACTGCTGCTCCCATCACTACGACTGCTGCTCCCGTCACTACAACTGCTGCTTCTGTCACTACAACTGCTGCTCCCGTCACTACAACTACAACTACTGCTTCTGTAACTACAACATGTCGAACTCCTTCATGCGTCATTAGTGCTGCTGGTAAGTAATAGCTATAGTATATTAAAACAACAGGTCAACAGCCCCCTGGGTCAAGTTCAAACTTTTCGACAGGTATATACCTTTAAGGAGTCACAAAGCATATTTCACCGACAACCACAAAATCTCCGACAAGTCGGACAAATATCAAATTGTAAGGAGGGCTATAGCCTAGTTTGGAGTTCGTCCGGCTCAAAACAAAATTCGCGTGCACCAATATTATAAAACACAAATCGACAAAAGACAGGTTCTGTGCACCCACTCACCACTGGCACTGCCAATGAAATTCTAAGTTTTGTTCACCGATTTGCAATTGTACAATAAATTCTCCTTGTGTGTCTGTAAATTAAAAGAATATGTGCTTCCTATTTCCCTTGCTCCCGTTTTATCCATGCGTTTAATTTATATTATCAGTGTAGTGTCTATTTACTATGGCTAACTTTCGGTTTGTAGCTTATATTCTTCAGAAGTCAAGCAACATTAGTTTTTTCCTAACCTGATTATTTTATCAAACGGTAGGTTGCCTCACATGATTACCTTTCGTATATAAGCTACTTTTGCTACATTTATCTTCCTGCCCCTCCCCATCTGCACTTGCACTCAGTTCCAAGAACTGTGGTATGCTTGGAATGTTGAAATGAATTGCGTAAACGGAAAGTGAATTGACGTCACACCAACAAATATTGACAGTTTAATGGCCGAAATGTTTGATAAACAAGACGCCTGTTTAGGCGTTCACCTGATTTGTGCAACCTTGGCGTAGCTGTCGTGCGAAACAGTGCAAAATTTTTGAACGAACCGAACGAGGTCTTCAGTATTGCATCTTACTGTATATGAAGTACTCGATGTATGAAGCTTTTGTTGGTGGGAGGGGGATTGGAGCTTGCCCTCGGAGAAAAGAAGGTTCAGTCTGGAAAGCATTTTAAACCAGACGCCTGCTCAGGAGTTCACTCGGGCTACTGATTTCTGAAAGCTTATTAAATTGGCATAGCCTGTGCGTAATTGCATATAATATATGGTCTTATATGAACTGCAGCAGTACATGTATTAAAACAAGGCCGTTTTTCTGAAAATTAAACAACGGGTCTAATATATTTAGTAGACAAAACCTATTAAACACGTTTTGAAACACGTTTCCAAATGTAATACGACACGCGACACCTATACGCGATATCTGGGCAAGCACCAAACAGTTCAACATATTGATATCGTACAGGTATTTGCTCTATTCGGTGCTTAATAATATACATGACAAAATTACTGCATCTTGATTGGTCGAGAGGGGTGCAATTTCAATGTAATACAGTGCAGAAAAGGTGTAATACAGTGCAGAAAAATGAAATACAGTGCAAATCTCAATGAGTATTAAGCATTCTGATTGGCTAATAAACAACCGGAAACTACCGGAAAGCCAATGAAATGCCTATGCGGATTTTGAAGGATGGTTTTTCCTTCACGAGAAAATCCAACATGGCGACCAAAACATAAAGTTGTCGAAGAACATTTCGATGAAATACAGAGTGAATTTTGCTTTAATATTGTCATAAAGGTCCCTGCAAGAAGACTAGAAAAGGTTATATGCTATAAGTAACGTTTGACGTATTTAGTGAACAAAATGAAGCAGTTTTCAACCATTAAAGCATAGTCAATCGAGATATGGTCTGGAAACTCGGCAAACTTCAAAGCGCCTATAATGAGGTGTGATTTTATGTTGAACCGTACCTTACACCGTGCACATCCTTTGTTTTAGGTTTATTAATATTTAAATAGCACGGTTGAGTGATTGAACTGAAACGTTGCTATTGGACAATTCGTTCATATATTACAATGTGTTCAGTGACCGTGCACCGTGCACAAAAATGCATAAAGGCGAACAAAAAGATAGACCAAAGACTTTAGCGTTGTTTCCAGACCATATCTCGATTGACTATGATTAAAGCTTCGAGAAGTGGAGCAATGAGTGGTATGTAACTTCGTAGCTGGAAGAACATTTTGTCTAATATTTTCATGTATATTTATTAATAAGTAATAGCATGGTTTCGAGTGCAATTTTGAAAAAACACGCACTCGTGAGTTTTTCAAAGACCCAGGGCCTTTTTTAACAATGGTACTGGGGGGGCCATGGGCCCCCCCAGCCGCCCTCATGGCCCCCCCACTGGGCACTTTTGGCCCCCCCAATACAATAGTTTTTAAGTTTCTATTTGTATAAACTATAAAGCAAATTAGTTTACAAATTCAAAAAATATGAGTTCAAAATGCTTTAAATCTGTTTTATAACGAAGTGAATGATTTTAAAGAAAAGACAGCACAAAGGCTCATGTTTGGCCTTATTATTGATGACATGGCAGTTGTGTGGGAAACTGGGGAAGAGAGCTTAAGTGGCAGCCATTTTGTTTTGTTGTTCTTTTATCTAAAAAGAGTTTTACCGTATTACTAGGTTAGAGTTACTGTCAAATGTTTGAGGTCTGAAATCATTTAAATAACGGCAGAAATATATATTATGTGCTAAACGTTTCCCCCTGATATATAAAAAATCGAGAGTGCTCCCAACTTGTATTGCTATAATGCTGAAAAAGTGAAAATAATTTTCCAAAAACGTTAAAGTTTTTAAAATTTTCTTCTGAAGTATGCCGTCATACCACAGACACAGGGCCGTAGCCACCGGTTCGACAAGTGCGACATTTGTCGCACCAATAATTTCATGGAACATAAATTTTTCAGAAATTCTTATACTGAATAGTGACTGATATCTGGATGATAGAAGCAGTTGCACTGTTTCGAAAGCCAGTTTATTATTAAACAGCCTGTTTGAAGCAACTGAAGGCATCTACTCAAGCATATCACGTACCCAGGCTCATTTCTCCTCGACGTTAGAAGGACGTTGCATATGGTTAAACCATACACGAGTTTGCATGATTTTCGATGTACATCTGGGATCAGAGTAGTCTCAGAATGCGGGAAACGCCATTTTAAAGCCCTCAATTTTCAAAATTTTCCCAGGGAGCATGCCCCTGGACCCTCCTAGAAGGGATTTGTCGCACTATGGTTAAACCATACACGAGTTTGCATGATTTTCGATGTACATCTTGGGATCAGAGTAGTCTCAGAATGCGGGAAACGCCATTTTAGAGCCCTCAATTTTCAAAATTTTCCCAGGGAGCATGCCCCTGGACCCTCCTAGAAGGGATTTGTCGCACAATGCTATCTTCGTGGCTACGGCCCTGAGACACTAAAAGATTCTGTTCCCTAAAAACGCTTTTCCGATTGCAGTGACCGTTTAATTAAGAACAGAAACCATGAAGGTCCCTTTCCACGAATGCCCCCCCCCCCCCCCCCCCCCACTGGCAAATCCTTAAAAAAGGCCCTGCAAAGACCTCAATAGCACTCGTCCTTCGGACTCGTGCAATTTTGATAGTCTTTGAAAAACTCACTCGTGCATGTTTTTTCCAAATTGCACTCGAAACCATGCTATTACCTATACAAACAAGCTCGAAACAAGCTCTTGTTTTCAAAATGCCCGAAGAGTCCAAAGTTCTTGATCTGATGCAATAATCGTGTATTCACGTGAACAACGCATGTTTAAAGTGACTAAAGTGACGTCAGAGGGAAACATTGCACTGTTTCCTTCTTCATTGTTGACGTCAGAGGGAAACAGTGCAATGTTTCCCTCGGCAGAAAGAAACATTGAGTTTGTTGAACAACACGTGACCATGATTTGCCCAATAGGATTTCATTATTGGCAAACGAAAGTCTTTGGTATATAACAATTAACAATTAGACAACGAGCCCGAGTTTTCTATGAGCGACTAGTCAACGAGGCGAAGCCGAGTTGACTATCGCACATAGAAAACGAGGGCGAGTTGTCTAATTGTTTTAGTATAAATTTACCAGCAAAAGTTAAATAAATTCTCGACCGTAACATATTCTTTGAGGCTCGTTTAATACATTTTTTTAACTGCCAACAACAAACGTTCAACCGTCATTTCGGACATCTCCTTGCCCGTACAGTAACTGATGGAAAAGTAAAGTTTTCTTGCATAATTTAGCATGAATTTTCATGTACAATATTGAAACAATATATATCCACTCATTTGATTTGTAAAAGTGACAAAAAGTTGAAAGAAACATTCAATTTAGCATATAGTTTACATCACGAAATCTTGTCAACAGCAAGCGTAATTTTGAAATGTGTTTTGTTTGCAGTTATTTAGTTTTAAACGAACACAGATAAACAATTTAACGCTCTTACCATTAATTATTTCCATTCTAAACCTTTTGTAGCCGTTTTTGTTATCTGTAGAACGTATTGCTTCGCCTAAATGTTCAATTTCTTCTTTCATTTGCATACTCCGTTATAATTTCGGCGCCATTGTTGCTTAACAGAACAACCGCTGGCTCTAATGATCATTGTTCGTGTTATACTATACTACGCATTTTGTGATTGGTCAATTTTTTTAAAAGAATGACTTTCGTTGGTTTATCCAAGAGGTTTATATCACCAATTATAAACTCCTGCAATAGCCAATGAAATTCGAGGATTTGCATTATAAACTTGTAAATTTATACTAACACCAATTATAAACTCCTGCAATAGCCAATGAAATTCGAGGATTTGCATTATAAACTTGTAAATTTATACTAAATAAATATATAAACTATTTGCGAGATTACGTCTCCCTCGCTTTTTCTACACGCGTGTAAAGTGGACTCCACGCATGTCGAGATTAGCACCCTCACCGGGCTCCAGGCCTTCGGCCCTAACGCCAACCTCGTTCTCAGGGCCCTTATCTCCGCTCGCTGCGAAAAGTACCCTGGCATGGGCTGGTCACGTGTCACCCAGATTCTGGGTGATAGCAAAAGATAATTTAATGGGAGGGGATGGTAGGGGATTAGGTAATTTAGAGGAGAGACGACAGTCACAATTGAGAAAATATATGAATCACCTACTTGGTCAAGATATGGTCAAGAGCATTCTCCACAATAGTCTCTTTCAGTTTCTTCTTCCAAAACAACAAAGCAGGCAGCACATGGAAGATTATAGACTTTCCATAGCCCGTTGATAGAACAGCAAGTAAGTCTCTACCCAAGAACAAACTTTCCAAGCAAATCACCTGTTTTGGTCGTAAAACTTTGTCCCAGTATGGACTATTTATAATAGCAAAATTAAGACACGAAACGAAGGTATATTAAACACTTCGAAGACTTCAACAGCGTAACAATAAGCACATTAATAGGACCCCTCCCGCAATGATATTTTTTGTTCAGCGACACGTAACCAGCCCCTGCCAGGGTACTTTTCGCCGCAAGCGGCGAGCGGAGATAAGGGCCCTGGGAACGAGGTTGCCCTAACGCCCGGCTCGGGGATTAAAGTATTGGCACAGAATAAAGAACTGAGCAGAAGGGCCACTCGGGTCGGAACCTTTGAAGTTTTTGTCGGTTACCGAACAAAACAACAAGGAGTGCAATGGCGAAATACGGAGTTGGATCACTAAAATCGCTATATCTCTCAAACTAGTTGTTCGAATTTTACGCTACAACCAGTAGTAATAGAGAAGAGGTATATGACAATATTTTTGCCGTTTAGAAGGTACGAAAGACATTTGAAAGTGAAAGTTTACGGAATTAAAACGAAGTCGAACCGCCACTGTGTGAGGCTATTTAAAGCATTACCGTCTTCTTTAAACTTGCATTTGCAAGCAAAAATAAGAGCAGACAATCTTTGAAAACACTTTAAACGTTAAGTATAAAGATTAAACTGCACATATTTCCTGTTATTTCTTGAATGGAATGAGTAATTTTGAAGAACGAAGCAATTCTATTAGGTGACGTTTTGTCGTTTTACAGTATTAAATATATTTTGAAATTTAATAAGGCCAGTTGTTTACTGTTGTTATATTTTTTTAAAACTAACATGTAGGAATTAAACTTATGATAGAGGTAACTTATGTTTAAATTACTGCTTGGTGTTTTGGCGTTTAGTAATAAAAGAACGCCAAGTCGACTCGATAGATTAACACAAACACGACATTTATTAATCAGTCTCATACACTCTGACAACGAACTGAATTACATGTGTTCTGAGCCCCTGAGTTATCTTGAGTCCCCCCTTCTAGTGGTGCACATTACGTAATTGTTTAGGTCGGGCTAGAGTCATGAATGTTTAGGGCACCACAGTACCCCCCTACCAGTCAGTGACATAGTCGTTTAGCCTAACAGGTCGACGAATGGAACGGCCCACTTGAGTCGTGGTGGTTGGGTCAGTGAGGGCCTGATGTGGAGTAAAAATCGCAGGGTGACATGGAACGGACTCCACGGACTTGCTTGCAGGAGTTGCTTGACTGCTCTCCAATTTGGCGGGTTTCAAGCGGTCAACAGAATACTCTTTAATCTTTCCATTGACGTCCAGAGCAAAATGTTTAGTTGATCTTCGGAGAACCTGGTAGGGGCCGACATAGGGTCGTGTGAGAGGTGGCTTGTGGTCATCACGCCGGACATACACATGACTGGCGGTGTGGAGGTCAGGAGGAAGGTAGGTATCGTGTGATCCATGCCATCGTGTTGGCACAAACCGCTGACGCTGCATCGAATGCCGTAATCTCGAAACGAAGGAAGACGGGTCCTCGACGGTTGGGTTGGAGAAGAAGTCTCCTGGTAGACGAAGTGTTGTTCCATAGACCAACTCAGCAGATGTGCAAGACACGTCTTCTTTGAGAGTTGTTCTGATGCCGAGTAGTACCACAGTGAGCTCATCGCCCCAGTTATTACTCGCCAGCCTTGCCTTTAGCCCAGCTTTCAAGTGCCTGTGGAACCATTCCACCATTCCATTTGCTTGAGGATGATACCCTGTTGTACGATTGCGGGTTGAACCCAATAGGTTCATGAGTGAATTCCAAAGGTGAGACTCAAACTGTTGTCCCTGATCGGAAGTGATCGTCGTCGGAACACCAAAGCGGGATACCCAGCCGGACAGCAGAGCATAGGCACAGGACTCAGCCGTGGCATCGGTCATTGGAATTGCTTCCGGCCAGCGGGTATACCGATCCATGCAGGTGAACAGATAAGTGTAGCCTCTGGAAGGTGGTAAGGGGCCGACAATGACAATGTCGACGTGAACACTAGCAAAGCGAGAATCAGGTGCTGGAAAGGCTTGAATCGGGGCCTTAACGTGTCACTGAATCTTAGATTGTTGGCAGTCGTGGCAAGTCTTGGTCCAATTGGCGATGTCGCGCTTCATACTGGGCCAGACATATCGTGCAGCTACCAGGTGACGTGATGCCTTGACGCTGGGGTGAGACAATGAATGCAGGCTGTTGAAAATGTCGCGGCGCATTGTTGGGGGGTATCAGGGGTCTGGGACTACCTTGGGAGGTGTCGCAAAGGAGGGTATGCTTCGAGTTATGGATTGGAACGTGTTCAAGGTGTAACGAAGTGGTGGAGGTGCATAGCTGCTGAAGCTCCTCGTCACTGCTTTGGGCAACAGCTAGGGCTTCAAAGTCGACTGGTGATTGCTCGAGGGCCTGTACGTTGCGCGATAGTGCGTCAGCTACACTATTAGCTCGTCCCTCAATATGACGGATGTCAGTCGTGAATTCCGAAATAAAAGCCAGGTGTCGAGCTTGTCGTGGTGAACGCCGCTCCGCGCTGGACTGGAGTACGAAAGTAAGAGGTTTGTGGCCCGTGTTGATGTGGAAAACCCGGCCTTCAACGAAGTACTGAAAATGTCGGACAACCAGGTAAGCAGCCAATAGCTCGCGATCAAAAGCGCTGTAATTGAGTTCTGCAGGGTTTAATTTCTTCGAAAAGAAAGAGATTGGCTTCCATTGCCCCTCGATGAACTGCTCAAGTACGGCCCCAACTGCAAAATTGGACGCATCGGTCGTGATGCAAGTTGTTGCTTTTGGATGAGGGTGGACTAACATCACTGCACTTGCTAAGGTCTGCTTAGCATCTTCAAATGCTTGCTTGCAAGAGGCGGTCCAGGTGAAGCTGTCAGCTGCTAAAGCCTGGTGTAGAGGCTGCAAGATCTCAGCGCATCTGGGTACGAAGCGATGGTAGTAATTGATGAGTCCAACAAACTGGTGTAGGGTTGACTTGTCATGGGGGACTGGGAAGGTACAGACTGCATCGACGCGTGTGATGTGGGGACGTACACCCTCTGCACTAATGGTATGGCTTAAGAAGTTCACTTCAGCCTTACCAAACACGCACTTCGCGGGGTTAATGACCAAACCCCGGTCTGATAAGCGTTGGAAGAGTGCTCTCAGATGCTGAAGGTGTTCCTCCCGAGATCGGCTAGCCACCAAAATGTCGTCCAGATAAACGAAAACGAAGTCCAAGCCACGGCAAACGTCATCAATAAAGCCCTGAAAGGTCTGAGCGGCGTTTCGCAACCCAAAGGGCATACGGCAGAATTCAAAAAGGCCAAAAGGAGTAATAATGGCGGTCTTGGCAATGTCGTCGTCATGCACCGGAATCTGGTGGTAGGCACGAACCAAGTCGATCTTGGAGAAGATGGTTGCTCCTGCCAAATGAGACGCAAAGTCCTGGATGTGTGGAATTGGATATCGGTCAGCGGTTGTGATATCATTGAGCCTCCTGTAGTCCCCACAAGGGCGCCACTCGCCGTTCGTCTTAGGTACCATATGAAGTGGAGAGGCCCATGTACTTGAAGATGGTCGTATGGTGCCCATCTCTAAGAGCTTATTGAACTCTGCTTTTGCCGTGGTTAGCTTTTCGGGTGACAATCGGCGTGGACGGGCGAAAACAGGGCGACCTTCTGTAACGATATGGTGGGAAACACCATGTTTGACTGGGGTGTCACTGGTGCATGGCGTTGTCAGCGATAGAAATTCCTCTAAAAGGCGTGTGAAAGGATCGGTACTGCTAGGTTGGGTTGAGATGTTGTTGAGGCATGGGGATGGGTCTGAGGAAGGTTCAACTGTAACCCGTGTCCCATTTCTCGTGTCGATCAGGCGTTTTTGGTCTAAGTCTACCAGCAATTTGTGCTGCAGGAGGAAATCAGCTCCGACGATGGGTTGAGTCACGTCAGCTACCAGAAATCGCCAGGTAAGAGGGCGTAGGAGCCCAAAATCCAGTATTAATTGTTTATAACCGTAAGTGTTTATGAAAGTGTTATTCGCAGCTCGTAGTGTAATGTTACTCTTGTTCAATCGGTCTGATCTTGTAGCAGGAAATACACTAACTTCAGCTCCAGTATCAATAAGAAATTGTTGTTTAGAGTTCTTGTCAAAAAGTCGCAGAGAGAATTGCCAGTCGCATGGGCTGCGTTCACCGACCGGCCTTCGCGTTTCCCGACTGTTGTCGAAACTTGCAAGGCTCGCGGCATTTTGTGGCTTTCGCGCCGAATCGCTCGTGGTACAAACTTCAGGTTTGGAGCCAGACGGTTGTTCGTCGCCCTCTGGTTTTCGCTGCGACTGAAGTACCCGCCAGATTTTCTTCAGCTCCGTGTGAATCGTGGAAATTTCGGGATCTTCTTGTTGGATCTCGCAAACATGCCCTTGCGGGCCTTGCGGGCCTTGCGGGCCTTGCGGGCCTTGCGGCCCTTGCGGGTTATGTGGGTCCTGTACTTCCACCATGTTGTCGGCGATTTCGGCTTGTTCACTGAGTGCTTTATCTTTGTGAATCGCTAAAGCTGTGCGGACGGTGAGAGGGAGCTTCTGAAGAAAAAGTTCCCGGAAGATCTCATATTTGTCAGATTCCGCTGCTGTACCGCCACGAAGCTTCATCATGTGCCGTAGGAGCTGTGAGGGTTTCCTGTCGCCGAGGTCTTCTACGTGCAGAAGTTGTTGTAATTGTTGGCGCTTTGACGGGCAAACACGCTTTTGCAATTCATTTTTAATCGCTGTATAAGGTTCCTCCGGCGGACGTAGGATAATATCACGTACTTCGGAGGCGTATCGTGCTGGAAGGACACGAACAACATGGCCAAATTTCGTCTTCTCTTGGGTGATGTTCTGTGCTTCGAACAAAGCCTCGGCTTGGGCAAACCAAAGTTCTGGATCGGACGGCCAGAAGTCTGGTAGTTTGAGAGAGATTGCGTTGGCGGTAGCTTGTTCGGCCATTCGTTCCGCTCGTCGGGGTCACCAATTTGGCGTTTAGTACTAAAAGAACGCCAAGTCGACTCGATAGATTACACAAACACGACATTTATTAATCAGTCTCATACACTCTGACAACGAACTGAATTACATGTGTTCTGAGCCCCTGAGTTATCTTGAGTCCCCCCTTCTAGTGGTGCACATTACGTAATTGTTTAGGTCGGGCTAGAGTCATGAATGTTTAGGGCACCACAGTGTCACCTGGTTGAAACCAGTGACCAGGGCTATTTGTATGTTTTAACACCACATTTGCAATTAAAAAACTGAATTACAAAATATACTAAATTTCTATTAGAATACATGATAGAATATATATAAAGTTTTTTTCACATCATTGTCCTACAGAAGGAATAAAACTTTTTCAATAGCAATCAGTTTTGCATGTTGAAATCATTTGATATTGGGCAAGTTTATATACAGCACTATAAACCATTGATTAATTGAAACTAACTAGGCAGAAATGTTTGCATGCAATTGCATTCTCGATTCTTTTTGTAATCTGGAAAGGCCTGATCTCAGATGCAGAAGTAACCAAGATTTAATTGGCTTCTTAGCATATAATTGGACAAGGACATTGTTTTAGCAAAACTAATTTCTCTGAATGACTTTGTTTGGACATATATAATTATGGAAAATTCAAAGTTAGTGCAAATTTGCTGTTGCACTGGTGCAGTTCAAGAAGAAATTCAACCTCAATTCAATCACAAACAGTCAATCCCAAATATTTATTTTTATATAGCAAAACATGGCGAGAAATGGTGGACATAGAGAGGCGGAGTTAAAGCCCTATTAAACTAGTACCTATGTCGTGCGGTCGTCACAGTTCCGTGGTTCAGAAGAAAAGAGAACAACTAATTTATGCAATGTTGGATGAAATCTTCATTCGATGATCAGAAAATACTGAAGCTTTGAGATTGAAAACCGCAACAACGACAAATACAGGCTGGAAATGAAGAATATCATCGAAAAGACGGATCTTTATAGTAGCCGAATCAGATCGAAACTTGTACGGAAATAGTATACCTCTGTTTGATTTTCGATAACGTGAGCAGCAAGGTTGGTACAATTTGCGTATTCGCCATATTGGCTTATGTTAGACTTGTGCTCAAAATAGTATATCAAAAACCGCAACGGATTTAATATCTGTGGCATATCGCTCATGATATTTATACCGCAGATGTGTTGCACTATACGATTCAGATAGAAACATTTGAAATAATTTTAAAATTGACACTGTTACGACGATGGTTTCACTCATCCTCTATGTAAGTCCTATTAATCTTGCAGAACTTTTCTAGTCAAAATTTTTGTAAGTGGCCATGCATTACGCGCATGCGTGACCATTATTTCTCGCCATGAATAATTTTCACTGCAGTACAAATCAAAATACAGTATCAAACTATAGAAATAATTTACAAGTGTACAAGTGACTATCCAATAAACACAATACAGTACTCCATTGAAATTCTTATTATACACCAGTCCTTGTTTTGATCTAAAATATGTACTATGAAGGAGCTTAGCAACCCCAATCTTGGATTGATCGCATATGTTTCAGTACACTGCTTTCAAGTTCAAGATCAATGGTCTGACATGATATGAATATATTAAACAAGTTCAAGAAGAAGTACTGTATGCAGGATTCAACTGTAATAAAAAATAAATGTCATTGTTGGACACTCCAACACTCTCTTTGTTTACATTTATTGTTGCGCCACCCATCTACAAAGGGGTCAGCGGTAAGAAAGACGTCTCTTTGTTTACATTTATTGTTGCGCCACCCATCTAGCGGTAAGAAAGACGTTGTACAAACGATCGAACACGAGGTCATCGTATGTTTTATTTCTTGTTTTATTGTACTATTTCATTAAAGAACCAGTTATCAGGGATTGTACATTTATTTTACAAGTAGTCAAATGTCCGTCCGTGACATATGGTCCTTCGAAACCGGATTTTTGTACCTGAGTGATTCCGATTGATGCTGTGAAGCAACGAATACAGAGAGTTTTAAAATGGCATCAAACAATGGAGAACAAGGAAGAGAACTATCACCCGTGAAAACCCGCTCTATTCGAACGAAAGAAAAAGAAAACGCACAAAACCCAGAGGAAAATAAGGTAGATACGTGTAAAGAAAGTCAGTTTGACCGCGAAGTGAATAATGAAAGGCATAATGAGGAAGTTGAACAGTCGAGTTGTTTTATGCAAAGAATGAACGAAAGATTAAACAATATCAATTCGAAGTCGAGATAGCAAACATAGAGCTTGAAGCTGAACAGTCCCTTACGGAATCCGAATCAAATACGTCTTCGTCCAAAGATTTGAAAGATAATAAGAGTAAAGCGACCAAGTCGTCCGTTGTACTATCAAATCTTCCAAAAGAAAGTGAAAATGATCGAGTTAAGCGCCTTCTTGACAACATGAAAGTAGATGAAAAGCCTGAGAGCAAAGATGTTCGAGAAACACCAGAAGATGTACAAGATCCGAAGAATGGTTTGTTGAAAGCAGAAGGTGAGCAAAGTTCTTTTTTTACGCCTTGGAGAAACTATTGCCAAACAACAGAAACCAGCCATCAAAGTATTTCATGGTGCTCCTGATAAATTTGTGTCTTTTAAAGCATCATTTGAGCGTTTGAAAAGAAAGAAACTTTATGATGAAGATGAGTTGCTTGATTTGTTGCTTGAACACGTTGGTGGTGAAGCAGAGAAAGCTGTTAGTGGAATTTTACCAGGCTCAGGACAGTTCCAAAGAGCCATGGCCATTCTTCAAGAAAGATTTGGAAATGCTAGATCAATAGTTAATGCTAACCTTGCAGCACTTCGATCCCATGTTGTGGTACAAGAAAGGAAGGCTGACCAATTGAGGTCTTTATCACATGTCATCTCAACAATGATAGAATCCTTTAAATCATTGAACTTACATTATGAACTGAAATCAAGTTCTGTTGTACAAGATGCAGTGGCCAAATTGCCATCATCACTGTTTTATCGATGGCATGATTGGGCATGTGATCATCCCGACCAGACAAGTTTAGAAGACTTCCATCACTGGTTAGAAAGAAAAGCAAAACAGATGGAAGAGGCTCAACTCAGTGCATCGGTCATTAAGAAGGGACAAGATAATAAGTTCAAGAAAGATGATGGCCCTACCCAACATACTAGAAGACCTAATTACTTCACTGGTAGAGTGGATAGTAAAAGAGAAGTTGCTTATGGAAAGTGTCCAATCCACGATTCTCCAAATCATAGCCTTGAGAAATGCAAGGTGTTTCAAGGTATGAATCCAACTGAAATAGAAAGTGTTGTTCGTAAATATCGTTTATGCTACTGCTGCCTGAGTGTAGGGCATATGGCTAGAAACTGCAAAAGAAAGAAAAGATGTGACACAATGGAATGTAAAGATCGTCACCACTATCTGTTGCATGACATTGTTGCCCTGAGACACGAATCACAACAGCCAGAAAAGCAACAACCGCATTTACAGCAACCACAGCAGCTTGAGCAACTAGCAAACACTGCCTTTGCTTCTCGAAAGGAGAGCTCAATAGAACACAATCAAATACAACAACTGAGACAATCAGAAACCCCAACTAGTTCAACACACTTGGAATCAGAAGTACCGAAGAAAGTGGCTTACCATGGTTCTCAACAGAACAAAGCTCTCCTCCAAGTCCTTCCAATAATCCTCCATGGTAGAAATGGACAACAGTGTAATGTCTTGGCAATGTTAGACAGTGGCTGTGATTGCACCCTAATCTCTGTCAACATGGCCTCTCAACTTGGACTCATTTCATCAAATGATAAGTCTCAAAGCGTAAAAATAACGGGAGTGAATGGTACCCAAACTGTCGATTCATTTACCATTAAACAGCCTATTTATGTGTCATCACCTGACAACCCGTACAAGAAATTTGCCTTATTTGATACGCAGACAGTACCAAACTTGCCTGGCCCTTCATATACAGTGGAATGGTCTGAAGTTAAGGAGAAGTTCAAGTATTTACGAGATGTCGATTTGCCTGATGTTAATGGTGAGGAGATCTCCATTTTGATTGGATCAAACAATGGAAGGCTACTCATTCCTTGTGAAATTGTGGAGCCATCTCCAGGACCTGGAACAACAAGGTTGCCTATTGCTCTTCGCACTCCACTGGGATGGGTCGCTACAAATTGTCTTCCTGCAGTTTTCAAGTCCCACGCAATAACAGCCTTTCGAACCAGAATTGAGAGAGAAGAAGATACAGAGCTCCGAAAGCTGGTAGAATCAAGCATGAGTGTAGATATCTTTAGAATAAGTAACAATCTTCCATCGGTTACTCGATCCCGAGAAGATGATCGTGCATTTTTAAAGATGAAAGCAACAACCCACAAGCTCCCGAATGAAGATGCATATGTTTCACCCCTTCTGTAGAAAGATAAAGAACGTCGTCTACCCGACAACTATGATGGAGCAGTACGAAGACTTTCCTCCTTGGAAAGGAAATTGGAAAGGGAAACTAACTTGAGAAACAGATACCAGCAATCAATAGAAACCGACATAAAGAAGGGAGACATCCGTAAGCTATCTCAAGAAGAAGCAGCATTGCCAAGTCCAGTAAAGTGGTATTTACCACATCATCCAGTCATCAATCCAAGGAAGCCTGAGCGTCTACGGCGAGTGTACGATGCTTCTGCAGTTTTTCATGGTTCCTCACTCAATAAAGCCTTACACAAAGGTCCAGATCTACTTCCTCTGCTCTTAGGAGTTCTGTTGAGGTTTTGCGAGAAACCATTTGCAATCGCTGCAGATATTCAAGAGATGTACCACCAGATTCGGGTTGCAGAGTTTGATAAAGCAGCACTTAGATTCCTGTGGCGTGAACATCCTACCATGGAGATCGAAGTCTACCAGTTTGAACGTATGTTGTTTGGGGAGATTGGTGCTCCATCTCGTGCAAATTATGTGATCCGACTTAATGCCAAAGATCATGAAGATTTGTATCCATCCACTCGTTGCCAAGCTTATCGAGCGATGGTTTTACATGGACGATGCCATGGGATCTGTAGATTGAATCGAAGAAGGTATTGAAAGAGTTCAACAATTAACAGAACTTTTGTCAAAAGGAGGATTCCGCCTTCACAAATGGCTTTCAAACTCCGTATAGAAATCCTGCGCCGTATCCCTGAAGAAGAACGATCTGCCAAGGTTCGCAATCTATCGACCGATGTCCTACCCACCGAGAGAACACTGGGAGTATATTGGGACGCACAAGCTGATTCCTTTAAGTTCATGGTGTCGTGTTTACAACCTGGAAACACTCATCGAAAGATATTGAGCCAGATCTTTAGTATCTGGGACCCAAGAGGATTAATAATTCCCTTCATTATCCGGGCAAGGATATATCTCCAGACGTTGTGGATGGATAATGGTCAACGCCAGAAAGAAGACAAGCTTGGCTGGGATATTCCCATCCCCTCAGAGAAGCTTACTGAATGGTATGCGTGGTGGGATGAAGCACAACACCTGTCGCAAGTCGTTCTACCTCGACCTTTTCGTACTCGAACTGACAAACCATCCTCTAGTGACTTGATGATCTTTTGCGACGCTAGTGAGAAAGCATATGGAATGTGTGCATCTCCACAGCTATGCCGACGGTCAACGTGAATGCAATCTCGTCGTCGCGAAAGCCAGAGTCGCGCCACTCAAGAAACTCGCCATCCCTCGCTTGGAGTTGTTGGTGGCAGTCATCGCCGTCAGGATGGCAGAAACCTTGGTGGAAGAGTTGGAGACAGAAGTACAGCGCATCATTCTCTGGTGTGATTCCGCAATAGTCCTGCAGTGGATGAACAAAGCAAGCAGCTGTTTCCATACCTTCGTAGCAAACCGTATTGCCGAAATCGAAGATAATAATAATAATAATAAGCATTTCCTATAGCGCACAAACCACTAATGTCCTAGGCGCTTTACAATACTACAATCAATTACATTAAAAACTATTAAGAAACAAGTTAAAAAGATATGTTTTAAGAGATTTCTTAAAAACAATTAACGAAGTACTTTTCCTAAGATCAACTGGTAACTTATTCCATAGCTTTGGTCCTGCAACACAGAAGGATCTATCTCCATATGTTTTTAGTCTTGATTTTGGAATTTGAAGAAGTTCTTGGGTCGCCGATCGAAGCCTGCGTTGTGAAGAATAGTAAGCTAGAAGTTCCTTCAAATATGGTGGTGAAAGATCATGAAGAGCTTTATAAACCAGTAAAAGAATTTTGAATTGGATACGATACTGAACAGGTAGCCAATGCAAGTTAATAAGAACAGGAGTAATATGGGCTGATAGCTTTGTATTTGTAAGTAGGCGAGCTGCAGTGTTCTGGACACGTTGTAGCTTTTGAAGAATACATTTAGGAGTACCAATTAATAAGGAATTACAATAGTCAAGTTTTAAAGATACTCTGACACGTCTGCGGGAAAAGTTTGGCGAAGAGCAAGTGACTTTCCGGTACATTCCATCTCCATTGAATCCTGCCGATGATACCACGAGAGGTCTACGACTCCTTCAGTTGACACCAAACAGTCGTTGGCATAGAGGTCCAGATTTCTTACGTAACGATAAAGAATGGCCCGAGAGAAGATTCGAGCCAGTTTCCGAACTACAAGAAGAATATAAACAAGTGAAATGGGTGGGATTATTACAGAGTAACCAAGATGAAGAAATCTTCAAAGTGTCTAAGTATTCTTCTTTGAATAAACTACGTCGAGTTGTTGCCTATTGTCACCGATTTGTATACAACGCCCAGCGCCCTATCACCGACCGAGTGTTTGGTCCTCTACAAGTTTGGGAGTTGGCAGCTGCAATGAAGACCCTATTAAAACGAGCTCAAGAAGAATCCTTCAACGAAGAAATGGAAGTATTGCATGCAGGGAAACCGATTTTGGCCAGAAGTCGACTCATCAAGCTGGACCCGAAGTTAGAGAGTGGTATTTTAGTAGTTGGTGGTCGTCTAAACTATGCCGCCCTCCCTCGCATGACAAAGAACCCCATCATCTTAAGTTCCAAACATCGCCTTTCTCGTCTGATCGTTGACGATTACCATAAAATGTATAGACACCCAGGAATGAACTTTCTGCTGTACATGCTACGCCGACGTTATTGGATTGTACGGGCCAGGTACTTAATTCGACAACACAAGTTCAACTGCGTAGAATGCAAGAAACGCAATCCAAAGACAATCACGCCGCACATAGCTGATCTTCCCGCCTTTCGAGTGACTCCTGGAAAGTTCTTTGATCAAGTAGGAGTGGACTATTTCGGTCCAGTTTTGGTAAAACAAGGCAGGTCTACTTTGAAGCGATATGGATGTATATTTACATGTCTCAAGATCCGGGCAGTGCACATCGAGTTAGCGGAAAGTCTCGAAGCCGATAGTTTTATTCTATGTCTGAGAAATTTTATTGGAAGAAGAGGTCAACCATCAGACATGTATTCCGATAATGGCTCAAATTTTGTCGGCGCCGAGCGAGAGTTACGTCAAGGTTTGATTAACTTAAACCAAGAAAAGATCGAGAACTTCCTAGCACCCAAGATGATCCAGTGGCATTTTAATCCTCCGTATGCCCCACATATGGGAGGAGTGTGGGAATGGATGGTCCTGTCATCAAAGAGGGCGTTGTATGCAATCCTAAAGGGCAGGACTGTTACACATGAAGTTCTTTGCACCGCAGTTATTGAAGTGGAGGCCCTCTTAAATTCACGACCGATTGGTTACGTGCCAGCTGATGCTGAAGATGCAGAACCCCTCAGTCCGTTTCATTTCTTATTGATTCGACCCCATTGCAACATGAGCATCGACGTTGTGCATCCGAGAGAAATTCATGCAAGAAAACAATGGAAGCGAGTTCAAGCCCTAGTGAATTCCTTTTGGAAGCGTTGGATGCGTGAATATGTTCCCAGGTAAACAGAGAGGTCCAAATGGAACCGCAGTCAACCAAACTTGAAAGAAGGGGATGTAGTCCTTTTAATGGAATCCGCGCAATCACGGGGCCAGTGGTTACTTGGGCGAGTTCATAGAGTGAGACCAGGAAAGGACGGTGTAATACGGTCAGCGGAAGTAAAGACCAAGTTTGGAAACTGTTTACGACCCGTTAATAAGATGTGTTTACTTGAGGAGTGTCCTCCCATTTCGACGTAGTCTTGTCGAAAGGTGGGGAGCATGTCATTGTTGGACACTCCAACACTCTCTTTGTTTACATTTATTGTTGCGCCACCCATCTACAAAGGGGTCAGCGGTAAGAAAGACGTTGTACAAACAATCGAACACGAGGTCATCATATGTTTTATTTTTTGTTTTATTGTACTATTTCATTAAAGAACCAGTTATCAGGGATTGTACATTTATTTTACAAGTAGTCAAATGTCCGTCCATGACAATTACTTCTTACTTCCTTCGGCCTCGGCCGAGATGACTTTGAACAACTCCTTTCCAGACAATTCGATCCATCATTGCAGAGCCAAGGTCTTCGTATGGAATGTCATTGTCCCTGCTTAATACGTCTGGGTAAGTCAAGGGACGTCTTCCTCGTTTGTGGTATGGAAGTTTCCACAGCAGAAGGTCTGATATAATTTCCTCCTTTGCTCTATGACAGTGTCCGGCCAATCGATTTCTTCTCATTCGAACTGTTTGTGAGATAGGTGGAATATCCTTGTAGATTTCTTCTAGTGTCGGGTGATCTTCCAGCTCAGGTTTTGAACCCTCATTAACAGTCGTGTGTGTTCCATCAAGACGTTTTTCAAGTTCACGTTTCATTGTCCATGTCTCACAGCCGTATAGTAGGATACTTTCTACACACGCTCTGAAGAAGACTATCTTTATCTTATTGGCGATGTTTGATTGCCATATTTGGTGTAGTTTGTTGCATGCTGACCAAGCTTGTGCCTTTCGTATGAGGAAATCTTTCCTACTGTCTGCTACAAAGGAACCGAGATATTTAAAATCAGTAACTTCTTTGAGTGTAGTACCGTCCAGGGAGATGATTGCTGGATGGTTTTCATCTTCATTGATTAGCAAGTATTTGGTTTTGTCACAGTTTAGGGCGAGACCAACTAGTTGTGCTGCATTTTCTAGTGATAGTAACAGACTTTGCGCACTTTCAATTTGGTCAGCTGTCAAAGCGATATCATCTGCATAATCCAGGTCAGTAACATGTTTGCTAGGATATCTTGAAGATTTTCGCTGTTCAAACATAAGACCTTTGTCATTGGCTTTGTCCATGGATTGACGAAGAATGTAGTCAACAACGATGATAAAAAGGTATGGCGCAAGTGTATCTCCTTGTAGGATTCCAGATGTGGTGTTAAAGGCATCTGTAGGTCCATCAGATGTTACTATGAATGTGGATGGGTTGTCATACATTGTTTTGATGGCTTTGATGAAATTTTCTGGAATACCGTACATAGATAAAATATGTAGCATTGCTGATCTATTCACACTATCGAACGCTTTAGAGAAGTCAACAAACACGATGGATGCCTTTCTGTTTGCTATTCGTATTTCTTCGATTATCCTTCTCAAGGACAGAATTTGAGGGAGTGTTGATCTACCTTTCCTGAATCCGTTTTGATTTCTCCTAAGGATAGGTTCCATGTACTTTGATAAACGGTTTAGCAGAAGAGAGTTGTAAATCTTGGAAGCAATGGCAGTTAATGTAATTCCACGATAGTTGTTAGGATTCTGTAGGTCACCCTTCTTGGCTATAGTGAACATGCATGACTTCGTGAAGGATGAAGGCTTATTACCTTTGAATGTTTCGTTGCAGAAGTGGAGAAGATCGTTATGAAAAAGTGGGTGCTTCCAGATCATCGCAGGAATGTTGTCTGGTCCAGCCGATTTCTGGTTACGAACTTTTGCTAGGCAAGTTTTCAATTCCTTCATTGTAAATGGTTCTGTGTCAATTGGTAGAAGGTCAGATACTCTTTGGTTGTAGAATTCATCTGTAATGTCTACTTCATTGTTTTCCTCATTGCCGAGCAGGCCTTTGAAATGGTTATACTATTTCTTCAATCTTTCGTCTTTTGTGTTGCCTTTAATGCGCGACATGGGAGTGCTCTTCTTATTGGTAATTTCTCGTAAAGTTTCCCAAGCGGATGCATGGCGTCTTTCTATGTGCAACTTTTCAATGTCTTCAGTTTTGGATTCAAGATATTCTTCCATTTCTTTCTGGTAGATGTTGTCCAGGTTGTCTTTGGCTACTTGAAGCTTTTCGAGTGATTTGGTTGTGGGAGTCTGGCGGTTTACTTTCGCCGAAATTTCCAGTTCCTCTCTAGCTTTTGTAACATCTTTGCTGCATGCTTTGTTGTTTTTCCTCTTTCTTTTCTTTGGAAGAGTGTTGAGTGCTATTTCTTTGTTTGCAGTTATCAGGTTTTCATACTTGTGGTCGCATGATGCTTCTGATGTTTGGTTCATCAGCACTTCATATCTGTTGTGAACTGCAACAGCATATTTCTCTGTCATTTCAGCATCATGGGCTACTGATTTCCAATCAATTAGTTTCATTGGATCTTTCCGAAATGTTTTACTCTGGCGAAAACTGATCATGCATTAACAGGAGATAATTCTGTGATCTGAACAAATACTTTCAAATGTGTTAAAAGCAGCACAGTCCTTGAAACTGTTGCGCCATTTCTTCCTCCCTAGAATGAAGTCTAGTTGTGCTTTGCTACCGTTCGGGTATGTAAAAGTCCATAGTTTGCTACGATGCTTCTGAAATCTGGTATTGATTGCGATCAGATTGAATTGATCCATGAAGTCACATAGTTGCTGACCGTTCCTGTTGGTTTCCAAACTATAATTGTAAAGTGCTTCCTCTGGCCCGATCCTTGCGTTGAAATCTCCAGCAACAAAAAGCATGTTGTGAGCCGGTATAGTTTCTAGTGTTTCATTCAAGGTATCGTAGAAAGATTTGATATCTATTTCTGATGAGACGTTGGTTGGGCTGTAACAGCATATAATCGAGGTGCATGGGTTCCCATCTAGTGTTAGTGATGTAATACGATCGCTTATGTTATTGATGTTAATGCAGCTATCCATGGCTCTTTTTGATAGAGCAAAGCCAACACCTCCTATAGTAGCATTGATAGAGTTCTTGATTGCTGAGCTAGTTATCAGTGTGTTGCTGCCCAGTTGTTCCTTCAGGAGCATATCACTGTGGGTGATTCGGTGTTCCTGGATGCATAGAATGTCGATATTGTATTTAGATATGTAGAAATCAAGTTCTTGTTTCTTTATTTCTTTTGCTAAGGTTCTTGTGTTAAAGGTACTGACAATGAAAGGAGTTCTAAGTTTAATAAATTTATCTGCTTGACCTTTGGCAGCATCAGAGCTCATACTCCCTTGCGGGTTTAATACTAGTTCGTCATTAAGAATGGACGGGTCCATATAAGCTGCTCTGGTTACAGATGGATCAGGGGCTTTAACCCTGGTGCTTCGAGTTATTCTATTCATCTTGTCGATTGCTGATTAGAAGAGGTGGGCGCAACTCCTACAACTTCCGCAGTTCTCTGCTAATCAGAGCTGGTGATCCATGCCGTTGTCACTACCATTGTGGTCATCCGCCATGCACCTTTGTGAGACGTACCTAAATACCAGTTAGTTGGTGTTCGCTATGTCCCACAATCGACTTTGCCGCTGCCCAAAGCTTCACCGTAACCCTGGCTTGGGTGGCATCCGGGTGCTATGCCGCACCAATCTGGCAACCCGTGTTTTGGTTGGGGACTGCTTATTCAGTATATTAACAGCTAACCTCCATATCTGAAGGCCGTTTCACTATCCACCACCTGCGACCCCGTGGATGGGAGTTGTCTCTCCATACCACTAAAACAAACATAAAAATCACAGCCACACTTCTCAATATTAAAGTTATTATTGGAGAGCTATTAACTTTAGTTTTGAAAAGCGGGTAGATTGTGGGCACTTGCTAGTTTGATTTAATATGGAATACTGGTCAGCAAATTTAAGTGTCAGAGTGTCACAGTGTGTAATTGCCCCAAATTCACCTAACAGAATTGCTTCGTTGTTCAGAGCTACTCGTCTAATTCAATAAATAATAACACATACGTGTGATTTCATCTTTGTACTCAATGTTTGAAATGTTTTCAAAAAGTTTCTCCTCTTTTTTTCAAGCCGTAAAGGTAAGTGGAAAATCGACAAGAATACTTTAGTGGCTCTATACTGTGGCGGTTTTAATTCCATAAATTTTCACTTTCAGATGTTTTTCATGTCTTCTAAACAACAAAAATATTGTCACTTACCTTCTCTCAATCACTACTGGTTGTAGCGTGAAGATCGAGCGACTAGTTTTCGAGATATAGCGATTTTAGTGAAGCAACTCTGCTCCGTATTTCGCTACGGCAATCTCGTCCCCAGAGCCTGCGGTCCTTTTGCCCGATGGCTCCTTCCCGCTGGGCAAAAGGACCGCAGGCTCTGGGGACGAGATTGGCCCTTCTGCACAGTTCTTTATTCTGTGGTATTGGCTATATACTATTATACTCAGACTCTTGCACTGAACTGAATCCACTGATCAGTATTGAGTAAAGAACGACGATGGCGCATATTCCTTTCGACAAGTTGGAAGACGATCATTATTTTAAATCACAATCAAATCTCCTTCACGTTCTACGGAAACCAGCTAAAGTGCACGTGGTGCTGACCATATTGTTCATCTTGCTTCTAACTCTGTGCATTGTGTTCATTGCTCTTTATGCCAGAGAGAAAAGTGATACAAAATCGTCAATACCTTCGTTGAATAAAAAAGACAATGGTTCAGCTTCTGCTTCTCCAACTGCTCCCGTCACTCCGACTACTGCCACCAGAACTTGTCGAACTCCTTCCTGTGTCGTTAGTGCTGGTGGTAAGTTAATGATATTTGTAGTATATTAAAACACAACTGATCCGCGCAGCTGTTGATCCTGGCATTAAATCACTGAAGAAACAGCCAACTCCATCTGGGGTCATATCAAATAATCCCTTAACAGTTGGAAATTTTCTTCCTATAAAAACTGTGCAACTGTTAAGGGATTATTTACCATCCACTTACCAGGATACTTGTGCAGAGAGGGGGCTATATCATTTTGCCCAACCAATGTTGCACCAAAACATTTGACATAGCTCGGGTCTATGCATTCATGTTGAATGGATTATTGGAGGGATGCGAAACTGGCACATCCTGTCACAGGTCTGGCCAATGAACCAGTATGACTTACTTAATCCTACATGGAAACTAATTGGCATTCTTGTCAACATGGGCCCACCTCTTGGTCTCCAAATCAACCAGGTTAATTGGGGAATAAGACAAATCTCATTTAATTTATTACAATGAATGTAAATGAATATTATGTTTAAACTAAAAATGTTCATAAAAAGATTTAAATTGTTTATTCAAGTATGCATAAATAGTAAACATTGAATTGTATATATATATATATATATATATATATATATATATATATATATATATATATATATATATATATATATATATATATATATAATATATTATTATTATTGAATTTAATTTTATTAATTCCTATCATATAATTTATTAAATAATAAAATGTTTATATTATTATTAACATAATATATACATTATATACAATCAGTTTGCCATTATGCTTTATATTTACAATATTCTATATTTACTTTATATTTTAAAAAGCCCCATATTGAAAGAGACATGAGTTATTTCAAATTTTTATTAAAACTAACGTTTCGTTGCTAATCCTGCAACATCTTCAGAGTGAATAATTATTTACAAGGTTATCTCGACTTATATGCTAATATATTTACAATAACAGGAAATGAGTAACTGAGAGAGGGGTGGAAGTGACAGTTAATAAATTACAGTGTGAAGTAACAGGTATGATAGAATGTTTTCAGTTATGTGTCAAGACAAGTATAGAAAAATATAAAGAAAAACGTGTGTATAAATCAAAATAAGTTTAAAGGAAGAGAACTGATTTTAGCGTTGAGTGAAGGATTTAACTTATTAATAAGCAGACTTTCTCTAAGAAGGAGTTCAAAATTGGAAGAAGAAGAGCTCAGAATAGAAAAATCTGTTAAAGAAACAGGGTGGCCGGTTTTTTTGTGGTGTGCTAAAACTCCAGACCAGGAACTCAAAGAAAGAGGCTTTCCCGTGTAAGCCGAAACTCCCATGTGTTCAGAAGCACGCGTGTGTAAATGGCGAATGGTTTCACCAACATACAATGACTCACAGTCATGACACTTAAATTTATAAACTACGCGTGATCTTAAAGCGAAAGGAATTTGATCTTTAAAACGGAAAAAACTTGAAAGGCGTCTAATAGGTTTAAAAACAACACGAAGTTGAATTTGTGGAAAAGCAGAAGCAAAGAGCTTAACGATTTGTTGGCGAATTTGAAGGGAGTGTTGACCGGTGAACGGAAGTGTAAATAAAATGATACGTTTGGGTGCTATGGTAATTTTAGACGCTGGGCAAAATATTTTTTCAAGAAATTTGCGAATACAACTATCTAAAAATTTGATAGGATAACCATTTTGAAGCATGATACTTTTAAATTTCTCTAGTTCTTCGTGAAAAATTGTGTAGGAGGAAGAAATGTTAAAATAACGAAAAAGTAAAGTCATTACTAAGCCCTTTTTATACACAAGTGGTATGAAACTTTCAAAATTTGTGAAAAGCCCAGTAAACGTGGGTTTACGATAAACGGAAGTTACAAATTTGCCATTCAAGCGTTGAATTTGGATGTCAAGAAAGGAAAGTGAGTTATTGTTTTCAATTTCATGTGTAAATCCGCCTCAGTTTAAACCTCTGTACTATCGACGCTATGTTGACGACTCCTTTATTCTTTTTCGGTCTCGCGATCATATTTTACCTTTCCTTAATTACTTGAATTCTCAACATCCCAGTATCCAATTTACACATGAAATTGAAAACAATAACTCACTTTCCTTTCTTGACATCCAAATTCAACGCTTGAATGGCAAATTTGTAACTTCCGTTTATCGTAAACCCACGTTTACTGGGCTTTTCACAAATTTTGAAAGTTTCATACCACTTGTGTATAAAAAGGGCTTAGTAATGACTTTACTTTTTCGTTATTTTAACATTTCTTCCTCCTACACAATTTTTCACGAAGAACTAGAGAAATTTAAAAGTATCATGCTTCAAAATGGTTATCCTATCAAATTTTTAGATAGTTGTATTCGCAAATTTCTTGAAAAAATATTTTGCCCAGCGTCTAAAATTACCATAGCACCCAAACGTATCATTTTATTTACACTTCCGTTCACCGGTCAACACTCCCTTCAAATTCGCCAACAAATCGTTAAGCTCTTTGCTTCTGCTTTTCCACAAATTCAACTTCGTGTTGTTTTTAAACCTATTAGACGCCTTTCAAGTTTTTTCCGTTTTAAAGATCAAATTCCTTTCGCTTTAAGATCACGCGTAGTTTATAAATTTAAGTGTCATGACTGTGAGTCATTGTATGTTGGTGAAACCATTCGCCATTTACACACGCGTGCTTCTGAACACATGGGAGTTTCGGCTTACACGGGAAAGCCTCTTTCTTTGAGTTCCTGGTCTGGAGTTTTAGCACACCACAAAAAAACCGGCCACCCTGTTTCTTTAACAGATTTTTCTATTCTAAGCTCTTCTTCTTCCAATTTTGAACTCCTTCTTAGAGAAAGTCTGCTTATTAATAAGTTAAATCCTTCACTTAACGCTAAAATCAGTTCTCTTCCTTTAAACTTATTTTGATTTATACACACGTTTTTCTTTATATTTTTCTATACTTGTCTTGACACATAACTGAAAACATTCTATCATACCTGTTACTTCACACTGTAATTTATTAACTGTCACTTCCACCCCTCTCTCAGTTACTCATTTCCTGTTATTGTAAATATATTAGCATATAAGTCGAGATAACCTTGTAAATAATTATTCACTCTGAAGATGTTGCAGGATTAGCAACGAAACGTTAGTTTTAATAAAAATTTGAAATAACTCATGTCTCTTTCAATATGGGGCTTTTTAAAATTACATGCTGGGCTTTAATATTCCTGACAAGATTACGCTTTCCGCCTGGTTCGTCTATTGCTACTTTATATTTATTCTACTTTATACAATTTGCAATACCATGCAGGTAATTTCAGTATACAGATAAACTATAAAGTTCACTAGATAAATGTCAAATGAGTACTATTACAACAATTTGGGAGATTTTTTTAGGCTTACTAATGCCATTGTTGTAACTTAGATTTCAAATCCAAGAAGGCTTCATCAAACTGAATGAAAAAATGTGTGGCGACCATGGTCTAAAAAACCCTTAAAAACCCCTTTTATATTATGCACCTAGTGTTTTATTATTCCCAAATTAAGATAAAGCGATTGTACATGATAACATATGATCAAATTGTATGATTTTAGTTGCAACAGAGTAGATACAGTTCAGGTTTAAAGACAGTGCTTTAAAATAAACAAATCATTCTCACCTCGAGTTGTCGACGACGGCACTTTGCACCTTCAATACCAGTTTTCTTTTCAAATTTTGAAAGTTAGCAGCTAAAATTTCTACAGGACCAAGTCACTCTTTTACGAACCAGGCAAAAAATTAATTGTTTGTATATTTTTAACCACCAAAAATTTCAACTCAAAGCAGTGGTGCAACTACCTAGGCATCTGGGGGCCTGTGGGATTGATTACTTGGGGGCCCCTTTCTGATTTAGTGACTGCGTTTCTAGGGGGTTCAGGGGCATGGTCCCCCAGAAAATTTTTGAATCTACGGTCTCTGAAATGGTATTTCCTGCACCTTAAGGGTACTTTTGAGCAAAATCTAATCACTCACACTCCGATTCAAAATCTGTTAAAGTGGGCAGATTATTTGAATAGATTCATAACTGTATTCCATTCCGCATAGCCTGCGCGCAGACATTTTACCAATCTCCGCGGATTGGGTAAAATGTCAGTGCACACTGCACATCATTGCTGATAAGGGCACTTCTTGCCAAAATGTTTGGGTGGTCACACCGCCCCTGTGTATAGGTGTCAAAGCATCCCCCCCCCCACACACACACAAGAGAAGATTTTCAGTGTAAGACTCAAGACTGTCAGACAAAGTGGTGGGCCCTGAAGGTGCGACAAACCAATAGAAGGGTCGGGGAAAATGCTCCCCCAAGAAATTTTTGATTTTCTAATGCTCTGAAACACTATTTCCTGCATTTTGAGGGCAGTTATAACCATCAGAAAGGGGGCTTCTATGGAACCTACAGATCTCGTCGCAAAATGCTCGGGGCCCCTAATTAATTCCTTTTGCTCAGGGCCCGTGGGGGTTTACCCACCCTTCCCAATAGGTAGTTGCACCACTGACTCAAACGTTATACTGTAGTTTTCCTATTACAAAATCGACTTTGTCTTGTTGTCATCCTCTGTCCCGCGCAGTTTGCCACCCAAAAATGGCGGATAAGGCCTGGTCACATAGTGTGAGAAAGTCTGAAAGTGAATTGTCCTCACACCAACAAATATTGACAGTTTAATGGTGGCAATTTTTGATAAACAAGGTTATCTGTGCTAATTTTGATATGAAAAATATTACGGAGTTTATTTTGGTAATATTATACAGTATAGTCTGTCCTTTAAAATCCATGATATCAAACATTTTCTGAAAGAGTTCTTTGTTTCCCTGATATGCTACTGCCAGCATTTGTTAATTGGTGCTTTGTACATATACAAAAAGCTAAACACCCTGTCAAGTTTATCAGACAGGGAGGGGGAGAAAGCTTTTAAATGATAAGGACAAAAATCAGGCTAGTTCTTTCCAGGAAGGCCCTGCCTGACTTTAGTGTTTAAGGTAAGCATAAGGTTACTCAAACAGCCAGGTTCATTCTGTGTAACTTGTAGCCATGGCTTTATAAATACAATCAAGTCCATTAACTGTGGTAAGAAAAGCGATTGCAAAATACCCCAATACCATAGCAGGTAGGGGAGGGGGTAAGGTGCCTGTCTCTGACTGTTCTAGCTCCTTGATCAATTTCTTAAAAGTTGGTGCATAAATTTGGCTTAAATTGAA
>OZ035998.1:39621328-39731830 GCA_964035015.1 Corallium rubrum
TTCTTTGAGTTCCTGGTCTGGAGTTTTAGCACACCACAAAAAAACCGGCCACCCTGTTTCTTTAACAGATTTTTCTATTCTAAGCTCTTCTTCTTCCAATTTTGAACTCCTTCTTAGAGAAAGTCTGCTTATTAATAAGTTAAATCCTTCACTTAACGCTAAAATCAGTTCTCTTCCTTTAAACTTATTTTGATTTATACACACGTTTTTCTTTATATTTTTCTATACTTGTCTTGACACATAACTGAAAACATTCTATCATACCTGTTACTTCACACTGTAATTTATTAACTGTCACTTCCACCCCTCTCTCAGTTACTCATTTCCTGTTATTGTAAATATATTAGCATATAAGTCGAGATAACCTTGTAAATAATTATTCACTCTGAAGATGTTGCAGGATTAGCAACGAAACGTTAGTTTTAATAAAAATTTGAAATAACTCATGTCTCTTTCAATATGGGGCTTTTTAAAATTACATGCTGGGCTTTAATATTCCTGACAAGATTACGCTTTCCGCCTGGTTCGTCTATTGCTACTTTATATTTATTCTACTTTATACAATTTGCAATACCATGCAGGTAATTTCAGTATACAGATAAACTATAAAGTTCACTAGATAAATGTCAAATGAGTACTATTACAACAATTTGGGAGATTTTTTTAGGCTTACTAATGCCATTGTTGTAACTTAGATTTCAAATCCAAGAAGGCTTCATCAAACTGAATGAAAAAATGTGTGGCGACCATGGTCTAAAAAACCCTTAAAAACCCCTTTTATATTATGCACCTAGTGTTTTATTATTCCCAAATTAAGATAAAGCGATTGTACATGATAACATATGATCAAATTGTATGATTTTAGTTGCAACAGAGTAGATACAGTTCAGGTTTAAAGACAGTGCTTTAAAATAAACAAATCATTCTCACCTCGAGTTGTCGACGACGGCACTTTGCACCTTCAATACCAGTTTTCTTTTCAAATTTTGAAAGTTAGCAGCTAAAATTTCTACAGGACCAAGTCACTCTTTTACGAACCAGGCAAAAAATTAATTGTTTGTATATTTTTAACCACCAAAAATTTCAACTCAAAGCAGTGGTGCAACTACCTAGGCATCTGGGGGCCTGTGGGATTGATTACTTGGGGGCCCCTTTCTGATTTAGTGACTGCGTTTCTAGGGGGTTCAGGGGCATGGTCCCCCAGAAAATTTTTGAATCTACGGTCTCTGAAATGGTATTTCCTGCACCTTAAGGGTACTTTTGAGCAAAATCTAATCACTCACACTCCGATTCAAAATCTGTTAAAGTGGGCAGATTATTTGAATAGATTCATAACTGTATTCCATTCCGCATAGCCTGCGCGCAGACATTTTACCAATCTCCGCGGATTGGGTAAAATGTCAGTGCACACTGCACATCATTGCTGATAAGGGCACTTCTTGCCAAAATGTTTGGGTGGTCACACCGCCCCTGCGTATAGGTGTCAAAGAATCCCCCCCCCCCCCACAAGAGAAGATTTTCAGACTCAAAACTGTCAGACAAAGTGGTGGGCCCTGAAGGTGCGACAAACCAATAGAAGGGTCGGGGAAAATGCTCCCCCAAGAAATTTTTGATTTTCTAATGCTCTGAAACACTATTTCCTGCATTTTGAGGGCAGTTATAACCATCAGAAAGGGGGCTTCTATGGAACCTACAGATCTCGTCGCAAAATGCTCGGGGCCCCTAATTAATTCCTTTTGCTCAGGGCCCGTGGGGGTTTACCCACCCTTCCCAATAGGTAGTTGCACCACTGACTCAAACGTTATACTGTAGTTTTCCTATTACAAAATCGACTTTGTCTTGTTGTCATCCTCTGTCCCGCGCAGTTTGCCACCCAAAAATGGCGGATAAGGCCTGGTCACATAGTGTGAGAAAGTCTGAAAGTGAATTGTCCTCACACCAACAAATATTGACAGTTTAATGGTGGCAATTTTTGATAAACAAGGTTATCTGTGCTAATTTTGATATGAAAAATATTACGGAGTTTATTTTGGTAATATTATACAGTATAGTCTGTCCTTTAAAATCCATGATATCAAACATTTTCTGAAAGAGTTTTTTATTTCCCTGATATGCTACTGGCAGCATTTGTTAATTGGTGCTTTGTACATATACAAAAAGCTAAACACCCTGTCAAGTTTATCAGACAGGGAGGGGGAGAAAGCTTTTAAATGATAAGGACAAAAATCAGGCTAGTTCTTTCCAGGAAGGCCCTGCCTGACTTTAGTGTTTAAGGTAAGCATAAGGTTACTCAAACAGCCAGGTTCATTCTGTGTAACTTGTAGCCATGGCTTTATAAATACAATCAAGTCCATTAACTGTGGTAAGAAAAGCGATTGCAAAATACCCCAATACCATAGCAGGTAGGGGAGGGGGTAAGGTGCCTGTCTCTGACTGTTCTAGCTCCTTGATCAATTTCTTAAAAGTTGGTGCATAAATTTGGCTTAAATTGAAATATACCATTCATATATAACCTCAGAATTGTGTTGCCATGCTAGCCAAGCCTTCTTTTCCTTTAGTGGTGTAACTGTGGGGGCACATGTCCCCCCTCCATCTAAGAATTTTGCCCCCCCATTTCAGAAAAAAATTGTCACATTTTGCAGAATTTCAAAAGTAAATATAAAGCTATCATATTATTTAATACAAAAATAACAGTTTGGGGTCCTAATTCAACACTTCCAATTTTGTAAAATCTTCTCCCAAAATGCAGGAAATGGCATTTCCAATTCTTCAGATTTCAAAAATTTCTCAAGGGGTGGGGGAGGGAGAGAGAGGGGGGGGGGGGGGATGGGAGTGCACAGACCTCTCTAGAATTTTCTCATGTTTTAAGTGCTTGCATGTATTTATGCATTATGTCATTTATTGTAAACTACCCCCTCACATAATTTCTGCCTCTGCACCTCTAGTGCCCCTCCTAATTGTTTTACCCATGGGTACCCCCATTTTGCAAACCCAGTTATACCACTGTTTTGTTAGTTGTATAAAACCTTCCCCAAAATGCAGGAAATGGCATTTCAGAGACTTTAGATTTTATAATTTTCCTGGGAGACCATGGTCTTAGACCCTCACATTGTCCCATACACCTTTGAGATCCCCCTGAACATTTTACAGCCTACAGTATTAACAGTATATAAGAGATAAATCCCGAGAACGAGGAATGTATGCTATATACAGCCCCGACCCCGATGACGCGTATCTGACTTATTTCATGATTGAGGAGGTTTTCCAACAAAGTTTTGTCTATTTTTTCCACCTTGGACAGAGATTTTCCTAGTTTTTTCTTCATTTTTTATCTAATTAGTATTCATAGAGCTGTATGCTACATACAGCCCGCGGTACATCAAAGAAAACCGACTCAATCATGAAATAAGAGAATTTACAACTTGGAACTTTCATATTTTTCCAGATATTCTGCAAAATCTCGACACTTCTGTAAAACCCTGTGATGATTTTTATCAATACAGCTGTGGTGGGTTTATTAAAAATCACCATGTAGAAGATGAAGGAGTAGGGTATGTGAACCCCTTGTCTATTGCTCAGAAAAATGTGAAATACTCACTCCGAGATTTATTGGATAACAAACAGTTGATAGCTCAATACTCAAAGGTAATTTAAATTTTCTGTTTCTGTTCTTAGAGAGGTTTCTGTTTGTCTGTCTTAGAGATGTGTCTGTTTTAGAGGGTATCTGTCTTAGGGAGGTGTCTGATCTGTTTGCTTGTCTTATTAGAGAGGTGTCTGTCTGTCTGTCTGTCTGTCTGTCTGTCTGTCCGTCCGTCCGTCCGTCCGTCCGTCCGTCCGTCCGTCCGTCCGTCCGTCCGTCCGTCCGTCCGTCCGTCCGTCCGTCCGTCCGTCCGTCCGTCCGTCCGTCCGTCCGTCCGTCCGTCCGTCCGTCCGTCCGTCCGTCCGTCCGTCCGTCCGTCCGTCCGTCCGTCCGTCCGTCTGTCTGTCTGTCTGTCTGTCTGTCTGTCTGTCTGTCTGTCTGTCTGTCTGTCTTTGGCTGGATTTCCACTACGTGTAAAATATCGCAGGCTCTACTTTTCTATTGTACAATTTGAATAGTTTTCTACTTCGTTCCACATGGAAACTCACGAAACAAAAGAAAAAATAGGTACACAACGCGTACATGTGATTACCGCTGTTACCGCTGTTAAGCACAGAACATGCCTGTAGAAAAAGAAAAATTTCGTCTTGGAAAATGTAAATATGTGCTGAGACCGCGGAGCGCCGTAGGCTTGACAAAGTTCTAGGGGTTTGGGGGCTTGCCCCCTTTCAAAATCCAGAGTCTCTGAAGTGGCATTTCCTGCGTTTTAGGGGAACACTTTATAGAATTCTGAAGATTATAAAACGTCATATAAAACACAATTTACACAAAAGACAACAGATATCAGTTGAACTGTCAAGCTGAATTTTTCAGTTTGGTCAAGAATTTCAAGAATCGTCTTGGCTCAGTACACTTAGGGGGCTTTTCTGCAGGTATGGCACAAAGATATAGACTTAAGAAGCAATGCATGAAAATGTGTGAAAAGCAGAGACACACAAAAAAATGACAGTTATTTTAAATAAATGTTATACATGTATTGCTAATTTGAACATGACATATACTGTACTATACACAGGGGCGGATCTAGGTTAAAATCTGACCGTGACTGAAATGTGAGGTCCACCAATCTAGGGGGTCCGGGGGCATGACCCCCCGGAAAATTTTGAAAATTAAAGTCTCTGAAAACGCATTTCCTGCATTCTGGGAGTGATCTCGAGTCATATTGTAGGATCGTTTTGTAGATGTTTTGCGCAAATTTTACCCAAATCTTTGTATAAATTTTACCTAAATCTTTCAGCAAATTTGAGCTAAATCAATACATCCAGTTTAATTGAGTGAAAACTATTAAGACATTATGTTCAAACAGAATATCTTACCTTGCAACTGCATCTTCACTGACCTACAGTATCTTACTTACCTTAAGCCAAGTTCTTCCAATTATTCAATAAAATATTTAGAATTTCATAAACGAGTTGACATCAATTGATCCAATATGAATCTATGTATACCCAGGTAAGTGATTCTTAAATTAATTTTTCTATATAAAATAGAAAAATCAATTTAATAACCACCCCCCGAAAGATTCATTTGGCTAACCAGGCCAAAATCAGCACAATTGCCGGGCTTCGTGTTGATTAGAAAGTTCAATCAGTTCATAGACAGGATGGATGAACAGCATTATAAACATGCCCCCTAGTTTTACGTGAATTAAGTGAACTTGTAAAATTCAGATTTTTGTACGAAGCCCAGATAGCTTGCTTACCTGGTGGATAAATCCTAGCTTCGAGCAACCCAATTTAACTTTTATCCACTGAATAGCACTATCAGATACATAATTATTCAGTGGATAATATTTTATATTAGGTTGTTCAAAGTATGATTAGTGCTGTTCTTTAGCTAGGATGTATCAGCTAGATAAGCTATTTCGGCTTTGTACAACTCACCCCAGATCATCAACATTATGTTCCAAAACAACATTTTATCTGTCATAAATATGCTGTCAGTGGCATTCAAGTGTAATGCACATCACTAATATTTTGTGATTCTGCTAGTATTTTAAATAAGACAGCACAACAATACTCAGTATTTAGGGTGAAGGAAAATTCGAGTGTAGAATATATACATTTTAAGACCAAACCGGGAGCAGTTGCGAAAAATGCAACTACACAGGCCCTCCGGCAGGAATTGAACCCACGACCTTGCGATTCTAGTGCAATGCTCTGACCACTGAGCCACGGAGGCCGTTGCCGAGAGCTTGATCGCGAGTTCTGTATATATAATAAGGTGGTAATGCCAGGAGAGAATTGGGTATATTATAAATGATATTGGGCATTTCACTCGATTACATAGCATGTTCTAAGGATTTAGGGTGAAGGAAAATTCGAGTGTAGAATATATACATTTTAAGACCAAACTGGGAGCAGTTGCGAAAAATGCAACTACACAGGCCCTCCGGCAGGAATTGAACCCACGACCTTGCGATTCTAGTGCAATGCTCTGACCACTGAGCCACGGAGGCCGTTGCCGAGAGCTTGATCGCGAGTTCTGTGTATATAATAAGGTGGTAATGCCAGGAGAGAATTGGGTATATTATAAATGATATTGGGCATTTCACTCGATTACATAGCATGTTCTAAGGATTTAGGGTGAAGGAAAATTCGAGTGTAGAATATATACATTTTAAGACCAAACCGGGAGCAGTTGCGAAAAATGCAACTACACAGGCCCTCCGGCAGGAATTGAACCCACGACCTTGCGATTCTAGTGCAATGCTCTGACCACTGAGCCACGGAGGCCGTGGTCAGAGCATTGCACTAGAATCACTAGAATAATTTATAATGTACAATTGAGTGACACTTAGACACCAGATTATAGCATATTTTAGTACTTTCACAAGAGTCAGACTTCTGGTGTATCTACTATTCTGTGGTCAGATCGCTGTAGCAGCTGTGGTGTGCACAAACTTTGGTTTCCTAATTTCATTATACAAGATATTGAATAACACCTAAAACAAGTAAACAAAGCACCAAGTCAAGATTTTGTAATTTTTTTTTAACAGCCAACATATTTTGTCCACATAAATTTCTTATATGTATAAGCTTACATGTATATGGTGTAAATACAGGGCACTGTGATATATACTTCTCAAACTTATTAATAATTCATAAACCAAACACGTAGGAAAATCATAAGCGAGACAAAGGATATGTGATTAAGCCAACTTTTACCTCAAACTTTATATCGTAAAACACTGATTCATTTGACAACTGATCCATTTCCTGATTTGTTTGATCTCGAAAGACTCGAAAATTGGCACAACACACAATTCCACCAAAATTAATCTTAAACTCATAAAGCGATTTTATCATTAATATTGACAATTTCTTCGATAAAAGAAGAAGAGCTTTGAAACAGGAACCGAAGTACGAGGTTGGCTTTGAGATCCGATCAACTATTTATAGATTTTGTATATAGTATATAAGATAAACAACGTCACAGTTTTGAAACTGTGAATTTCTTACCTTGTATAAACTGATCAATGACAGAAACCGCTCCAAGGAGAAAAGATTTGCGGAGTAATAATTAACACTTTTCAAAAATCAAAACTGTCATCGAAAGCAAGAGGCCGTCGGCCGTAAGCTGAAATCTATCACTTGCGTAGAGCACATCGTTGGAACTATTTTTTAAAAACTTAAAACTACTTGTTTTCCCTTGTAAAACATACTTCTAAACAGTTCCCGCATTTTACACCTGTAGTTTGGTCAAAAAGGGATGTGTGGTAAATAATGACGTAACGCATAGTGGAAAAATATGAATTTTTAAAATCCGAAAATTCAACAATGCCGTTGGATAGAGATCGATGGGTGGACAAAAAAACTATATTGGACTGACCACTTTCGCTTATGCGTTACGGAAATATCGCCTACTAAAATTTTGAAAAAATGCTGAGTAAGCATTTTTTGTTTGTTTTATATCTCTAAATAGTTCATTGCAACTCGTTTGTTCTTCTACCAGTGAAGTTCCTATTGAGGATTATCTTTAAGAGAAAGGCTTAAAATATTTCTAAAGTACTAGTACATTATTTTTTTTAAACAACTTTATGGGATACTTTACAATATATATGAAGATACCCAAACAGGAAGAGCGCGAACGGGACTCGAGAACACATGCGAGGCGCTTCCCCGTAGGAATTAAAATACATAAATATAAAAAACTAGTAAATATCGGTATCGAAGGATTTCAAGACATAATATGTCCAGCTTATTTAGTTTCAGAAAATTTTTCCAGGTTATTTAAATAACCCACGAATAATAACTTTACATTACTTTACTTTACTTTACTTTAAGTCACTTGACGTTAATACGTAGACGGGTAACAAAAACAGATAGCGGAGAAGTGCTTCAGCATGAATAGTTATCAGTAGATTCATCAGTAGTTAGTTTTGAAGGAGTTTGTTGCTGCAGAAATATCGGGAGAAATAAAAACAGGAAAACAAGTAGAAAGGCCAACAGGAGGTTTTGTAGTTTCCAGAGTTGAGACACGTCCATCAGTTCCAGTTTACGCTCCACAAAACACGTATACAATCAAAGTTTGAAGTTTGAAGTAACACATGGAAGATCGTTGACGCGCGGATTTCGTTGCGTACGTTGACCGTTGATGACGACGTCAAACCACGTGGCGTTCGCAAGCGTAACCAGTTAACGGGTTGCGAAAAATAACATAATAAACACAGTGCGCATGCGCGATATTTTACGCCATCCGACGCCATCCTACGCGATCCTACGCAATGTCCTACGCCATCCTACGCGATCCTGGCAAGTTCCTCTGAGAGTTTTAACCTTTTTTTGAAGGTCCAAACTGCCGAGGGAACTTGTCATGGATCGCGTAGGAAGGCGAGGAATCTAGATGCGCGAGGCGACATGCGGGAGGACGTAAACTTCAAAGGTTCCGACGCGAGTCGGACTTCTGGTTGTATTACTATTCTGTGATAATAAAATCTGCTCCAACAATGTTAAGAAATACTTAATAAAGTCTTTATCACAGTTGTAGAATTTCTTTATACCCCCAAAATTGTTTCACTGTGCTCTTAGAAAGTCTTAAATGAGTTAGGATTCCAGTTTGATGCAATCGAAACGAGAGAAAAAATACGATTTTTCGAGGAGCTCCTCCGCGCGTGCATGCCTGCATGTTCTAAGGCCGCAGGACACTTGGACACAGTAGTGTGTTGGTAGAAGAACAAGAAACTTGCTAAATTAAATGATTCCATTATTCCTGTCACCTGAAAAGGTTATCCTGCAACAAAATGAGGTTCCCTTCAATGTATTGTAAATAAGAGTACATTTTTTAAAAGTTTTATTTCATCAAAAAAACGGCAGTCAGTCTAGCTTTTTGAAAAGGACGACACTTCTTTCATGCAAACCAGATCCAAGTATAACTCTCGCGACCCTTTTTAGCACCCTATGAAGGTTTACGGAGGAACATCGCCATTGAGTCACTTAGTCACCAGGGGTGTGCTACAAAAAATGTTTTTTAGACCCTTTACAGCTTACGACCGACGGCCTACAACCAAAATGCAAAGACGAGATTCACTTTTTGTTCCCCACGAGGCCAGGAAAACAACTCGAGTACTTTCCAAATACCTGGCGATCAGTGGCGATCTTCTCGACTATATAGCGATCGTGTCGAATATCTGGCGATGCTGCACGAGTATGACGTAAGTGAGGTCCAAGACATTCACTCAAGCAAGCACTCAAGCAAGATTTCGCCGACATTGTGACAGGTCAGCGGTAAAAAGTCAAGCGCGCGACATTTTACGCCTAGTGGAAATCCAAGTGGGATGTCTGTCTGTCTATCTTAGTGTTGTTCCATTACAACATTGTATACATCCACTTGGTAGTTCTCATGAGCATCGCGTGTCCTGTTGTTGCTATCATCTGTTTCACCGAAAGGTAGCTTCCTTCTTTGAATTCGTTTAGATGGTAGGCTCTTCTCTACTTCAACGTCGCTATTGAGGGACGCCAGTGATGCCAGTCGGTTGTTCGCATTTCTTACAAACTGTGTGGCGACATTCAACACGGTTGGAAAATTTCTGTTGATCTTTTCAACTTTTCAATGGCTGACTGAACCATCCTCCACGCTTGAAGAAGATCTAGGCCACAGGTTTGAAGGTACTCAGAGAGTGGTGCATGTAGTAACTGCAAATATTCTGTTGAAGGTAGTGGCTGTTAAGATTGCCTCGAACTTCAGCATTTTATCCATGAGAGTTTTTGCATCGTCTCTAGCAGTAACGTTAAACTGGATGCTGCTTGCAATTTCAGACAAAGAAACCAGCACATCTATACATACAAGGACTTGTTTGCAGCCTCAGCGTCGTCAACTCTCCAAAAATCTTCTGAATAGCGCCCGCCTTAGCCCATGCACCAACGTACGCGTCTTTCCAATTGTGTTAAGCTTCTTAAGTTTATTGGCTCCAAACTTTGCACTCAAACACTGGTTCCACTCATTCATTCTTTTGTGTGATCCGCGATAAAATGTGGCTGTCGAATTAAGCAGCGTGAAAAAACTCATTGTGCAGGAATTGTGGAAGATGTTGTGTCCCCAAGAACGAGATTCAAAGTGTGCGCACAGCACCAAACATAGATGCGATTCTCAGCAACTTCACCTATCCGTGCTTGCACACTTTGGTACTGTCCTGACATATTCGCCGCACCGTCAAAGCTATCTCCAATGCAGTTTTCTATATCAATGTTCAAACGATCGAGGTTAGCCTCAGAAGATTAAAAAGCCCTTCACCAGTGGCAGTAGAGCTTTCGGCCTTCACAAGAAATAACAACCTTTCAAGAACGACGCCTTTGTGTGCATGCATATCGCAGGACAATAGAACACTGATCTTGGCAGGATACATCTTGAGTCGTATCTATCTCAACAGAGAAAGTCTTTGCTTCTTGGAGTTCTTTCGATATCGTACTTTGAATCAAATCCTTCATTATTCCGATCAATTTTTGATATAGTGGACTTGCTCATAAACGTTACCAAGGATCCTCGACCTCTTTTCTTAGACTTCTTCCCACCTTTGTTAGCACTCTACTTCTCCATTGCGATGTTACGTTTCTCAACAACTGTTGTTAGGTGACTCTGTAAAACAGCGTCAAATTTCGCAACGAGTTTGATGATTCAAGAAAGTTCCCATGATTGCCCGCGACTCGTCAAAAAGTTTGTAAACGGCTTCATTTCTTTTGCCACGCATAGCAAGTCCTTGTCTGCCAATTAATTTTACTGTTTCAATGATTCGCGTCATTATGTTTCGGCGATAGTTAACTTCAACAAGGTGTTGGGTAATGAAGGCGTTGCTTATGACGTTTCCTATCATGGATTCTGATTTGTAGGCTTATATAGATAGATAATCTTTATTTAACCACGCTGTAATGAACGTTGATATTTTGTTATGAACATTAATTATGTAAATGTTGGATAATTTGTCCGGTTCACATCCGGTAGTGTATTGACGTCACTGTCAAACCGGTTTAGCTGGATTTTTGTTTGTTTTTTGTTATTTTGTTGAGATAGTGATCGATTTCGAAGGACGAATGTATTATTAAAACGTGTATAACTGAACGAATAACGATTATTTTACGACATGGCGCCCAACGTGGGGCAGATACGACGATGAATTAATTTAGCGAGTTTCGAATATTCAAGATGAGTTCAAATATTGCTCGAATACGAGCTGTTCGTGCTGGGAACAGAGGCGTTCTTACAAAGTTAATGAAGGAAGCTGAAGTGCTCTTAAGGGAAACGAAGGTGGACAAAGGCAGATTACAAACGATAACCGCGCTATTGGATGAAAAGACAAAGATATTGAAGGATCTCGACGAAAAGGTATTGGAACAATGCGATGTGGAAAATATTGAAACTGAAATTGAGGAGTCTGAAGAAATAATCTCGCGCACATTGGACATTCAAAGGTACATTTCAGAGGGAATATGTAGTAAACCGTTTGTGGAACCAAAGATATCCAACGAGGAGAATTTGGTTGAAACCAACCCAATATTACACGACGATCAATCAGCGACATTGAACAGTGTTCAAGAGCAATCGATGATCTCCGACCCAGCAAATCAGGCAACAGTACATATTAATTCATCGCCAGTGTCTAGTCAAGTTCGACCGAAACTTCCGAAGCTGGTTTTGTCCAAGTTTAAGGGCAATGTGACAAAATGGACAACCTTTTGGGACTCCTACAAAACTGCTGTTCATGAAAACTCGGCGCTCACACCAATAGACAAGTTCAATTATTTGAATTCATTGTTGGAAGGAGTCGCAGCCAGATCGATTCAAGGGTTATCTCTTACCGCAGCAAACTATGACTCGGCAGTGGAGATTTTACACGAACGATTCGGTAAGACCCAACAAATTATTACTTGTCATATGGATGAGCTGTTGAAATTACCTGCGTGTACAAGTGAACGTCCTTCTTCACTTCGATATGTCTATGACAAGATAAGTGTACACACACGAGGACTAGCGAGCTTGGGAGTCGCGTCTGAGCAGTATGGAAGCCTTCTGATACCAATTATTATGGATAAACTACCGAGTGAAATAAGACTACAAGTCGCGAGAAAGGCCACAGGAGAGGTCTGGCAGATTGACGAATTGTTGAAGACGATCAAGTTAGAGGTTGAAGCCAGAGAAGCAAGTGAAATGAGCAAGATTCAAAACAGCAAGCTGCCAACGAGGGAAAGAAATTATTCGAGGCAAGATACATCCACATCAAGTTCCCTGTTCACAAAATCTACAAATGATTTCAAGTTGCGATGTGTTTACTGCGAAGGGGAGCATTATTCAGCATCTTGTAAGAGTGTTGTCAATGCAAAAGACCGCAAGGACATGTTGCGAAAATCAGGACGTTGTTTTGTGTGTCTGAAGACCAACCACAAGTCGAAGGACTGCAATTCACCAAGGACTTGTCGTCATTGCAACAACAAGCATCACCAGTCAATATGTGAGCAAGGGCACGTAACGAAACCCCTTGGCCAAGACCCTCTCAAGGAACACATTGAAGTACAACGGGATGAGGTAACTACTGGATGTGCGAGTGTGAATAGTTGTAGCAAGAATAAGAGAACTGTTCTTCTTCAGACAGCGCGAGCCATTGCCTGCAATGAAGGAAACACACGTTCTATACCAGTCAGAGTATTGTTTGATAATGGGAGCCAGCGCTCATATATCACTGACAGTCTACAATCGAAATTGGGCCTAACACCTGTGAAGAAGGAAAAGCTGAGATTAAACACCTTTGGGGAGTCAAGATATAAAACACAGAATTGCGAAGCTGTGAAGTTACAACTAAAGAAGCCTGGATGCAACAATTCTGTTAATATCACAGCTCTGAGTTTTCCAGTGATCTGCTCACCACTACCATCAAGAATCGATGTAAACTGTCCACATTTAGAAGGATTGGAATTAGCTGATGATTGGAGTGATCAACGAGGCTCGATTGATCTCCTAATCGGGTCTGACCACTACTGGGACATTGTCCAAGGAGATATAATACGTGGAAAAAATGGCCCAACTGCAGTTAGCAGTAGTCTCGGCTGGCTCTTGTCTGGTCCTGTTGATGAGTCAGTGGAAGATACAAGTACTCACTCGAACTTGATTATTTCACGATCAACTGATACCGGTAGCATTACAGCTGACGACAACTTAGTGAAGACCATTGAAAAGTTCTGGGAAACTGAAGCAATTGGTATAAAAGAACCACCTGCTCAAGAGGTTGCAGAGTTTTTTAACACGAATGTCAGCTACACCAACAACCGATACGAAGTAAGCTTGCCATGGAAAGAAGAACGCCCTTCAGACCACTACAACCTGAGCTTCAATCGTTTAAAAATGTTACAACGAAGGCTGGTACGAGAACCAGAACTACTGAGGGAGTATGACCAAATAATTAAGGATCAATTACAAGAAGGTATAATCGAGAGAGTTACTGAGCCTGGAACCAACCAATCACACAATGAAGATGTCCACTATATGCCTCACCATGGAGTTGTTCGCAAGGACAAACAAACCACGAAACTTCGGATTGTATACGATGGCTCAGCTACCCCTGGCAAAGGTGAATTGTCTATTAATGACTGCCTACAACCAGGTCCTAACTTCATCCCAAAGTTGTTCGATGTGTTGGTGAAATTTAGATGGCACCCTGTAGCGCTTACAGCGGATATCGAGAAGGCCTTTCTCATGATTGATGTTCAGGAAGCCGACAGAGATATGCTGCGATTTCTTTGGTTTGAAGATCCCCCCAATTTGAACAGTGAAATCAGTCACTTCAGATTCACAAGATTAGTGTTTGGTCTACGACCATCACCTGCAATTTTAGGATCAACAATTGCCCACCACTTGGATTTGCACAAGAACATTCACCCTGAACTAGTAAAGCAGATTGAAGACTCTCTTTATAAGTAACTGGAGCGGAGGATGAAGCCAAGGCATTGCATGTATATCAAACTTCGAAGAAGGTGATGGCTGAAGGAAGTTTCAACTTAAGGAAATGGCATTCAAATTCACCTAAGCTGCTCAAGAAGTTAAATGAAATTGAAATTGAAAGCAAGTTTGAAACTGACGACAGTGAATCAAGTCAGCTGATCCCTCAGGCCATTGTGCAGGAGGACGAGACCTACACGAAATCGACAATTGGATCAACGAGCACTGGGAATGAAGAAAAGGTCATGAAATTACTTGGTGTAAGTTGGAACTGTCAGTCAGATGAGTTGCTATTTAATTTGTCTGATCTGATCGATTATGTCAAGTCGCTACCAGTTACCAAGAGATCACTGTTGAGGTTGACTGCAAAGATATTTGATCCCCTGGGGATTCTAAGTCCATTCATTATCAAGCTGAAGATTTTATTTCAAGTTATGTGCCTCGAGAAGAAAGTCTGGGATGAGCCCCTACAAGGAGAAATGCTGAACAAATGGAACACGATTGTTAGTGAACTGAAATCGTTGAACGCTGTCAGAATTTCGAGATGCTACTTTCATCTGGATTCAAGTCCTGTGGAAACTCGTTTACATGCTTTTAGTGATGCTTCTGGGCAAGCGTATGCTGCAGTGTTGTATATGAGATCGACCTACAAGGACGGACATGTTGAAGTTAGACTCATTGCATCCAAATCGAGGGTCGCGCCCTTAAAGAAGCAGTCCATTCCTCGCCTGGAATTGCTTGGTGCTGTTATTCTTAGTCGACTAGTCAACACAGTGGTTAAGGCTCTGCCTAACAAAGTACCAGTCACCTACTGGGTAGATTCGATGACTGTCCTTTGCTGGATTAAGCACGAGAAATTGTGGAAACAGTACGTTAATCATCGCGTGAATGAGATAAGACAACTAACAAAGAAAGATGATTGGAGATTCTGTCCCGGAACGGAAAATCCCGCTGATTTACCTACGCGTGGTTTGTCTGGAGCTGAGCTACAAAATAATCAATTGTGGTGGAACGGCCCGGAATTCCTTCAATCGCCTGAAACCAAGTGGCCCACGTGTCCTACCAGTTCAAGTGTAGACAATTCTGCATCGTTGGAGCTTGTGAAGAATCCTCCTCGTATTGTTCATTCGCTTATGAATACAGCAGACGGCAGCATGTTGCATGTTGACATCGCCAGGGTGATTGACTGTCATCAATACAGTAACCTTAACCGTCTTCTTCGTGTCACGGCCTATGTACTAAGATTTTTGCGTAACCTCGAGAATCGAGTGAAAGGGAGAATGCAGATATCGACGGAAGTACTGACCAAGGAATTAACAGCGACAGAGTTGACCAATTCTGAAACAGTTTGGGTAAGGACGGTGCAAGCTGTAGCATTTGCGGAGGAGATCCAATACCTGAACAGTCGTCAACGGTCATCGCCACCTGCACGCGTTGCTCAATTTGGGTTGTTTCTCGATGAAAGGGGAACAATACGATGCAAGGGGAGAATAAATGAAACGACGCTTCATCAATCAACCAAGAATCCTATTCTTCTTCCGTCGAAACACCAGCTGTCTGATTTAGTTATTCGAGAAACGCATGAACGAACGAATCACAGTGGCGTTCGTGATACCTTGGCAACAACACGCGAGAAATTCTGGATACTACGAGGAAGGGAAGCAGTTAAGAAATATAACAGACATTGTGTAGTATGTCGAAAGCTGGAGGGAAAACCTTACAGACCACCGCGTATTCCTGATTTACCGAGTTACAGAGTGTCAACAGATCCACCATTTTCCCATACGGGTTTGGATTTCGCTGGCCCTCTATATGTTAGAAACGCAAAGGGGCAAGGTGATTCGATGGACGAGAACACTTCCAAAGTCTATGTGTTGCTTATGACATGTGCATCCACGAGAGCGGTACATTTAGAGTTAACACAAGGACTGAGTGTACGGGCGTTTTTGTTGGCGATTCGAAGATTTATTAGTCGAAGAGGATTACCGGCTACATTTATTTCTGACAACGCCAAGACCTTCAAGTCGGCTTCAAGGGAAGTAAAGAAGATCACGCGATCAGAAGAAGTGTTGCGTTATTTGACCAACAATCGAGTAACATGGCGTTTCATTGTGGACAGAGCCCCTTGGTGGGGAGGCTTTTGGGAGAGGATGGTTAAAACCGTGAAGCAGAGCCTCAAGAAGGCTGTGGGACGAACAACGCTCACCTACGATGAATTGAACACGATCCTGATAGAAGTCGAGTCAATCGTCAACGCAAGACCCATGACCTATGTATACGACGATAACGAATCAGTATCGTATCCTCTCACTCCATCGCACTTGATTTATGGCAGAAAGATTACCAGTACACCAAACAGTAGTCACTTCGAAGTTATCAGTACAAACAATGTACTAACAAGAAGAGCAAGACACCACAGAAATTTACTTCGACAACTTACGAATCATTGGCGACGCGATTATCTCTTGAGTCTTCGAGAAAATGCCATTACTAAATCGCGTATTCCGAACACGCCAAACAGAATTTCAATAGCCGTGGGCGATATTGTACTGCTGAAATCGGATTCAACATCGAGAAATTTTTGGAAACTAGCGAAAGTTGAGGAATTGATTGCGAGTAGAGACGGAGAAATAAGAGCCGCAGTTGTTAAAACAGTGACCGATCAAGGTAAACCTTCACGATTAAGAAGAGTGATACAGCAATTGATTCCTCTTGAAATACGAGCATCTGAAGCAAATGAACAGCGTACTCAACTTCAAGATGATGATGGAGAATCGAATCAAGAGTCAGCCAGTACCAAAGTGCGTCGCAGTGCAGCAGTTGTTGGAGAACTACGTCGTCGAGATAATAACTTGTAAATACTGTGTATAATGAATCGTGAAAGTTGATCCCTGTAGTGAATCAACAGTGGGGAGTGTAATGAACGTTGATATTTTGTTATGAACATTAATTATGTAAATGTTGGATAATTTGTCCGGTTCACATCCGGTAGTGTATTGACGTCACTGTCAAACCGGTTTAGCTGGATTTTTGTTTGTTTTTTGTTATTTTGTTGAGATAGTGATCGATTTCGAAGGACGAATGTATTATTAAAACGTGTATAACTGAACGAATAACGATTATTTTACGACACACGCTATGCACCGTCAGCAGATGCTGGTTTCCACAGTAGGCGTGTTTGAGATACAGGTATTACGCTAAATTACATACAAAATAGAATATCAACGTTAATAGAGTGAGTCTTGCATTGTTCATGTTCTTTGGTTCTCGTATAGAAATGTTTCTTGTCATCAACGTTGCAAGAGAACATCTGGTCTGAACTTTTGCCGAAAGCAATGCAAATTGAGTCTGCCATTGTCGCTGTACCTTTTCATCGTGGGCATCATGCCGAAAATATGCAAGGAACATCTACACGCGGTTGGTTCGGGTGAAATTCGAAAAAAGATTTGAGGCTGTCGATTGAGGGACGAGTAAAATATTGTAATTTAGTTTTCCTATTCTTCTCATTCTGATCTAGCCTTGCTTCAGGAGATAATTTCCTCTTTACACCTGTACATCTCAATGTTCCTTCGCTGATTGACGACGACGAAGACGCTAGCTCTGTGGACTCTAAACGTGGGTCATTGTCACCTCGAGACACATCAATTGACTCAAGTCGGTTGTTTGCTGAAAGGGGCAAAGACAACTTGTAAGTGATCGCAGATCTGTACAATCATTACATTTTATTGGTTTATGTTTTCACAAACCTTTATATGGTTTTAAAACGAAGAAACTTACTGTCTAATGACAGAACTACAGTATAGCCGTTCCAAACATAACTGGAAAGCGCAGTATTTTACTTCAAAAGTTCAAAAGATCACGATTGCACTATAATTAGCTATACAAGTAAACAATAAAATACTTTCATTAATCATTCATCAAGAAATTACCATAACTTTCTTCATCCCGCTTAAGCTCTTCAACTTCGCTGTCAAATTCTGGTGAACTCTCTGTCTCACTAGTAGTGGCACAAGAGAAATGATTTTCTAAACTGTAAGATTGCGTTGCCGCTTCTTGCAGCTTTGCGACCTTCTTTTCGCGCCTTTTCTGTGCACCACTTTTAATCGCTTTCTTCATCGACGCCGTGCATATTTATAAGAAATAGGAAGTGTTAGCCTCCTTGAGCAGACGCTTCCGTCTGTGAGGCGCTTCCGTCACTCCATTCCCCCTCAGTAGGGACTTTAAGAAAACACAGCGACTATGACTATACGGCAACGTGTTTGCACAATAGAATTTTATGTCATATACAAAGAACTTTTGCAAATGGCGGTCCCAAGAGTAATCTTTACGCCGTCGTGACTCTATTGACAACGTAGAAAAACCATTTTTACGTTGTAAAGACAACGCGAAACCTGAGTCACTACAGAAGCCTTGGAGAAGCTTAACATTACTATCGCGACTACCATAGATTGAACAAGTGTTTTCCCCCGTATGTAGTATAATCTGCCTTCTCCGAATGTTTTCTCGAGAAATAAACCACTGTAGTAGCTTCAAATATACTGGAAGAAAGATAATTCATCTGGCTACAACATACATGCAGTTTATCCGACCAAATAGCTTAGTTTTCGTAAAAAAAGCGAAATACCAAACATGTCCAACACGAACTAGAGATGCTTGTTGAACGTCCGGGTATTCCAGGGTGAAATCGTCCGGCCGGGAGAAACATTCTCATGTAAACCCGGGATGAAAAACGGAAAAGATCAATTTGTTCCTTAGCAATGTTTAAGTACTTGGAATTGAAACCTGTATTCTTCATGTTTACGACCTGGGGATCACATTTTGTCGTCCGAGCTCTGTTCACTAGATGTAGTTTACATGCCTTACTCCTATACTGGGGGTTCACATTTTTTATTTTTTGTGTATAAATGATAAAAATTGGGAATAAAAGGACTTTTCCTATACATTTCACTACATTGAGTGAGTTCGCAGCATTCGCCTCAGGAGCCTGGTGCGAGTGTAATATTTCAGTTGATGGTTATGATTTCTGGCGATGTTGACACTTGTGTCTTCTAGTCCGTTTCAAACTACGACTACTCTTTCGACTCCTGGTCATTTTGCGATCTTTTTCATCTTTGCGGCAAGGTAAATGCTTCATTTATTGCCTTAAATTATTTTCAACACTGTAAAATCGTTCCAGTTTATTAAAATTGTAGCTGCATACATATTATAAACTAAAACGACGAACTGTAGTCTGTATTCAGCAAGACACGGATTGTCAATTGCTCTTCGCCCAAACAATGGAATTCTTTTTATTCTGTCCTCTTAAAACGTCGCATTTAAATAATCGCATCCCAACGAAATGTTCAAAGAGATACAAAAGTAACAGGGAATTGAAAGCAGGGATTTTGTTTAAGGCTGTCTTAGTTTATGAATTGAGTTCGACATTGACAAGGCAGAAATTCGACGTTTGATTTAGTCAAACATCTGCCTCTCGATGCGACAAAAGCTGTTGAATTTAACGCGCTTGCCGCATTTAATAGAGTTTAATTCAAAGACCTCTATATTTATTGGACTGCAGGTGCCCCACGAAAAAATGGCCCAAATATACGCCATCAGGCGCCATCTTGTTAGGTCTTAGCCGCGAAATTGACCAATCACCGATGACCGACAGGACGCCATCTTGTTAGGTCTAAAATTAACCAATCAGCAAACCAGAAAATCAAAGATGGCGCCGTTCAATAGGGGACACTTCAGGTAATACAAAAGTATCGTGGACCCGCAGTCCAGTTATATAGAGGTCAGTGCTCTAGACACGCTTTAGCGCCTTGGCTTGTCAACAACAAGTGGCCGGAGGCTTATGAACAAAGTTTATTAAAAATCAATTTGATTGGCTAATTGGTCGACAATCGAGAAAGGAATGTACTGCGCGTCTGAGCAGATGTGGGAGAAGTGTACGAGTACGCGATATCATGCACAGCGGTTAAGCAAGTATGATTACTTCATGTTCTAAGGATTTAGGGTGAAGGAAAATTCGAGTGTAGAATATATACATTTTAAGACCAAACCGGGAGCAGTTGCGAAAAAGGCAACTACACAGGCCCTCCGGCAGGAATTGAACCCACGACCTTGCGATTCTAGTGCAATGCTCTGACCACTGAGCCACGGAGGCCGTTGCCGAGAGCTCAATCGCGAGTTCTGTATATATAATAAGGTGGTAATGCCAGGAGAGAATTGGGTATATTATAAATGATATTGGGCATTTCACTCGATTACATAGCATGTTCTAAGGATTTAGGGTGAAGGAACATACATAGCATGTTCTAAATCCTTAGAACATGCTATGTAATCGAGTGAAATGCCCAATATCATTTATAATATACCCAATTCTCTCCTGGCATTACCACCTTATTATATATACAGAACTCGCGATTGAGCTCTCGGCAACGGCCTCCGTGGCTCAGTGGTCAGAGCATTGCACTAGAATCGCAAGGTCGTGGGTTCAATTCCTGCCGGAGGGCCTGTGTAGTTGCCTTTTTCGCAACTGCTCCCGGTTTGGTCTTAAAATGTATATATTCTACACTCGAATTTTCCTTCACCCTAAATCCTTAGAACATGCTATGTAATCGAGTGAAATGCCCAATATCATTTATAATATACCCAATTCTCTCCTGGCATTACCACCTTATTATATATACAGAACTCGCGATTGAGCTCTCGGCAACGGCCTCCGTGGCTCAGTGGTCAGAGCATTGCACTAGAATCGCAAGGTCGTGGGTTCAATTCCTGCCGGAGGGCCTGTGTAGTTGCCTTTTTCGCAACTGCTCCCGGTTTGGTCTTAAAATGTATATATTCTACACTCGAATTTTCCTTCACCCTAAATCCTTAGAACATGCTATGTAATCGAGTGAAATGCCCAATATCATTTATAATATACCCAATTCTCTCCTGGCATTACCACCTTATTATATATACAGAACTCGCGATTGAGCTCTCGGCAACGGCCTCCGTGGCTCAGTGGTCAGAGCATTGCACTAGAATCGCAAGGTCGTGGGTTCAATTCCTGCCGGAGGGCCTGTGTAGTTGCCTTTTTCGCAACTGCTCCCGGTTTGGTCTTAAAATGTATATATTCTACACTCGAATTTTCCTTCACCCTAAATCCTTAGAACATGCTATGTAATCGAGTGAAATGCCCAATATCATTTATGATTACTTCATGTTAGGTTCACATACCTATCTAAACACGTTACTTTAGTCGCGTCTCAATCCTGGCGTATTTAAAGACACCATGAAAAGAAAGAACAAGATCATTTCAATGATCCGGAAGGGGGCCCCAGAGACAGGGGGCCCCAGAAACAGGGGGCCCACCGGGCGATCGCCCAGTAGGCCCGACTGGCCAGTCCGCCCCGGTGTATAGGGGGGGTGGGGGGGGGGGGTGCGGGTTATGTCAGCAAATTTCGTTGTTGCTTCGCCATGCTTGACCTCTAATAATTACTCGGACTACCTGTGGTAGCCGAATCTAGGTTTCGGTGGCTTTCCTGTATTATTATTATTCGTCGTATTTTTCTGGTCGACAAATTGCAATTATTGCATCATCCCAATAGGCTTTGCGAAACCACGAGGTATCTCATCTTCTCTGGTCACCATCTTCTCTGGTCGCTATTGCTCGAGTGTTCGCTTTAAACCATTTGCGATAAGATTCATAAGGAATGTGGTTGGCCGAATATCTTAATCATAAACACGCTCACAATGCTTACAAACGCACACGCCGATCGCGGTAGACCTACTCGTAGGGGGCGATTACATGGACCGAGCTGGCCCGGTTAACCGGGATGAGTTTACGAAACGATTACATGGAGCGGGCTAGCCTGGTAAGCCGGGATGATTTCAGGCCGAAATTCGCAATTATCAAGTAAATAAGGGCAAAGTTGCGTTAGTTTTACTTCAGCAGTTTACACCAATTAGTCTATTATTTATTTTGTAAGCCCGTCGTTAATAAAAAGATTGTTAAAGTCTTAGTTAACCTGGCTAGCCCGGTCCATGTAATCGCCCCCTAAAAGATGTCGAGCGATTTTGGAACGGGTTGGTCCGCGATCTCGATAACCGTACGCTGATGCGTACTTGATCAAATCTGTGTAGACTGTTTAAATGTGTTATTGAATCGACCAAATTTATGTTTAAATGTGTTACTGAATTGTACTGAAAAATGTTGCTTTAATGCTGTAAATCGAACAACGAAGAACATTGATGAAGTGAACTTTGAAGTGACAGGTAAACAATGTGCTGTTCTTGCGATATTAATACCCGAAGAGATTCAACATTATGAACGCTGTATGGAAATACGTTACATGTACTATAAGGCAACTGTAATATTTTTGCTAAGTTTTATTGCCTGTATTATTTATTGCGATGTCATACAAAGTAAAGTCGATGCTATTCAACAGTTTATTAACAGTTTCATATATATCAAGTATGTATTTCATATTTACATGTATATCGTCGATCATCTATGATCATGTACAGTCACATAGTTTGCCTAATAAATCAGGAAACATGTTGCCATCGAATAACCCTGTCTCACTTGATATTTTACTTGTAAATGAGACTCCAGAATGTTCAGTACAAGTTATTGTTGATGTTAATAAATCCGAGACTCGGCTTCATACGAGAAACGAAAGAAGATCTCGTTTTTGTTTATAATCTGTAGATCCAGGCCAAGGGCCAGGTTTGGACGATCACTGCATGTGATAATCAGTGCTGGTAAAGTCTGATGCTTCTCAATATATTTCTGGAAGATAAATCTAAAAACCTGAAAGTTAAATTTATTGTTGCAGCTGTCTACATGTACACAAAGAATGTTGGTCATAAACTATCGTCACAACCCAAAAGCAGCTTGGGCACAAAACCTTTTCGCAGGATTTTGTCAGAAGTCGAACAATTCATCTTATAGTAATTTTTCAGCATTTTCCAACAAACGTTGGTCAAGTTAACCCAGTTGTCTGTTATCCGATGTTAGTAGACATGAAATCTCTAAATGCAGCAGTATTTTTTGTTCACTGCTAAGTTCATGTAATTATAGTTACATATGTACAACAAATAATGTACTAAATTTATCATAAAATCAAAAGCGTCATACACTAGGTCAGCTGTATTCAGTGGGTCATGGCACAATGCTTGAAATTTCGCGGTGGGTCGTCAGCCTAAACGTTTGTGGACTGTTGGTCTACACATATACAAATAACAAATAGCTCAGCAAAAACAATTTCGAGAAAAGTACAATTGCAGTATAGCAACAACGACATTCATTTCAATTCTTAATAAATAAATATAAAAAATTGTTGTTCTGTATATATTTACTCGGGCTATCTGTGGTAGCATGAGTCTAAGTTTCACCTTGGTTTCTGTTTTGTTAATTTTCTCATCGCGTTTGTGCACTTTTTTACCAGAATGCACTGCGACCTTAGTTTGCTGCGAACTGCATGTTTACATCTCTGGGCAAAACAGTTAGGCTGTTTCACTCCAAAAACAAGAAAAATTGCCACTGTAAACCAACGATACTTGTGGTGAACTATAATCTTTCAAGCTTTATTACCGAACGACGCAGCCACTAATATAAAGTAGTCCGAGTTAACGCCAAGCGGGCGTCTTGTTTGTTCGTGCAAATTTATTCAAGTATTCTCTCGTGCTTTTCCAATGGGAGACAAGCAGTCGTCGGGTAACTCTTCTTGGGCGTTACATCGGCTTGAACCGTATAATAAGAGTCCGGGTTCACGTAACGAGAACAGAAATGACGCTCGCCACGGGGAGAGAAGTCGATGAAAGGGCTTACGGATCGAAACAAACATATTTTCTAGCGGAAAAATATGGTTGGGATGCGGTACACTGCTATACGGCTGAGCCTCTGGCCAGCGATTCGGAGGATGCAAAAAGAATAAAGAAGGCCATTAAAGAAAGAACGTTGTTACGGAATGAGAAGAAGCCGAGGCTTCACGTTTTAATAGATAAGTACAGCTGTTATGGCATTTGTACTTCTTCACCTTGGTGGTGTATTGTATGGCGTCGTCTTGACAAGTAAAACAGTGCAGCTGTTATGGCATTGGCACTGTGTAGATTACGCCTTTACTATTTTTTCAAGAGTGCTGTTATGGTACTTTGATTTGACCAAGTCGTTGCAAAATATTTGATGAAGGCATGGGCTTGTGCAGCTCTTCTATAATGGTGTACTGTACTTTATTCTTTATGTGTTTTACCGCATTGTGCTAAAATTGCTTCGGCATTAAAATTGTTATGTTTCTACAAACTAGATAATGTTGTATTGACCAGTTACAAACCGTTTTGGGGTTGTCAGCACATTTTGTTGTTGCTTCGCCATGCTTGACCCCTAATCCCACCCACCCTTCCCCTTGTAATGCATTCATGGGTTGAAGTTTTAATTGTTAGGTTATGTTTGTGCAAAATACGATGAACTGGTATTAGTCATCCTGTATTTAGTTTATTTCTAGTTGAGCCGTAATAGGTAACAGAAGAGGTAACAGTAATGTGATGTAAAGCTGTGATACCTATCTGTGGTTATATCAATTAAGGTTAAGCTTGCGGCGGATTTTTGTGTGAAGTCAGTAAAAACCAGTTGCACACATTGCCATGATCTAGCTGGCTGGCGGGTACGTGAAGCGGTGAAAGTCGAACTGTACGGGTCGAAGATCGGTCGAACACAATGAAGCAGCCCAAAGAACACAACCATCTCTGATTGTGAAGTTGTGTTGCTTCGATAACTGTTTAGTCTGTTTTTGGGCTTTTGGCAAACTGTTTTAATACTATATCGCTATTTTTCTCAATGGATGAACAACATTTCTATGTATTTCCACGGAAAAAGCAACGAAGCGGGCATCAAAAGTTATATGAAATCCTCTGTAAATTGTAGAAATAATCTTTAAGGTCCTACTGGCAATTTTGTCAGTAAATACTTAATATTATTGTTATATGCACTTGATAACTATACACAATAATTTATATTACACGAGCTTGAGCAAAATAGTGTGACTTATCATTAATACGTGATGAGCAGATAAATTATTTCTGAATGCTTTTAATGGTGAAAGACAAATATAATTGAAATGTGTACTAGCCTGTGAGGAGACGTTCTGTGAGTTTAGATAACCGATCAATTGGCGAGAAAGAACTGCCGTCTGCCGTCTCACGCCAATCATGAAATAAACGCCTGCTAATAATATACACAGCCATTGCCGATTTGGCGATTTCCTTCTAATCCTTTTTAAGATGGCTCCGTACAGTTTCTTGAAAAGTGGAAAACACACGTTTCAGGCCCAAAATCTTGTACATTGTTAGAAGAATGAATAGAACAACATTTTGTATAGAACAACATTTTGAGAATCAGAAACTGAAACGAAAAAATGCGTAACCATGGTTGCTATGGCGACAATGACGTTTCAAAATGGCTGGTAATTTACGTTTCAACTTGTTTAATTCGTAAAAAGCCTCGATGACCCCCATTTTTATCTTCTAGTACGAATAGTCAATAGGCCAAATTTAAGAAAAAATTCTGTAGATCTAAAATTTTTCAAATAAAAAAAACGTGATTATTCTTAATGAAAAAATTTTGGATCTTCAGAATTGTTTTTAAATTGGCCTAACTTTTACTCATACTAGAATGAAACTAGTTTAAACGCAAATTAACAGCCATTTTGAAACGTCATTGTTGCCATAGCAACCACAGTTACGCCACTTTTTCGTTACAATTTTCGTCAAAATGTTGTTCTGTACAAGTCATTTTTTTAACAAATAATCAATGTACAAGCTGACGCTGATTTCACTCGGGATTTTTCGCTAAACTGAACCCGTTGAAAAATGAGCAAAACGTTTTGGCTTCACAGCAAATGACCTTCATTATTTAAAAGTTAACTGAACGATTGGCCATATTATCGCTTGTGTTGAGACACAATCATAATAGAAGCGGAGTCCGCCACACGGACTAGAGAATTTATTTTTGAATGGATTGTCCACAGACTGTCTTCTCTTCTCCCAGAGCCACCCCCAGACAGTCTGTTTACAGGTTATGTGTGTACAGACTAATATTTTTTGCAATAATCAAGGTCAACACCGTAATTATACTATTTATTATTCATTGTAAAGTATATTGATGGCATGTACATATAACTGGGAATTTTATGGGTCATGCATTGAATATATGCTTTTACTAGATCAAATTTTGTTCATCTTAAATTACCAATGCTTGTCTTTTTTGAATGTTCAACTGTTGATGCTGCATGGTTACTTAATATGCAAGTATATGTAATAAACATTTCCGCACGAAGTGCGTGGATAAGGCGTTGAGAGATTTGATTGGCTCTCGCAAAACTTCGGACAACTTTGGACATTAGCTAATCAGATTTATCAAAAAGAAAGATCACGTGATTCATTCACTTCATTGCATATTTCTAATTAGTATTCTACTTCATTGCAGACTCCATGCAGACATTGAATACTGTGTTTGGAACATTAACTCCATAATTCTTGTTATGCTGGCATATATCTCATGACCAGCTCTAAAATAACTAATTAAGTTTACAAATAGCAAGAGTTCGGCAATTACAGTGGTTACTTCAGCATGCGTGCGTACATGTACTATGAATTGCAGCGCTAGCTGGGCTGTTATTCTGCCAGTTGACACGTGCATGTCTATTTTTAAAAAAATGTAGTATTCTGGAACAAAAACTGTAATTTGTTTTAAGGGATCTGTCTTATAGAAGGATTTGTTTAATCGTATTCTTTACCAAACTCTAAATATAGGATCCCAAATCAGCAGTCTACAAAGCCGTCAATTATTACAGATCTTGTATGAATGAAACTGAGATTGGGATTGCTGGATTCCAACCGATGCTTGATCTGATACGTAAGTATGGATCTTGGAACATTACAACTGACTACTGGACTGGTGACTGGACTGGTGATTCATGGACTGGTGATTCATGGGTTTTGGAAAAGATTCTTGCAAGAGTTTTCGTAGATCTTCGAATTAATGTTTTTATACAAGTGGACATAAAACCATATTTTTTCAATACATCCCAGAATTTTATTTCGGTAAGTTGGAAGCTACAAGTACAGAAACCGCATTTCATGGTCAAACATGAAACAGCTGCAGTGGAGTGATCTGATATATCCAAGCTTGAGGATTAGTTTGATACAACTTCTCAAACGAATCAGTATTTTTAAAATCTACATGTAGCTTTCACTCCGAAGAGTGTACGTACCTCATTTGGTACTTTCATTATTTTACTCTGTCGAAAATATGCCAGATGATTTAACGTTACCATAATTTTACTCATCAAGGGGAGACCTGAGTGAAACGGTTGATAAATTATATTTGTTCAAATCTCACGCGGTTTTCTTTGTTATTCATAAGTCTTTATCTCCAATACAAATTGAATTTAATTGAATTGAACTGAATTGAATTGTTTATTATAAATGCATTCTTTATCTGTATAAAGCCCAGGGAAGTGTACAGATAAAGACAAAACCTTGTGAAATTTGAACTAAATTAGTTAAATACGCGCCTCGGGAAGTATGTGGCTTAATGCCGAGGTTCCAGGTAATTATTAAGCTCTTACATAAAAATGGAAATGACTTTCTCAAGAGTGAATTCATTTGGCCCTTTTATTATAATTTACTCTGTTTAATACCAGACGATTTTACTTGTCAACTTAAGGGCGACCTCTCAGCAAGTGATAGTCAGGGGTAAATTAGGGTTACAGTACCACTAACGGCTCGTTTACACAAGGCATTTTTGCTGTGATTTTTCTTCTCCTGACTGATGCGATCAAATGGATTGACTTACGAATGCAAAAATTGGACATTTGTACACAGATATAGTGGTTCAATACATTTGTGAGACATCCATTCAATCGCATGCGTCAGAATGAGAAAAATCGCACCAAAAATCGCCTGCGTAAACAGGACTTGAAGAGAACATTTGCTTAATTTCTTCCGTGCATCGTGTCATATAAAATCATCGATTGTAATAATAAAATATCTTTGTATTTTAATTAATTTTCTCAAACTCATTAATAATTCATGAACCAAAAGAAATTAATGTTTAATCAGTGCTTTGAAATTGGAGGAAAAGTACTAGTACTTTGAAATTATGCAAAATAGGTTTTCAAAGTCTTGGCATTGGACTTTGAAATAAGGCAAGTTATATTACGTTCAGAGGTGTCTTCGGAGTTTTGAGTTTGAGAAGTTTTTTCACTCGCATTTTGAAATCCCGGTGAAGTCCTCCGTCTCGTATTTGAACTTTTAGTTCTTATAATTATCAATGATTTTATTTTAATATTGTAATATTCGAATCAATCATGCTGTAATAATCAATTGTTGTGTTTAGTAAAGTTTCGAATTTTTTGATTAACAATTGATGAATTCGAGCCAGATCAGTTACATGTGTTATGTTTAATATTGTTTGTTTGTTTGCTTCCACAAAAAAGCCATGATTATTTTAAATTTTCTATTGATAGATTGCTCCAGCTTTACAGCCTTCAGGGTATATTGTAAAAAAGAATAACCAGCAAGTGGTTTCTTCCTTAGTTTCAGAGGAGGTATGTTTTTTGAGGATGATTTTCTGCTGGTGTTTTTTTCTCATAAGTTCACTCACATAACCGATTCTTTTTATGGCAGGATCAATTCTCTGGATACAACAAATTTATGCTCAAAATATTTAAACTTCTTGGAGCTTATTCATCTTCATTGGCACAGGATGTGCAACGAATTTCTAATCTGGAGTCCAAATATGTATCAGTATGTTTTGTTTTATTATTTTTACTATTGGTTACTTTTCCTCATTCTCTTTGGATTCTTTTGTATTTTGTGTTTTTAATACCATTTATGATTTATTTGTATGTAATATTTAACAAAAGGTCCGCTATGCGTACATGTATCTGCGCCAAACATCTTGTTAAGATCTTGTAAGATCTTGTGTGATCTTGGGAAATCTTGTGAGATCTTAACAAAAATCTTATAAGATTTTTACACGTAGATCTTATCAGATTCAAGATAATTAAAGCGAAAGTACACGTTCTCTGACCAAAATAATTTTTTATCATGACTCACAAAAACTGTGGTAGATCCGCACACTCACAAGTTTACTGTAAGTCACGTTAAAAGTACTTACGAGTTTTATCAGCAATATCCCCTGTCTCCGAAATGTTTTGGTGCGAAACTTTGTCGGAAATATAGAATTTAACGACTAACTGCATGAAGATATATCCCAATACGGCTGTTGAGCCGGACACCGCGGGTCTAAAGTATACCCCTGAATCGTCTGCAGGTTTGTGCCATTTTGGAAACTTATACCGTTAGATAGAGCGTTAAATTCTGTACAACAAATGTGAATTAGAAAAAATCATAGAATAGCAACGGAGAAAAATCTATTTGAACTGAGATGAGCGCCAAATATCAAATGGCAATTATCGGGTCAAACGCAATCATATTTAATGCAATTTAAAGTATCCCTGAATCGTCTGTAGGTTTGTGCCATTCACGAAACTCCTACAGTTAGATAGAACGTTAAGTTATGTACAAGATATCTGAATTTGAAAAAAATCGTATAGAATAGAACCCTGAGAATCGTAGTATTTTAATCCAAAACTTTGCCGCTTCGGAGGACTTCGTGATATGGCGGACAAAATATTGTAAACACGATCGGATTAAAAATACTTGTTTCCATCGTTCAAACTGACAGCTCGTAGGTGACGCCAAAAGATTCTGAGCTTTGATTGGCCTGATTTAATCATCGCGCATTGGTTATAGTTACACAACAGCACACACTACAGGTCAGTGGTTACACAAAAAAGTTAACAGGACACACATACACACATACACATACACACATACACACACACATACATACACACACACACACACACACACACACACACACACACACACACACACACACACACACACAACACGATAGCAACATATCTGCTGCGCAGATACAAAAACCGCGCAGGAGGGCTTTATCGGATATAAAACGAGGCGATAGCCGAGTGTTTTTGAGTCGATAAAGCCCGTACTGCAAGGTTTTTAAATGACTTCTAAAATTGATCACTTCATACGTTTATTGGCGTACTAATTTTGAAAATTAAACTTATCTCAGCCAATAAAACCCAGCGAGAAACTTAGAGCGAGTCTATATCACATATATAGATCCGATACCCTTATGATTTTTCTTTGTGTTTTCCTCATGAGTTATTAATGAATTTTAGGAATAATTATTAATGAATTATATATATATATGCAGATAAAAACGTTTTGTTTTATTCATTTCCAGGTGAGGAAAATTATCACGGTTACCGACGAGGCTAGTTCAAGGAAAAATGTGAAATTGATGACACTTGATCAATTGAATAATTTAACTTCATTCAAGGTTAGTTTCCATAAACTTTTTTACCATAATGATGGCCAACTTTCATCCCCTCATTTTACTTCACCTCACTTTACGACATCTCACTTTACGACATCTCCCTTTACGACACCTCACTTTACGACACCTCACTTCATCTTAATTAATGTGTGTCACACCACTTCACCTCATGTCATGACATCTAACTCCACTTCACGTCATCTCACTTCACTTCACTTCACTTCACTTCACTTCACTTCACTTCACTTCACTTCACTTCACTTCACTTCACTTCACTTCACTTCACTTCACTTCACTTCACTTCACTTCACTTCACTTCACTTCACTTCACTTCACTTCACCTCACTTCATCTCAACTCTTGTGTGTCACGACACGTCACTTCATCTCATCTATCTCACTTTTCTCATGCCATCTCACTTCACTTCACAACACCTCACTTCATCTCAATTATGTGTGTCACTTCACCTCATCTCACTTTTCTCATGTCATCTCACTTCACTTCACTTCACTTCACTTCACTTCACTTCACTTCACTTCACTTCACTTCACTTCACTTCACTTCACTTCACTTCACTTCACTTCACTTCACTTCACTTCACTTCACTTCACTTCGCTTCGCTTCGCTTCGCTTCGCTTCACTTCACTTCACTTCACTTCACTTCACTTCACTTCACTTCACTTCACTTCACTTCACGACACCTAACTTCATCTCAACTCATGTGTGTAACGTCACTTCATCTCATCTCATTTCATTTTTCTCATGTCATCTCACTCCATCTCAATTCATGACACCTCACTTCATCTCAATTACGTGTGTCATGTGTGTGTCACATTACTTCACTTCATCTCACTTTTCTCATGTCATCTCACTTCACCTCACTTCATCTCACCCCACTTCATTTCACCTCATGTGTGTCAGGTCACTTCACCTTCGTCTCACCTCCTATCTCCTATCTTGACGTAGTCTCTTTTTTTCATTTTTTCGTCTTACCACACTTCACTTGATGACTGGACTAACCATTTATTCGATTCATCTTGCATACTTTAGTTTAATTGGACGGCATATTCAGAAGAAGTGTTACGTGGCACAAACAAATCAATTAAACCCGACCAAAAAATTATGATAGCGTTGCCAAACAATATTAAAGCAATTATTGACTTTATCACTGGCCAACCTAAGAGGTATAGCAGATGTTAATGACTTACAGGGGGGGTGGACAAAAAAAGTGGCCATCATTAAAAAATGTGGTTAATGTAGAGTAACTATTATTCGAGAAAAGAAAAATATGTAAAGCGATATATTTTAAAATGCATGCATCAGTATCTGCTCAAAAGATATCCAATTCTAATTTTGTTATAGATTAACTATATATGAAAGCATGCAACGCTGTGAAGCTGTAGTGAAATCAAGTGAAATGCCAACAAAATATTTAACGATTTTGCTAGGTTATTAACACTTTCACAGTATACAAACTCCACTCATTTTGAAGACCAATTGGAATAAGTCGAAGTAAGATTTACTTCATTTGTTACAAGATTGAAAATCATGAAAAATTAATATATTTTTTAAATCAAGGGATAAAATTAGAATTTGATATCATATTTGCGCAGATCTTGACGCATTCATTCTAAAAATATATAACTTTACATATTTTTCTGTACTCTAATAAAAGTTATACAATGCACATTAATCATACTCTCAATGATGGCCACTTTTTTTTGTCCACCCACTGTAATATTTGGCTTAGGGTCGCATAATAAACGAAGAGAAAACTTGGGTGATTCTTCTTGACAAACAGACCAGACTACGCCAATTACATTTAACGTTGTTTTAGAATTACGATTTCAGCCTCTAATCCCAACCAGAAATCAAATACTAACCCTTATTCCACCGATTATACTTACCCTAACCAAAAGCAAATGTCCAATCAAAACTAGCGTAAAATAGATCGAGAAATTCTTTTTCTTCCACCCGAGGAAACAACTGAAAACTTTGTGATTAGAGAATTATGAACATTCCTCTTTGAGCATGCTTTTCTGATAAACCTAAATCTGCCATTTTTTGTTCGTTTTAGTTTACTTGCAAACACAATTATGTGGAATGTTGTTCGTCAGTTTATAAAGGTCCTGCCAAAATCGTTCCGTGATGTGGAAAATGAATATTCGCGAAGTATGGGTGAAACAAAGGTGGTACCCAGATGGAAGACTTGTAGTGATTTTACAACCACGCTGCTTGCATATCCTATGGTTCTAATTTACGCAAATGCACATTTGTCTGACGACACTCGACAAAGGGTGAGTAATTACTACATTAATTATATATCCTTCTGTAATCAGGCCCAAATGCTGCAATTTCATTGGTTTAGAGGAGTGCGATTTGAGCATTAATCGCACTCTTGCTAGCTGTAATCGCACACCTGCTTCAGTCAATGGAAATCAAGCTAGCTATAAAAATTGTCCAATCACCGTTCGGCACCTAAGCTGTAGGATTTTCCGGGATTTTTCAAAAAATTAATTGGAGGATTTTAAATATTAAAATATAGAATTTAAATTTGTATTCTTTTGTATACGTTTTGGAAACACTGTCGTGTCCCCAACAAATTAAAAACAAATTATTACCCAGATTGGCACTCGGGTATTTCTTAAATATTTTAGTCAGAAATACAGACTAAGCTCAAACTGCATGAGTGTGTTTGTAAATACATGCGTATAAACGCTATAAAGTAAAGACAAACAACACTAAATTACTCACAGTTTTGGTTCTTGTCATTCTTTATCAATAACTCCCGGTTTTACCTCACATATAATTGTATGAGCTCCTCATAAATTCACTTTATTATTAAAAAAACTCCTTGCCGAGTATCCGTATATTAAAAGAAATGGCCACCTGACATTTGCATTTTTTGCGGGCCATGTTGAGAGGCCTAGGTCTAGAACCCAAAAGTTGGGCTACTATGAAGTATTTGCTGTCGAAAACAAAGAAGACGAGGACATGACCTGATTACAGAAGGATATATAATTAATGGGTAATAGAACGAATTGAGTCGTGCTATTAACGCCAAACCATACTCGTGATTAACAAACCAACCTCCCGCTTCGCGGTCGGTCGATTTTGTAATCACTCATGATTTTGGCATTAATAGCACTCCTCGTCGTTCTATTACCCCCATTAAGGGTGAGTAATTACTACATTAAGGGTGAGTAATTACTAAAAAATGCAGTTTTTTTGCTACTAGGAAATGCAGTTAAACGCAATGCAGATGTCAAATCAACTATTACCAAAACCAATGATCCGCGGCATGGCCCAAAATAAACATGTCATGTTTTCCACCAAAACATTAACAAATCCGTCTGCATTCCTTAGCCTTTGAAAGTCCATTTGCTACTTTTGAATTCTCCAGCGAAAAAGGTTTAGGAATGTAGTCAGATTCGTTCATGTTTTGGGCGGAAATCATGATGGGACCATGCCGCGGACCATCGCTTTTGGTAATAATTGGCCCCGGAGTTAACTGGCCAGTTTGGCCAAAAAAGGGGTGTTTGTGCTAAATAATGACGTCGTCCATAGTTGGAAAAAAATATAAATTTCTGAAATCCGAAAATTTGACAATATGGTCAGATAGATCTAGATAAGTGGAGAAAATAATTTAATTGGACTGATTACTTTCGGTGATTCGTTTGGGTCCAATCGCTCAACCGTGTTATTTAAATATTAATAAGGAAAAAAACAAAAAGGTTTGTGCACGGTGAGGACCGTCTCAACTCATTATTGGTGCTTTGACGTTTTCCGAGTTTCCAGACCATATCTGGATTGACCCTGACTGTGTGTATTTGATTGAAATTTGGTTAGGCTGCAGACTTATTTTTTGAGATAAAGAATGAATTTATTGATGGTTTGAATGAACAAACGTGGATGGACAATGCAACTCGAACCCAAGCTCAAAATAAGGTGAGCAAGGTCCAAAGAAGAGGATGTAATTTTTTTTAGCTGGCAATATTTTTGGCTGTTGTAATTGTATTTATTTATTTTCTTATTAAACTTCGCTTTTCTGCCACTGAATCAATATACAGTATAATACAGTGAGCTTCGCTCAACAGACACTTCCCTAAAACGAACGCTTACTCAGCTGCGTATAGATTTTTTAATATACTGTAGAACTTTCTCTAAGACACATCTCTTTGAGAAAAACATCTCTCTAAGACAGACACCTCTCTAAGACAGACACACACCTCTACGAGAGACAGACACTTCTCAGACACCTCTCTATGAGAGACAGACACCTCTGTACGAGAGACAGACATCTCTACGAGAGACAGATACCTCTCTACGTGAGACAGATACCTCTCTACGAGAGACAGACATCTCTACGAGAGACAGACACCTCTCTACGTGAGACAGACATCTCTCTACGAGACACCCACACCTCTCTACGAGAGACAGACACCTCTCTACGAGAGACAGACACCTCTCTACGAGAGACAGACACCTCTCTACGGGAGACAGACACCTCTCTACGAGAGACAGACACCCACACCTCTCTACGAGAGACAGACACCTCTCTACGAGAGACAGACACCTCTCTACGAGAGACAGACCCCGCTCTACGAGAGACAGACACCTCTCTACGAGAGACAGACACCTCTCTATGCCAGACAGGCACCTCTACGAGAGACAGACACCTCTCTACGTGAGACAGACACCTCTCTACGAGAGACAGACACCTCTCTACCTGAGACAGACATCTCTCTACGAGAGACAGACACCTCTCTACGTGAGACAGACACCTCTCTACGTGAGACAGACATCTCTCTACGAGAGACAGATGTCTCTCTACGAGAGACAGATACCTCTCTACGAGAGACAGACACCTCTCTACGAGAGACAGACACCTAGGTCTCTACGAGAGACAGACACCTCTCTATGCCAGACAGACACCTCTACGAGAGACAGACGAGAGACAGACACCTCTTTACAAGAGACAGACACTTTCCTACGAGAGACAGACACCTCTCGACTCAACGAGGCTCCTGTCTATGAGAGACAGACACACTTTTGCAAGGTAGATACCTCCTTTACAACTGAATTGCATTTTCTTTTTTCTGTCTAGCTTAATGCAATGAAGCAAACTATTGGTTATCCATCTTTTATTAAAGATCCTACTAAGCTGAACAAGTATTACAGAAGGGTGAGCTGAAATATACATTGAAAAGCTTTAAAAGATTAACGTATAATAGATCGATAGAAAAGCATCCACAAATTATTTATAATTATAATGTCAATTATTGTTGCAGGCATATGTCAAACCGTTTGGTTTCTTTCAAAACCAGTTAAATGTTTTGAAAATTGCTGTTTTGAATAAAATAGAGACATTGGGGAAACCACCAGATAACACCAGGTACTGTCGTTACGTTATTTTAAGTCACGCCATCTTAAGTCATGTCATCTTAAGTCACGTGATCTTAAGTCAACTCATCTTGAGTGTGTCACTATGACGAAAAATCGACCACAAAGTTTTGCGAAAATTTAACTTCGACGAACTTTATTGAGATATAAATACCCCATGTACAAAATTTGAACCGATATAAACAAATAGGTTAAAAGTTATAAACGTTTGAAATGCTGAAAATTGCGTCCGCCATTAAAATTTTCTTCACTGTGAATATTGATACCTGAGAAAGGTTGTGACGTCATTTTCTTAACCCAGACTTGCGTGACTAAGGAGAAACAACGAGAGCGTATATAATTTGACAACAAAATGTCGAATTCATCATCATTTAGTTGTTGTTCTGACTATAGATTGAATCGGAATCATCCGACGTATGTTTGGAGTATATGGTAGCCCATTTTGACGAATCTGGTTTCGGAATTTGCCCGATAATCGCGCAATTCTAACAAGATATTGCCGAAGAAAAGTACAATGAATTTTCTATATAGCTGCAACATTTCAATTCTGACGTCGTGGTTTCTTCTTGAGAAAGACAGTATTAGTCTGTTAGAGACACAGGAAGAAGTTTTTCACGATGCGCTCGTTTGTATCTTTATGTGGTATGAATGTAGCTTGTATTTGATGCCAGATCGTGAACTAGTCCAAAGAATGTCTCTGTAGACGCTGCTGGCACTACTACATAGAAATTCAAAAGTTCGAAAGCATTTTCTCTCCTGTTAGAAATTATACAGTGACAGAAAAGAAAAAGTTCGAAACTAGTTGGCCTCAGTATATATATAATTCTGTCAATTTGCAATGTCCTGTTGATGTGGCTCACAAACTGGCGCATAACTATAGATCAATAATGTGCTGAACTGGTTCAGCTTGTAAAATTGTTTTGGTTAAGTTGCATGCCATTACACTGTTTTGGAAACTCGTCTGTTTTAACAACAAAAATATCTGGAATAGATTTGAACTCTCTGCACCACAAGTAGGCGCGTAAGAGTTTTCTTTTTTAGTAGGAACCAATCAGAGGCCAAAGAAAGTCACTAATTAATTGCCGCGCCATCTTGAATTTTCAAGGCATTGTGGTTTACTCAGGGTAACAAGCTTAGTTACAGTGGTGATTGCTTAGTGTGGAGACACAAAGAGAACTCCAATATCACAACAATTAATAAAGATAAATTTACCGCATTTTGTCTCATTTGTACACTACATTGTCATATTTTTGACTCACGAATGCTACGTACTTCATTCTAGTGGTTATAGTTTGTCACCTTTCACTGTCAATGCATATTATTCGCCTCGAGACAATGCGATGAGTAAGTATTAATTCCCTCGAAATCCACTTAAAACTTTTCTCCTTAGTTTTGTTGTCTTACTTTGTATGTTTCTTTCTGTCTTATTTTTTGTGTTTTTGTTGTTTTTGTATACTTGTCTTTCCTTGATTTTTACGAAGTGTTTTTCTGTTCTGTTCAATTTCATAACTTTGCGTCTCATTGTCTGTCTGTCTGTCTGTCTGTCTGTCTGTCTGTCTGTCTGTCTGTCTGTCTGTCTGTCTGTCTGTCTGTCTGTCTGTCTGTCTGTCTGTCTGTCTGTCTGTCTGTCTGTCTGTCTGTCTGTCTGTCTGTCTGTCTGTCTGTCTGTCTGTCTGTCTGTCTGTCTGTCTGTCTGTCTGTCTGTCTGTCTGTCTGTCTGTCTGTCTGTCTGTGTCTGTCTGTCTGTCTGTCTGTCTGTCTGTCTGTCTGTCTGTCTGTCTGTCTGTCTGTCTGTCTGTCTGTCTGTGTGTGTGTGTGTGTGTGTGTGTGTGTGTGTGTGTGTGTGTGTGTCCATCCGTCCGTCCGTCCGTCCGTCCAACCGCCCGGCCGTCTTTCGTTCTCTCGTCCGCGTCCTTCCTTCCTTTCGTTTTTCCGTCCTTTCCTTTCTTTTTTTCCTTTCTTTGCTCCGTCCTCCCTACCTGCTATCTTTATTAGTTCCCCTTTCTTTGGTTTGTCTGTTGTTGTTTTACCATAATTTAAAAAAATATTTTATTATATTTCGTTTTGTAGCTGTCCTCATGGGAATATTACAAAAACCTATGTACAAAAGTGACAACTTAAAGTAATGTGTTGCTTTTACTTTGTTTCTTTACTTTATTCCATCTACAATTTGTATAATACCGTTTGCGTTATATAATTATATTCCATGTCATATTGACTCTTATCATTTATAGACCTGGGGCGAGGGGGATTCGATGAAATATTACCCCGAGGTATGATATATCGTCCCGAGGGGTAATATTTCATCGAATTCCCCGAGCGAAAGGTCTATAGATGATATATTATATCGAAACATATCACCTTTCCAAAAAAAAGCTTAAATAATCCCCGAGCCCGGGCGGAGGGCCGAAGGCCCGGAGCCCGGTGAGGGTGCTAATCTCGACGTGCGTGGAGTCCACTTTACACGCGAGATGAAAAGCTGAAAGCAATTCTGAAACCTGTTTGTGTATATATATGTTATCAAATCCACAACTTGCGCGGTTCGAATAGCAGGGTACTAGTAACTAACCTGTTAAATTATTCAAATTATTTAAATTTACGTCAGCGAATTATAATGTATAAGTTCGGTTGGATTACGAAACAGTTTTTCAACGATCATGACGAAAGAAATCTTTGCCAGAAAAAAATGGTTTCAGCTAAAATGTACATTAATATTACTATGAAAAAAGACCAAAGAGAGAAAGCTAACAAGAGATGTGGCAGCGAGAAAAAGACAACAATAAATACGACTTAAAACCACTGGAAAAAGCCTAAAAATTAATACGATAAAGACGGAAAACGATGCCGACCGAAATGTTACTGAAAGAAGAAGGATGTTTCCTGGCTGAAACTGTTCAAAGCCAGTAAAGATTTTTGCTCTAGTGTAGTCTACATAACTCGAGAGGGAACGATGGAGAAATTTTGAAACAAACGGCTTTTTAGATCATGAAAAGAACTAAATGATGCCTTGTCATATTTCAATGTGTCAAGAACGAAAAAAGCAGGAAACCGCGAACGAGAAAAACAATCCGAAAAGACTAGACTGAATTGGCAGTGTTTGTGGTGACAAAAGCAGAAGAAAGTTTAACGGTAGGAGATTCGTACTTACCAGTTTAGCTGAGTTAAAACGGAAGAAATCCTGATAATGAAAATGAAAATTAATATAAATAACATATTGTCTAGATATAACAGTTAAAAGCTTCTAGGACAGCGTCGGCCACGGTTGAAATCCAAATATTACCAGGGTTAAGTCACGTTGGCCTGAAAAAAAGAGAAAAATCTTCTCGACGTTTCGAGCGAAGGCCCTTCGTCAGGAGAAATTAGTAAACAACTCACATGTGGTCACGCGTATTTATAGCAGAGCTACAATGGGAATCACGTGAACACATGTAAGCCAATAAAAACAAAGTAAACAAATAAATTAATATGTAATATTAGCCTGTGTGCAGGTGCTGACCCAATTTGTGGGTCAGCTACCTGCAAATAGGCAAAGAACCAGGTTATAAATTACTATTTAAATCATCGGAAAAAGGTTAAGGAAAAGGTGTGGAATATGGTGGAGTGAGCTAAATGAAAGAGAATCGCTCATTGAGGCCGTGAGGGTGAATGGTACCAAGTTTGTCTTGCAACGCTAGCACGTTGACATTGTGTGATTTGTGTCTTTTCTTGGCCACTGTTTATATATATTTTTAAATGAAAATTTGTCATTTGGTTCATATCGGTTTTTTTTTAATATTGACATTGCATGTTCTTTCGGTGTGTCAATACATGACTACAGATGAACCTTGCTAACTAATTTTCTGGATGTTTTCTGACCTGTGTACCATTAACCCTTTATAGTCCATTGGTCACTTTAAGAATTTTATTCTGGCTAACGCCAGAGGATTTTATTCAGCATATGGGAAGGTCTTAGGCTATAAAGGGTTAAGCAACTATGTCATGCTATCTCCTTAACCCTGTATTGTCCATTGGCCACTTTAAGAATTTTATTCTCGCTAACACCAGACGATTTTAATCAGCATATGGGAAGGTCTTGGGCTATATTAAAATGGTTAACACAACAAAAAACAGAAATTAGGGGTGGGGGGTGGGGGGGTGGGGGGGGGGGGGGGGAGAGTGAGGTTAAAAAATGCATATAAAGCGGGCGAGGGGTTGTTGCGTTCATGTATTTCTAGTATAAAGTTCGCTTAGCTTAACTTTTGTCCGCTTTTCATTGTCTGTTTCCATTCTGTTGTCGTCTCAAGGCTTCTGGGTGCAATGTTTGTTGCTTTCTTTGTATTCCCTGAATCCTTATTTTCTTGTAACCGAACAATCTTCTTGTCAACATCTGAATGTTCGGGCGAAACGTTTTCTTGTCTCGCCAAACTCCGCCATTGTTGACAGCTTCGTGAATCGTGCGTGACATTCACGCATGGTACACGAACTCGAATACCCCGGCCACAGCGGGGTATTCGAGGTTATACCCCGCTGTGGTGGGCAATTCTACGATAAATTAACTGGTCACGTGGTACAAATCAAGCTCTCTGACTGGACAATTTACAGTTGAGATATAATATTATAAATAACAATTAACAAAAATACTACTTAACTGAGTCGGCAAAATAATGCGTGTAACTAAATTACAAAGGGCTACATCTTTGTGCCTTAAATTTGTACCGAATGTTTTTATACCAATTAGCGTTTCCTAAACAAAAAGATGACAATGGTAAATCTACGTTTTAACCACATAATTATGCTAATTTTCAGGGCATTGAATTATGGTGGTATTGGTATGATCATTGGCCATGAGATTACCCACGGTTTTGATGCTACAGGTTAGTGTTCAGTGGTTGTTATGTCTGGTTCGAAAAATATCAGCTTCTTGCGGCCAGAAATATGAAAATAAATATCATACCGAAACTTGTCTTGACAGTACGGATGGAGCCCCAGGGAGGAGGAGCCACGGTAAACGAGGTTAATAAATGGCTTATTATATAGCTATTTCAAGTTTTTCATATCAAAGTTAATGTGAAAACCTTGGAAATTCTCAGTATCAAAATCAACATCTGGGAAAGCGGTGCAGATACAGAAATAGACGGATGCCAAAATGGACCGGATGCCGTGCGTTGACCAATCAGAACTCAGGATGTTTCAATTAAAACATTTCGTTATCGCTTGTTCCAGATTAAGGTTTAAATTTATTGTTAGGTTTTATCATTTTTTATTGTAAACGAGGAAACGAAATAGAACTTTTAGTATATTTTAAGTACAATCTGTGAATAATAGAAACACCAAAAAAGAAAACCATTATTTAACAATTATTCGCCGAAGGCGAGGTGAATATCTATATATTCACCGATATTCACTGAGCCTGAGGCGAATAATTGTTTTAGTATAAATACACATTTTCGTACTTTTAGGAAAAACATTTTCTTTAAAATTGTTGATTTCCTCGTCTGTCGCATTGACAAATCGGTTGGCAGCCATTTTGAATAAACGCTGTAGGTGATAATCGAGAATTAGTGCGAAGTACCTCGACCAATCAACACACGCGATTTTCTATAATCACCTGTGTATTTATACTAATATAATGTAATAGATCATTTGCAATCACATGACATCGGACGCCTCCAGTTTATTTATATAATCCGTGCCAAAACAAACATGGTGGTCAGCAGTTTGTCAACAGTGCTTGCAGTCAATCAAAAAATAGGTAGCCTGCCTTTTGGAGTCGCTACATTTAAGCGATCAAAATTCGTTAAGATGAAACAAATGAAATAGTTCAATCAGCTTTGAATGGCCTGTGTCGCAAGCGGAAGTAGCTCTTAGACCTAGGAGTTGTTGTTTTGACTCATGGCCATGAGTATCAGATTATAGTCTGGATGAGTTATAAACAAAAACGCGCTACAGAATTGTGTATAAAAATAAACCGAAACGTACGAAGGACAATCCTGTAACGAAATTATAACGAGGGGAGTAGACTAAATCGTAAAATATTGAAAACTGGAAGTAGTCATTGACTCGTATTCTTATAACCTCGTACCCAGGCTCTTTTCAACCCGCCGCGCGGAGCACGATCGGAAATTGCGGCTGGCGACGGGGCCTAATACCCTAACCCTTACCCTAACCTAACCCTAACCCTAATCCAGGCTGACCTGTTTTAGCTGCGCATGCGTAGAACGAATATCTTGCGTGTAAACGTCATCAATACACGGCCGACAGGAGCGAGGACACCCCGAGCTCAAAGTCAAACATCTCCGCTCAAAATCGTCTCTCGACCATAATTCTTCCACGAGCGCATAGCACGAAGGTTGGGCTTGCCATAGAATGCGGTTTGTTGACAACTCGTTGAATTTTCGCGATGTCCAAACCCATTATCCTTCTCTAATTTATCAGTTTCAAATGTCGTCAGAACTCACTTGAGCCAGCACGCACGTGGACTGCGAACTGCCCCATGAATGTGGCCGATTTACTATGACATGGTCACGTGACTATCAAAATTTGATTGTGACAAATTTTGTTTGGGCAGGGGTGGGGTAGAGAGGATTTGACGCTTCCGTTTGAAGAAATTCCATTTGAGAAAATACTTCGATCTTGGATTCAAGAGTTCAGCGTTAAGTGGGTACGATATGATTTCTGATTATGTTCACAAGAAACGGGTGACGTACGAGGGACTGACGGCGTAGTAGCTTCAAATCCTCTCTACCCCACCCCTGCCCAAACAAAATTTGTCACAACCAGATTTTGGTAGTCACGTGACCATGATATAGGGTCTTTTCTCCGCGCGGCTTGTTGAAAAGAGCCTGGGTACGAGGTTGGTATTCTGGTATTCTTATTCCAGCTATATACCACCATTTGCATTCAAGCGTTTAGCGAATAACTAGTTGTTTTCGAGTTTTGAAACAAACGTCCAAAAACAAGTTCTTCCAAGCAAACGCTGCTGTGTGAAAAGAACGATGACAAGTATTGACAACGGAAAATCACACCCCCTATTCGTTATTGATTTGATCTGTCAAACGTATACACATTGCTTTTATAGTAAGCCAATTGACAAACCAAACTCGCTATATGCAAATTGTCAAATAAAAAGCAGCTCCGAACGCATTCGGAGGGCAAAATTGATATCCTTGGCATCAACCAAACGCAAAATAGTCCGAAATCGTTATATGTATGCGAAAACGCATATACAGCAGGAGATGCAGATACTCTGTCGGCTTAACGACAATTCATATATTATCCGATAAGACGATGGTATTAAACGCAACGTACCACGTGACCTGCACATAACAAGATGCACGATGACATGCTGCCTGCCTGGCAGACACAAAAATCAACCAACCAAGATGGCGGACGTGACGTGACGTCATGTCATGTCATGTCAAACTATCTATAGTTGGGCCATTCATAGCCTGGTACCTTGGCTCAATTTCCAAAGAAATGTGGACCAGGTAACCACTGATTACAATCTTGCGTCATTCAGGGCTAAATCCACTTGTACGTCTGCGCATGTCTTGAATGCGCGAAAGTTTCAACCAATAGGAAAGCAGAAATCTTTAGTGGTGACCTGGCCCATATTCTTTGATTTGGTCAGGGTACCAGGCTGGGCCATTCATGGCTAGAAAAATGCAAATGTGAACTGGACTATAAGAACACTTGTTCGCGGGAGCTTGGCGGGCGTGCGTGTGTGGAAGGAGTAGGGAGGGGGGGGGGGGGGTTGTAAAATTGTGAGGGGAAAGAAAGTTGGAAGCCCAAAGAAACCCGTGAAGACGTACAGTGTCGCTAGGACGCAAACTTGAAACAAAATTGGAAAAATTTAAGTCAACAGCCTGTAATATGAAGGATCATGAGGACTGTCGTATTTTCCTTTTGAACAGGAAGTCGATTTGACGAGAAAGGAAATCTCCGTTCATGGTGGAGTAAGGAATCACATAAACATTTTGTGGAGAGATCGCAGTGTTTGATCAAAGAGTATAGCAATGTTACCATATTTGGCAAAAAGGTTGGTAATACACGCCTTGAATTTAGAGATGAAAAATAGGCATGCTAGGCATACATGTGTCAACTGGCATAAATTACGGAGCCTTTATTCAAGTATATGCATACTCAAGTAAGGCCCTCGGCACTGAAAATGTATTAAAGTGTAGACACCTGACCGTAGATCATCGTGTTAAACAGTACGCTTTATTTGATACTCGCTTCATAGCTTTTCTCGCGGAAATACAGAGAAGAGTTGTCCAGTAATGAATCTGTTGAGAAAATTAGTGATATAGTATTAACAAACATTTACCAAAACAGTATATCGAAGCAACACAAATGCAGAATCAAAGATGGCGTTCTAAGGCATACGTTCGGGTCACATGACTTTCACGTACCGAACGAAACGTCGCCAGCCAGCCAGCCAATACATCGTATCATCGTGGCAATGTGTCCATCTGGTCTATATAGACCAGTTGACACAAAAAGCCAGTGGCGATTTGGGTTTGGAATTTGTAATATAGAAGTTGGTGGATGTTTGTAGGACTTTGCGGTCAGTAAGCAGGGCACACCCGTCCCGAAAATAAACCCTCTCGAACATTAAAAAACCACGAGCTAATGTATAATATATTTACAAAATCACCTTTTTTGAAACGCAAAATTTTATTTCAACCGTAAACCCTTTAGAAAATAAGCCCTCCCGAATACAAGCTCCAGAAAAAAATATTCTTTGGAAAAATATAAGCTTTAAGCTTATTTTCGGAAGTCAGTGTATGTGATATTATTTTTTTATTGAGCACATCATTTAGGAAAACATTGCGAAGGTATTATGCCAATATTTGTTTGAGAATAAAATAGAATTGTCAAGGCAATGAATTAGTATAGGTAATCAATCATACGACAGCGGGTGCAATTAGTAAGGGTTAGAGAATGGTCATGTGTGCTCTATGGGATATAATAGAGTCCCGAGAATTAGATAGGCCATTTCGAGGAGCCAAACGCCCCGAGTAGTGGCCTATCTAATTCGAGGGATTCTATATCCCATAGAGCACCAGTGACCATTCCCTAACCGTTTTAGAGAATGGTTGCAACCACGAAGAAGTTTCGATTTCAACTATAAATGTGTTTTTTTTTCGTCTGTCACATTTACCTGAGAATTTACTGTATATAGAGTACAGTAGAGACTCTACTGGATTCATTAGTGACTCTATATAGAGAGTTCACTGTGCTATGACAAAAGAAAACAAAAGATCTTTGCAATGGACTCTATATAAAGCTCACTAATATGTCTAATCTTGATGAATCAAAACACTATGGAATATAGAGGGTTGAAATACTCGATCGAGGTTGGCTGAGTAATTGCACTCGCTATCATATGATTACCTATATATTGCCTTGAAAATAAAATAAAATAAAATAGCATGGTTTCGAGTGCAATTTGGGAAAAAAACATGCACGAGTGAGTTTTCAAAGACTATCAAAATGGCATGAGTCCGAAGGACGAGTGCTATATGAGGTCTTTGAAAAACTCATGAGTGCGTGTGTTTTTTCTTCCAAAATTGCATGATAAATCATGCTATTACTTATTAATAATATACATGAAAATGTTAGCTTCCAGCTACGAAGTGACATATCACTCATTGCTACACTTTTCGAAGCTTCAGTGGTTTAAAACTGCTTCGTTTTCTGCACTAAAACGTCAAACGTTTCAACTCACAGCATCTAACCTCGTGTAGTCTTCTCGTAGGTACTTTAATGACAATAATAAAGCAAAATTCCTTCTGTATTTCATCGAAATTTTCTTCAACAACTCTGTGTTTTGGTCGCCATTTTGGATTTTCTCGTGAAGGAAAAATCATCCTTCAAAATCCGCGTAGGCATTTCATTGGCTTTCCAGAAGTTTCCGACCACTCCTCTAGACCAATTAGGATGCAGTAATTTTGTCATGTATATTATTAGTATATCCTTCTTGAGTTACAGCGTTTTGAATTATATTATTGCTGACGTCAGCATAATTTTCAAATGTCGTTAAAAGTCACTTTGTACACGCAATTCAACGTATAAAGCTTGGTTAAGCTTTAGAAGTGACGTCTAATTGCATTCGACATACAATCTAAAGATTCTGATTGAAACTACACTTTATATGAGCATTTGTTTTTTTTGGCCGCCATATTGTATACCTCGCAGACGCCAATTTGGTACACAAACATGGCGGCCAAAAAACAAATGTTCGTAAAAAGTGTAGTTTCAACCACAATTTTCAGATTGTACATCAGATGCAATTAGACGTCACTTCTAAAGCTTAACTCATTCCTGTCCGGGGGCTTCCCCAGAGGTGAATAAAATTGTCTGGCGTTAGCCGGAATAAAATACTAAAGACCAATTCGGACAAGAAAGAGTTAAAGAGATAGTTTATAACTCATTCCTGTCCGGGGGCTTCCCCAGAGGTGAATAAAATCGTCTGGCGTTAGCCGGAATAAAATACTAAAGACCAATTCGGACATGAAAGAGTTAACCAAGCTTTGTACGTTGAATTGCGTGTACAAAGTGACTTTTAACGACATTTGAAAATTATGCTGATGTCAGCAATAATATAATTCAAAATGCTGTAACTCAGGAAGGAATAGTTGTATCGACTCATAATTTTCCGTAAATACTCGTAATAACGATCTACAAAATATATAAAACAACCAGCTTTGTAAGTTTAATAATTTAGCTTTTAGAATTTTGTGACTCTCAAGTCTTACGTATTTTATTCTGACCAACGCCAGACACAATTTTACTCGTCACTTTTAAAGACTTTTGTTATTTCTTTTATTTAGGTAGACGGCAATCAAACCTTGTCTGAAAATATTGCCGATAACGGTGGTTTAAAATATGCGTTTAGGGTGAGTGAAAACATCTGACTGGAGGATTAAATAACAAGAGTTGAAATTCTTTCTGTTTTATAGTGTCATTACCGTAGTCACATTAATATCTAGGAATATCATAAAAAGATTTCCATTAGTTTAATTTTGAAACACTAAACTTCCAGCGATAGTAAACTAGTTTTCTCATATTTTTTTCAGGCGTACCAAAAGTGGCGTGCGACACACGGCGTAGAAGACAGATTGCCAAGTCTTAATTTCACAAATGATCAACTTTTCTTTATTGGTTTTGCACAGGTAAACATATACTGTAGAGGGGAAGTGTATTAGTCGATAACTAAAATTATTAGAGCCAAGATATTAAGAGAGTTAATATCTTCTATAACCAATGTTCAGATACATCACGTATACTTGCCTCGACACCAAGCCAGATTGCTGAACTGTTTAATTCCTACTTCGCGTCTGTTTTCTTCAAAAATTCACCCAGCGTAGACCAAGAGAAAACCTCCTCTCCACCAGGTCAAATTCTGATGGATTTGGAAATACTGTACCAACAAGCGAGGTACTGGCATTGCTAAAGCAGTTAGATGCAAACAAAGTGTCAGGATCTGACGGTATACCAGCTCGCCTGCTGAAAGAAACAGCTGAGTGATCTTTGCTTGCTGATTAACAAATCTCTTCAACAGGGTATGCTCCCGGAGGATTGGAAACTGGCAAACATTGTACCAGTCTTTAAAAAGGGAAGAAAGAATTTGTAGAAAATTACAGACCCAACTCCCTTCTTCCCATAATTTAATTCCTCGAGCGCTGTGTGCTGGCTGGCAGTAGAGATCATCTATTCAGCCACATCACCGGTGCAGCATGGTTTTCTACCTGGTAGATCCTGTGTTACCCAACTTTCATCAGTTTTGGACTACATTGGCTCGCAACTCGATTTAGGCAAACAAACTGACATAATTTATTTGGACATATATGTCTAAGGCTTTTGATGAAGTCAACCACTCTATTCTGCTTGACAAGTTGCGTCGTTTCAACGTTGTTGGTCCGCTGCATGTTTGGTTTGGTTCCTACTTACGGCGACCTCAAGCAAGCTGCCAGTTACGTCAGGAGTGCCACAAGGCTCCATCTATAGGGACCAATGTTGTTCTTACTATATATGTCAATGACTTACTGGAAGTTGCAAAATCGTCAACAATAATTTGTTTTGCAGATGATACAAAGATTTTAATTTAAGAGAGTAGACTCTACTGTGGACTCGGTCACCTTGCAATCGGATCTGTCTAGTCAGACTAGTGGCTTGGTTGGAATCATCAGGCCTGACATTTAACCGCTCAAAGTGTAAATCTCAGCAAGTTACGCGCAAGAAAAACCCCGTAAATTTTACCTACTCAATCAAAGACTCCAGCCTCAACACCTCCGAATTAGGGAAAGACCTTGGTGTCTGGGTTTCTGGTGACATTAAGCTGGTTTTCCGCTAGGCGACTTTTTTCGCTCGAAGCGACTTTCCTTTGTTCGAATTCAATAGATTTCTGATTAGTTCCAGCTCAGAGCTCATGAGACAAAAGAAAAAGTCGCTTCGCGCGAAAAAAGTCGCTTAGTGGAAAACCGGCTTAACGTGGACCAAGCAGGTGATCAACCTCGTACCCAGGGCCTTCTCTGCTTTCAAAATGGCGAGATGAGAAGACCCTGGGAAAGGCTGCTCACGTGATTCCCAAATACTCCAAGATTCTTGGAGTATTTGGTCACGTGGATAATTTGAGCTTCGTTAAAAATTTACGACATTTGCTGGATAATTCATATTTGTTGCCGTCAATCGCCGAGATGAAGCCAAGGCGACGAACGATCATAAACTGATAAACAGAACCCCGCTTTCAATAGAACTACTGCGGTTTAATACAGATACTGCTACATACATTTAAAATATTCAAATGCTGTTGATTGTTGGAAGTTTATTTACCGTCCAGTATAGCACATTTATGTTTCTTGTCCACACGTTTGGGATTTGTGGAAATTTAATTGTTGAATCTGTCGATTTATACTCAAACGCAATATTCGAATCTGCTGTCCTCGTTGACTTTGAGGTTGTACTTTAATACAAATATTCGATCAACAACAATACTACGATTGGCGAACATTATAGATTAGCACTGTCAGAAGACTTTGGCTTTGTATATTTTTAAACTTTTTAAATTAGATTCGGAAAGTCCAGAAACCGAAATATTAAATACTTCTTGCTTGCATAATAAAGCAAATATGTTGTAGTGTAGACGCTTCTTACTAAAGATGGTCATTAACTGATTTTATAAATTTGTTAAGAGAATGTCTTGTTATTTGTATTGTTTTTGTTATTCTTGGTTGCTTAAATAGTTCGCTGAATAACAAACTATACTTGTTTATCAGTGACTGTACCGCGCCCCCCGGTGCAGTGTGAGTCACTCATCAAAATATTCCAAAATTATTGGTGTCAAGTGACCAGCCTTTGGCAGGGTCTTCTCTCCGCCCCGCCATTTTCAGAAGGCCCTGGGTACGAGGTAGGCAGGTGATCGTGCAGTGCAGAAAGGCCAACAAACTTGTGGGATTTGTACGTCGGTCATCCAGTGAGATCCAAAGCACATGTACACTTCGCACGCTCTACCTGGCTCTGGTGCGCCCTCACTTTGGGTATGCAACTCAAGTGTGGTCACCGCAATCCATTGAACTGATGAAACGTACGGAAAGAGTACAAAGACGTGCCACCAAATTTATTCTCAAACTTCCATTCCGCACAGAAACATCTTATAAAGAGGGACTACAACTTGCAAAACTACTACCAATCTGCTACTGGCATGAATATATTTAGACTTAATTTTTTTTTTCAACGGAATGACTCATATAAACGGTGCCAATCTACCTTCTCTTAGAAACACAGACAGAACTACCAGATCCTCCAATAACGCCGATGTAATGACTTACTTTTCTTGAAAAACAGTAACCTAACAGCGCTCCTTTTTCGTTAGATCTTGCAGAAAATTCTCAGTTTAAACTCTTTTAAAAACCTGTTGCTGGAGTAGTATTTTTGCGCAGTAACAAACGTTTATGACGAGGACGAACCCAGGACATGGAAACCCATCTGTCCAAAGTGCAACGCTGTCCGTGGTCTTGACCATATCCCTTCTTGTTGTTTTTCATTGTTTTTCTGAGTTTTATTCTCGTCTGTTAACACCGAACTGGTTTTTGCTTTCTGTTGTTTTTGTTTTAAAATTTCTGGTTTTTTGTTGTGTTTTTTTTTATAGTTGTTTTCGTTTGTTTGTTATTATCACTATTTTTGAGGGATCACAGTAATTGGCGTCAACTAAGCTGTTGTGTCACCCCTGCCTGTAATTTTCTTTTTGGCAAAATTTAATAAATAAGTAAATAAGAGTTGAGTTGATTTTCAAGTGCATATGATCTGAAACTTTTTATCCGATACGAAAAGACAAATACTTTATCTATTAGAACCTTGTTGTTAAGCCTTATTTTTTTCTCTTATGATAGTCATGGTGCGCTAAATATACAAAAGAAGAAATCAAAATTTTGATGGAATTCGACACACATTCACTGAGTCCAGTCAGGTAAGTGTTATATCTTCCCTTGTAATACTTGTCATCAGAGTCAAAATGACGTGACTTAAGATGACGTGACTGCAGATGACCTCACGTGACATCAGATAACACTGGCTTAACATAGAAAAACATTGGTCGTTTTACCGTTATAATATTTTCTGCCCTTTTGGGATTAGATCATAGAAATAATAGGCCTAGAATGCGGGCTCTGCCACGTGACAGGTGTCCAATTGAAATTTTATTTTGCCCTTATAAATCCGCCATTTTGAATTTTGCAAGGACTTGAGATATATATATAAAATTTTGTATTGTTCTAATAATTTCAAAATTATACTTCGATCAACTCACCGCAATTACAAAAAGCAACAAAAAGATACCCTCATGCAAAACTTGAAACTCAGAAATTGTCTGTATCAAAGCCTGTTTAAAATAAAATAAAATAATCAGTACGTAATGGAAACTACGAGAAAAGCTTTAAAAAAACACGGATTCAAGATGTCAATATTTGTAAACCATTCGTAAAGGCCGCTATCGTCGCCATGTCTACATCCAGAGTTTGATGTTCGAAATGTTTTGGCGAAGGATATTGCACATTTTGAATGTCGCAAAATGTTTTAGCGAAGGATATTGCACATTTTGAATGTCACAAAACTGCCAAAATGGGAACGTTGAGGGAATCATCACATGCCTGAAAAGTCCTAGGGCGAGTTCCTTTTGCCCTTATAAATCGACCATTTGTGGAGTCACTTTTTTGACTGACGACAGATAGGAGCCCGCATTCTAGGTATATTATTTCTATGGATTAGACCTTGGACTAAGTCCATCTCTTCCATACCGAAAAATGTGTCCCCTTCTCTTTAAGTTGTAAAAAGCTGTTTGTTTTGATTTTATCCTTAATAATTTTTCTCCAGATAAGTAAGATATACCAGTGCACTAGTCTTTGCCGGCTTTAAACATCCACAATGCCACATACAGGAAAACATTCTTTTGCTTTTGCAATTACATAATTTGTCGGCATATTTTCCGGTCTTTATCGCAATATTCGGCTTTTTCAGTGGTTTCAAGTCATTTTATAATGTTACCTCTCCTCGCTGCCATATCTCTTCTTATCTTTCTTCCCATGATGTTTAAGATGTACGTTTTAGCTGTAAACCGATTTTTCTCGCAAATATTCGTTGAAAAATATTTTCGTACAGTAATTCCACCGAACCGCTTAGACTTTGCTTACGTAACTTTGACTTTATTGTACCTTCTCTGCAAACGTATCCTTCCGACAAGTCTTAAGGGAGCTTAAGCAAGTAGGACGACAACGGCAATCTAAACCAGTAACGAGCAGAAACCACGAATCCATGTACATACATAGTATTGAATACTTAAAGTATGTTTTCCGACATTTAAAAGCTTTAGAGTTCGATTTTGTCGCATAGTTTGAATTGAAACTCATGCAGCTACAGGTTTTGCCGTTTCATGAGTTAACGTCGTCTTGAAGACGTAAAAATTATCTGAATAGCGTTGTATATAGAACGGGGGCGGCGTTAGGATTACTCTTGGGACTCAAAATTATTCATTTTCTTTGTTGTGTGAGAAAAATTAATAATTGCTGCCGACCGAAGGGAGGCAGTACACTAATCTTGCTCTTGCGGGGTTTTCGTGCCCAGACTTCTTCGCGGAACTATGTATAGCACTCGACGATAAAACTCGATTCTTTCATGTTTCAATGTTTGTCCACAGATTTATGACGTTTTATGACGTAGGGTTTTCCTAATCACGTGTTCGTTTGTTCGGAACTCGCCAAACGTCATGCGTGAAGACTGAAGAGCTTCGTTTCGAATCGTTACTTGTGACACACAGTTGTGCTTTGCCTTGGTTGTCCTTCCGAATTTTAACTTCGATTTCAGTCAAGAAAGATTCTCTTGTCAAGGTAAGGCGACTAGTTTCAATTATCAGCACATTTGCAAAGAGTCAAAAGGGATTTAACGGCTTTTATCTTCTATTTTTATGGATTTTTGAACTGGCCATGCCACGAGTCAAGCCGACGTGCTGGTCAAATGTTCAGTGTTCTCGTTACGAGAACGTTCACTTATCAACTGTCCTTTTATACAATTTCAGGGAGGAGAGATTATCTTGTCGAGGTAAGATATCAATTTCTACAACTGACAACAAACTGTTTTTTGGTAGGAGATTTTACAGTTGTTTTCTTCTATCTTTAGGTGTATATTGCCAATATTGGTGTGGGTTCATTGTGTTGTGCTGATCAGCATTCTGATCAGGATCAGACGCTACTATACTATATGCGTGTGTGTATTTTGACTTATACAAATTCTGCAAAATAATCTGATGGGCTCAATGGTACATTGCTCTATAATTTTATTATAGCTCTAGATTTGTCAAAACATATTAAGCACTTGGAATTGCATTGACAGTTTTGCCACAGCATTAGAGCAAGAGACATGATTATTTAATATTTGTATGTTAATTGTGATATCAAGTCAAGCGATAAGTTATAGTAATTTGTAGTTTTCAATTATATAATTAAAAAATATAGAAGAGATGTGTAAATACTCTGGCTATTGTAATTAATTTTACATTTTTGGACTTCCCAGTCTTCTTCGCAGGTAATTCTGTGGGCTCTTATGGTGAAAAGGTGAGAAAAAATTGGATGGAGTGGGCAATCTTGGGTGGAGCGGGCAATCTCGGGTGGAGTGGGGAATCTTGGGTGGAGTGGACCGGCCATCTTGGGTGGAGTGGGTAATCTTCGGTGGAGTGGGCATTTTGGGTGGAGTGGGCAATCTCGGGTGGAGTGGGCAATATCGGATGGAGTGGGCAATGTCAGGTGGAGTGGGAAATCTTGGGTGGAGTGGGCAATCTTAGATGGTGTGGGTAATCTTGGGTAGAGGGGACAGTCTTGAGTGGTGTGAGCAATCTTGGGTGGTGTGGGTAATCTTGGGTGGAGTGGGCAAGAGGGGTGCCACATTGGTCACGGACTGCAGATATTTACCTGTGGAGTAGGCTAAAGGTTTTGTCCCTTTCGAGGCAGCACTTCACTTGCGGTAGTAACTTCTAGTAATAATAATAAGCTTTATTTCAACAGGTAACACTATCAGTTAAAAACTGTTCTCCCTAGTGGCCCTGAAACTAATCAACTAGAAAATTATTTACATAAATTGATATATTATACAGTGTGTATAAAAAAAACAGGAACCCTTAGAAAATTAATTAGTATTCTTTTCAAACAACCTATTGTAGTAGTTCAGTTATGCTCCTTCATGCGGTTAGACGTTATCTTAATTTCCCAGGTGTATAAGACCGTGTTTTTTACGCATCCGTGGCTTCAGAGAAGTGTTTAAGGTTTTCAAACTAGGGTTCCGGGTTTTTTTATATACACTGTAAATTACATAGTGTATTACAACTGTTAAAAAGTTAAGATAAACTGTTAAAAGGTTAAGATACAAAATAAGTTATTATATCTATGTACTAAAAAGATCTACCTAAGAAATGTATATATAAAACAGAGTTTGGATTATAAACTAAGTTTTACTCATCAACACATTTTTAAAAGACCTCAAGTTATCAGCGTTTCTGGTACTCATTGGTAGGAAGTTCCAGATCGAAGTTGTTGAATATTTAAATGATCTCTTTAATTGATTTGTTCTAGGCTTAGGTAGAATAAAATCTTCTTTTTTTCTGGTATTATATCTGTGTCTTTCCACGTACTTCGTGAGATCCATATTTATTCCTTCAATGTCACAATGTAAATATTTGTACATTAAGATAGCTTTATGATTTTGTCTTCTATCACTCAGAGGAATCCACCCCAATTGGTGTAGGGCTATGTTGGAAGGTGTAGTGGAATTTACTCCAAGGATTAATCTTGCGGCCTGGTTCTGTAAACCCTGTAGTTTTGTTGCTGACGTGGTACCACAGCTATCCCGGACAACTCCACAATAATCAAATACAGGACTTATGGTTGTGTTGTAGACAAGTTTAGCTGTTGATTTTGAGAGGAAAAGGCATTATGCGTTTGAGTATATCAATCCTTGACGAGGCCTTCTTGCATATATAGTTTATCGATGTGTGGTGACCAGGACAAATTAGGATCAATAATGACTCCTAGGTATTTGTAAGTCTCAACTCTTTTAATAGGGACATCATCAAGGAATAGAGCAATAGGTTCACAGTAGCTATCTTATTTTTTGTGAAGTTCCTATAACCATGAATTCGGTTTTCGTTACATTAATAGCTAGACCGTTTGCGTGGATCCAGTTGGAGATTCTAGCTAGGTCAGAGTTCAGTTTTCCTTCAATTTCGTTGGCATCGGTTCCACTGCAATAAATTGCGGTGTCATCTGGAAACATACTTATTTTGCTCTCACTTATGCAATCGGGTAATTCGTTTACATAGACCAAAAACAATAAAGGTCCTAGCGCAGAACCTTGTGGAACACCTGGGTATATAGACTAAGTGAATGACAGTTCTCCATATAAAATACACATTGTTTGCGGTTGTCCAAGTATGAGATGAACCAGTCGAGACTTTTGCCACTTACTCCAAAGGCCTGAAGTTTTTCAATCAAAATGGAGTGTTTCACGGTGTCGAAAGCTTTCGCTAAATCGAGGAAAACGACACCTGATATCAAACTTTCGTCCATATTAGAACACCAATGGTCGGTGACTTTTTTCAAAGCTGAATGTGTTGATCTCTTTGGACGAAAACCTTGCTGATTTGGGTGAAGTAAGTTATTTTGAGTTAGATGTTGATGGAGTTGTTTGTATTTCTTTCTCCAGGATGAGTCGCCGATCTTGGCCACTACTGGGAGTATAGAGATGGGGCGATAGTTGTCGACCACATTTCTGGCACCGGACTTGTATATTGATAATACCTTTGCTATTTTCCACCCGCCGGGGAATACACCATGCAGTCGTAATTGATAAATTAAATATAAAAGTTAACGAAGGGGCTAATTTATCCGCTGCCACTTTGAGAAATCGACCGTGTATATTATCCAAACCGGCAGCTTTCTTTGTATTCAAGCTCTTCCATTTTTTACATATGGAGTCAATTTCAATGGTTTTGAATTGAAAGGACGGTGGTGGGTCAGTAAAGTGAATGGTATGTGAAATACTAGTTATTGTCCTGTTGACTGTAGAGCCAATTGTCGTAAAGAACTTGTTGAAATGTTCCGCTATAATTGACGGCGATGTAATCGTTTTGTTTTCTACTTCGAGTGAGTTTGGTGGGGCTCTGGAGGACTTTGGAAGAATCTTCTTTAGCGTTTTCCATATACCTTTGGGATTATTGCGTCTTCTACCAGTTTGGATTTATAATAGCTTTCTTTGCATTGCTTAATATTTCCGGTTAGCTTGTTTCTTGCTTGTTTGTGTGCTTGCCAATCTGTGGATGATTTCGTTGTTATGGCTTTCTTGTGGAGATAGTCCTGTTGACGCATAAGAGCTTTTGTTTCATCGGTCATCCAGGGGCATTCTTCTCCTCGAACTTTTCTTGTTGTTAAGCCTAGTTTACACGGGCAAGTTTTCTTTGGCAATGTTCAACTTGACAAGTTTTATTTGCCCGTGTGTATGTGGAAACATGACAAGTTTTGCCTTGACAAGTCTCCCTTTTGAAAAGCTGGCATGCTAGCTTTTCAACAAGGAGACTTGTCAAGGAAAAACTTGTCAAGGAAAAATTGCTCGTGTAAACTAGGCTTTATTACATGTGAATGAGAATCACATACATCACTGACAATATCTTTCCAATAAGACCAAGCGAGATCAGGATCATCGAATGATTCTACAACATGTAACGGGGCGTGGTGTTTAAATCTTCGAGGAACTGTTGATCATTAAAACGATTGAAATTCCTAAAACTAATTGTTCGTGGGGGTTTCTTGACTGGTCTAGCTTGATGAACAATGTAAACAAGAGAATGATGGCTAATACTCATATGTAATACACCGTTTTCGCCGATCTTCTCTGGGTGCGAAGACATTATAATGTCAATTAAACTTTCTGTTGTTTCGGTTATTCGGGTAGAATTAGTAATTAATTGAGACATAAACCGAGTCATCATGGATTTAAGCTTTCTTGTTTGGGGTAGGTTGCGGTGAAGGTCACTGTTTAAATCGCCTAATACCAAATATTCTGATCCTCCATCTATCATCGACAACTGAGATCCAAAGTTGTTGAAAAAGGTTTCGTCGGTTGGTGGTCGGTACACTGAGGCAATAAGAACAGGTTTGGAGTGTGGGATTCTCAGTTCGAACAAAAGAGCTTCCACGTTGTTGTTTTCCAGATCAGGTCTGCGTTTATATGCAAATTTGGTGTTAATATATGCCGCAACACCGCCGCCGTTGCCATTTTGCCTGTCTTTTCTAACCAAAAAATAACCTATTTCAAATTCGCTATCGGTCAGTTCATCGGAAAGCCATATGTTTCACTTATAGTCAAGACGTCCATCGCTTGGTTTCCCATAAAGATTCTTAGTTGGTCGAGAGCTGATCAAAGACCTCTGACGTTAAGATGTGCCAGTGAAAGTCTACGCGTTCTAGACTTCGTAAATATAAACGTATGGTTACTTGATGGGCTTGTAGAATCAATATTAGTCGTTGTTGTTGCCATTGGTCCAGGGTTCGGTGAAATATCTCCTGAAAGCAACAAGATATTGAACGGGAGTTGTATTTTCTTAAGCTCCCTACTCTCCCCTCTCTGCAAACGTATACATGCACCCTTCCGACAAATGTTCCTTACTCTGCAAACGTACCCTCCCGACAAAAAAACCCTCTCGGCGAACATCTTTAGAAAGTTTCTTCTGTGCTACTTGTTACTCGGGCGACCTGTGGTCGGCCGAGTCTAGGTTTAGGCGGGGTTTTTTTGGGGGTTCCACCAAATGCCAAAATTGCGCAATACTTCCCATATATGGAGGTGAGACTTCGAGTCTCTGATCACTTCGAAAATTGAACGACAATCATGTTCCTTTCTGTGGTTGTGTCAAGCACATCACTGATCAACCATATAAGCAATTTACTTGGAAAAGCTACCAACACTTTGGCCAAAGGCGAAGCTGGTTTAAAAGAAAGAACTCGCAAAATCGAGCACGGATTGCCATGGAACATCAACAGCGTAAAGCATAAGAAAGATGCCTCGTTGGAAGCGATTTCGAAACCGGAGTTGTTGTGTCATTGAATCACAGTGAAACGTTTATTTAAGACTTCCAAATATGCAAACTATCGATATTAACAAACACAAAGAAGGTTAGTTCATGAAGACAGAAATGGACGATCGAGTTGCGAAAGCCACGGGAATACACATGCTTTGCTTACATCAAGTTGACCTGAAGAAGTACAAGAAACAAACGCCACAGTACATCAAAAAACGTATATACTATTTACTGAGTAATAACAACTACAAAACACCGGCAATAATAACTGAATACATTTTGAGCTATTTGTATGTCTAGATTTCATGTAGGTGTCGTATTACATTTGACAGTGATTTGGAAACGTGTGTTTCAAACGTGCGTTTCAAAACATGTTTAAATATTTTCTGGTTGCTCCATATAAACAAATTTTATATCAAAATGATCGCTTGAATGTCCTGAATCCAGCACTGTATGTTTTGTTACTGAAAGATTTAGATCGCCGTTGTTATTCGGGAAAACGAACTTGTTTACATGCATCAGCCAACATAAAGCACCCTGTCCTTCTTATATGAACTTGTTTTCATGTTGGAAATTCAAAATAATTTTTACTTTAAAACGAGGTGATAAAGGCTATTTGATATGCACCTTAAAGAATTTTAAAATGTTTGCCATTTTGGAATAAGGTCTATTGTCGTAATTTTAAATTTTACAGATCTACATTGCATAACTTATCATTGCATCTGAAATTTATGTACATTTAAACAAATGTTTGTGTGCACTGGTTCCGTGCACCCTGATTGGGCCAGGGTACGAGGCTAGGGCTATGGCATTCCCAATCTCGTCCCTGGGGCCTGCATTCCCCGCCTGGGGGGTGGGGGGCTCTGGGATAATCCGTTCATGCCATCATGATCACAGGATTCTTGTTGTCTGGAAGAAGAGTAGTCATGTTCATCAGCCAATGAAATATCGATGTGAAACAGATTGTCCCAGAGTCTCTCGTTTCCCGAGTGGGGGTGTGGGCTCAGATCAGCAGGTTGCCACAATCACTCAGTAGCCCGAGTGTACGCCTAAGCAGGCGTCTTGTTACAATTTATTTATCTTATGCTTTCTATTTCTAGAGTTCGTGTTACACTTCACAACTTTCCCGAATTCAGTAAAGCATTTGGATGCAAGCAATCCAAGAAAACGTGCACGGTTTGGTAACATGGTTTTGTCTACAGTGTAGTTTATACAACACAATCTTTTTATAGTGTCATTTGGTCCAAATGAGAGGATTTATAGATTAAATATGTGCGTGAGAACATGACGTTTTAAAATCTACCAATGTTCAACATTAAATGTTTGACAACAAACTTACCTAGACTTAGCTAGAGTACTTTCGTTCTTATTGAAATTTTTTGCTAACTAAAGATGTTTTGTTTAGTAAAGCAACAACAGTTATTTTTGTATTGTGTTTCACAATTTCCCATTTGTTTATTAAAAGATGTTCGTCTTGGAATCGTCATGCAGAATTTTGTCCAAATTCAGCGAGACACTTCTTGTAAGTTCTTTTTGTGTCTGTATATAAAACGCAACACTTATTTGTACTAACTGACCTCATTATTCATGCTAAAAAAACTCACAGTGGAACAAGTTGAGTTTTCCAAAGTTAAAGTTTTTTGTTTTTACTTTTCCGACTACAACTTTCTGTTATTAACACAGTATTTATGACATAAAGTCGGAGTTTGTTAAACTACCTATCAGACGAAAATTAATTCTGGCTTATTTGAAAGTGTTCTTTGGTTTGATAATAGCAAGGACATAGACCACTTTCATAATAGCGACTAATTTGAAATTTTGAATATTCTTCTATGTTCATTTTAATAATAAGCTTTTCTAGCCTCGTTTGTGTGTCTGCAATTCAAAAACATCTTTGCTTCATAACGAGGCCAAAAAGCTCATTTAAGATGAGCATAAAAGAATATTTCAAGTGTCGGCCATTGTGAAAGTAGTCCATGTAACTTTAGATTCTCCACGATAAGTCATATCCCGTGATCAAACAAACTAAAATATCAACAACAAAGCAAGGAAATGAAAAAGTGCAAAAGGTGTTACTCTGTCATTTTAAATATTCTTTCAAATAAGACAGATTTAATTTTCGTTTTATTTTGCTAGCTACATGTATTGTCAAAACCCATGAAGATTGACCGCTCATATTTCATTATTTAAATTGTCATAAAAAATAATTGAATTGCCCATCAACAAATAAAGGGTTGTTGTAAACGTCTACAAATTGAGATCCCTATATACTCTGTGATTGGATGGTCTATAATTGCCATGATATAATATTTCATTGATTCATTGGCAAACCGCGGAGCTGACAGCTATAAGTTCTAGAATCTAGAATCTAGATGTTGAGTTTACGGAGGGTGAAAACACCTCAAAACACAGGAATGACCAACTTCAACAACTCTACTCACCTGTGTCCAACTCGCGAGAATGGGGTCATGCACTAACTTGGCTTCCCTTATCCAATCACTGTGATCCAATCCTTGACGCTCAAACGAAGAAAAATTTATGGACGACTCGCAGTCAACCTGAGATACTATTGCTGGGTTGCAGGTTACGTCATGGCGGCCATGTTGGTTGGTAGGTGCAAAAGAATATTATTAGATGGAATAGATGCTATTGTACCTACCAACCAACATGGCTGCTGTGTCTTTGTCCTCTAAATTTCAGGGGATTGATTGCAACCCACCAATAAGGACTTTAAGATGCTGGAGGACGACGAAGCACTGACCTCTATGACTATATGACTGGATTGCGTGATCCTATTACTTTTGAGTTGGGAAAAGTGTGACCATTTTCAATTTCAAAATGCCGGCATTTATAGGTCCTTCTGGTCGCTGACCGATACGCAAGGACCGGACTGTTGAAACTTGTCGTTGCTCGTTATAGGTATAGTCCGGTAAACGCAGAGATTTCCATCGTTCTGTCTATTTTCCCGTCCTTAAAACACGAAAGCCGGACGATAAACTACCAGACGGTCCAGACTGGGATAGTGGAAGACCGTCAAAATCCGTCAGTCAGAAGCCCTTCGTCTTCTAAAATGATGACTTTATCGAGTTATAACGACACTTGGAAAAGGTTAATTGATTAAAGACACTCTAAGGAGAACTCGGCTACGCCTCGCTTCTTTACGATTTTCTCGTGTGCTTCATCGCTTGCCCTTCTTACAGTAATAGAGCTGGCGACATAAAACAAAATGTTTGTAGAACTTCCATATATTAATTGTTTATTTTATTGCTGATTATTTGTGCCGCGTACACCCGCGACATCTACAACCCTACAGCAATAATTGTCTAGTAATTAATTGTGTTGTAGTTCAGAGCTACAATAAGACTACTTATCATGAAAATGGTAAATGTCCCGAGTCGCTCAGCAAAAACGTAAACTGATATTTTGTTTATACAAACTCGAAATCATGTTCTACTGATATTCCTATTTGGTCAAACAATTAATTCAGTACGCCTTTTCAGTCTTGGTTCCACAATTAACAATGACCAATTGCTGCCACAGTGAGCAAGCCTGAAGCGAGCGAGCAATGCAACAGGCCTAAATAACGTAGTAGGGCTTTTTTCAAATCTTTCATTAGCGCATTGCATTGTGGTTGAAAATGAAACTGACCACAATGCAATGTGTTTATTAAACTTAATCGTCGAACTTTAGCCAATTTCAATTGTGGGAAGTTGAACTTCATTAATTTTTACTTTGGTGAAACATTGCCATGTGCATTAATCCCATCCATTTATTACCTCGGTGAGTTATATCTTGACAGCACTGCAAGTTCAGGGGGCCGTTCTGGGTATGTGCAAGCTGACCTGAGAAGTGACTCACTTTTGGGGGAAATGGTTGGTAAATTGGTATAGGCCATGCAGTTAAAACCAAATTGGTCGGTAAATTTAGGATTTAAAACCTTAAAATATATAAACCTGCCTGGGTTTCATTGGTAAATCATGGTTTTTGCTAGTTAATTTTGCTCCCCCCCCCCCCCATCAAAATGTCCTTGGCACACCACTACACAAGACTATTATCGATGAATGTTCGTTTTTCCTTTGGTTAATTATTATCAAAGTCTTGTTACTTCTTCAAGGTGACAAAAGTCACTTACTGTGGAAATTTTTTAAATCTCATACTTTCTAGAATTCTATTTTATTTTATTCTACTTATGCTAACTTAATTTTGACAATTTAGCACTATATAGTAACAAATTGACAAGAAGTTGTAATAATAACATAGACATGCTAAAATGCATAACTGCATTGTTAAATAAATAAAACAAGTAGTATAAAATACTTATCTTCACAGAAAGACCTGACTAAACTGTTTAGACGAAGATGAAGCCTATGCTATATATTACCTATACTAACATAGCTCTTGAATAATTTTGCCTACTATATCATTAACACCTAATCGCACAAGTTCTCGTAAATTAATGTTTAATTTCACAAGTGTTTACAAAATCTTGCAAATTACATTTGAAAACACTCGTGAAACTAAACCTTAATTTGCCTCGGCCCCATGCGATTTCCCATAAGTTGCAATTGGTCATGGTTTCGAGTGCAATTTGGAAAAAAAAAACATGCATGCACGAGTGAGTTTTTCAAAGACTATGCGGTACTTCCTACCACTACTCAAGAAAATTTACTTAAACACTAAGAATCTTCTAGTTTTCTTGCAGGCGCTTTACTTGACAATAATAAGGATTATTATATGGCAGCAGCGCTGAGCGGTCCGAATACGGAAATCCTGTAATTTGATTGGTTCATAAGCGGTCGGATATTTCCCGTATCCGCCCGCTCAGAGCGGAAGCTGCCGTTCGGGACCGTAAGTTAATTTTATAAACAAAATGGCAGTCATGTCAGTATATCGGCAACAAGATGGATTATAATTTTAGAACTACTCATTGTTGAAATATATCGTGCAGGTATGTTGTTAGAAATTTTATAAGCTTTCATTTGATGTATAGTTCGAGTTTCCACGTTTTGTGAACGTTTTTAAAATGTCCAAAACGTTCGTAACATTGTTCGTAATAATATAACATTTACTTCTCACAAGTATTAGAATTTCGGATGATTTTTTATTCAACTACTTAACGTACGATCTTGAGCAATATGTCAAACAAAAGCAATTGAAAAATACTATTTGGGGTAGAAAGTTCAGGATTCTAACTCAACGGAAAGTACTTTAAAAATGGGAAAATGTCTGCCATTTTCGTTTAGTTCGCAAGAAAGATAGATCGAATTTTCACAGAACGTTCACAACATTTATGGCCATATAATAAACTACTTATTGACCTCGCTTGTTCGGTCTGTACTAGTGAAATATCGGACCTCTGTTTTTTGCACAGACCTCAACTCGCTGCGCTCGTCTCGGTCCGTACTAAAAAAACATCGGTCCGATATTTTACTAGTACAGACCTCACGCTCGGTCAATAAGTAGTTAATAATTAGCTTCAAATTTGAACCAGTGAACTCTATATATACCAACACCACTGCCAAACGTTTTGCGCATATGTGACGTCCAAGCTCGGAAAAAGAGCGGGAAAACACTGAAATATTTGTACTGGCCCGAGAGTCCGACACAAAAGTTAAAATTATAAGCATACTATGAAAAAGAGATCTATATAAGGTAGGTAATTTGTGCATGGCTTCCTTGTCAATATTGTAACATATTCTGAATTTACCCCTGAATTTAACCCGTAATTTTCTTTACCCTTTTTATAAAACACAAATGAATAGTCGAATCTTACTTAGTCTTCACTGTCTTCTGCAATGTTTACTCAGCGAATTCACGCGTGCGCAAACGTTTGGCAGCGGTGTTATATATGGAAGGCCGACTCCATTCAATTACAGTCTGGACGAATAAGTGAGGCAAAAAATGGCGGACATGGGGAATTTTTGTACGTCAGTTGCAGGCCGTACGCGGTCAACTTGGATGTCAGTCTTAGTCTTTTTTCTCGCGGCCGATGCTGCCTCCTCCGCAGGTCCTCGTTGCAGGCAGCGGCCGATGCACGTTTGTCGAGCTGTGCCCCCCCTTTTTTGGGGGGGGGGGGGGCAGAATATGTTTGCCCCCCACCCCACCCTTTTTTTTAACAAGGCCAGTAATAAAGTTATGATTAACAAAATCACTAACCCCAGCTAACCCACGACTTTTAATAAAGATATAATAAAGAAATTTGAATGTAGATATTCAATGTCCAGAAAAGTGTTGTCTTTTGAGTATTTTATGACGTTTTTGGACCTTTAGAATTCTATAAATCCTTGTCCTAAAATGCAGGAAATGGAATTTCAGAGCTAGATTTCAAAATTTCCCGGGGGAGCATGCCCCTGGATCCCCCTAAAAATGTTGGGCCCCCCACTTTTACGAAAGAGCAATGAACCGAAAGCCAAGTTCTTAACAAATATATACTGGTGGCAATTTTGGAGGGATCGAGCGGTTTTTCTGGATTTTACGGAGCTTCAAATGAAGGCATCCGAACTATTAGAGAGCTTAAACAAATACAACGCGAACGTCAAGGTCAACGTCCTTAATACAATAGAATTTTCTTCACACAACAAAGGAGATAAATAATTTTTAGTCCCAACGCCGTTCTAGTTCTACATACATTCTTTTCACGTCTTTAAGGCGGTTTTCCACTAGGCGAGAAATGTCGCGCGAAGCCACATTTTCTTTTGTCTCGCAAGCACTCGAGTGGAACTAATTAGCCAAGACAAAAGAAAAATGTTGAGTCGGTCGACAAATGTCGCCTAGTGGAAAACCGCCTTTAAGCCTGGTTTTCATATGTCGCCGATCGTCGGCGATTTGTGATTTAGATGCATGTTAAAACGGGAAGTGCAGCAGCATGTTAAGTAATAAAGAACAATGCACAAAAGCAGTGCTTTTATTCTTTTACTTAACATGCATCGAAATCATGGGTCGGCGACGATCGGCGACATATGAGAACCAGGCTTAAAGGCAGTTTTCCACTAGGCGAAAAATGTCGCGCGAAGCGAAGATCTTCGGCGTGAATTTCAAAAGTGCTCGGTGCCATACACCTATACAAGTCAGTGGGTGGTGCCGGCGCCAGCGTGAGTCTTGACCTCCCTTGGCGCAGCACCTGAACACGTGGCTTTTCTTCGGCGCGGGGTTGACATGGAATGCACCCAGGCTCGAGTGGAACTAATTAGCCAAACAAAAGAAAAATATCGAGTCGGTCGACAAATGTCGCCTAGTGGAAAACCGCGTTAAGGACAACAATTATTGTTGATTACCCCATGAAACGGCGATCTCCGTAGTTAAGTTTGACTTCAAAATATGCAACGAAATTCTTTAGGACTAGCTCTATAAGGTTTTGGATGTCGAAAAACATACTTTAAGTATTCAATACTACGTAGATCTATGTACTAGGAAATGATTCGTGGCTTCTGCCAGATACTGAACTTTACATTGCCGTCGTCGTCCTAGCTGGCTTAAGTTTCCGGTCCTATATTCTCTGTCAATCAGGTATAAAACGGTTAATTGACCGTGAGTGGGACTCACCGAAATATATAGCTAAAACCCGACTCGGAAAGTCACAACCATCAGCAAATACAAAGCAGAAACAAAAATATAAGAACAACATACGCAGTCCATCCCCCAAAGCAGGGGCTCTGGACTGTTCTACATGAGGACACCTACAATATTTTAGCAAATTTTAAACAAATCGATAATTATGGCATTCTGCGAGACGCAGGACATGCACCTACAACTTTGAAAAGCTTCCAGAGCCTCTGCCCCAAAGCAAATGATAACACTGCTCCCGAGAGGGTGTACGTTTGGGCAGACTGACATCCAAGATGACCGCCAAAAATCCCCCATTGCCGCCATGTTTTGCCTCACTTTTTTAATGGCTGTCAGCCTGAGTTCACTGATTTGAACGAAATGTTTTCTTTATTCCAAATGTTGGCCACCATCTTTGTTTATTTCGTGCAGGAAGAGCCTGTGTGAGAATGGTAAATGTCATCCGCCAAAATCATGCTGTAGAACGTGATTGGCTCTTCAATTTTTATTGTTTTTGATTGGTTCATTGGCTTGAAAAATTTGCACTATTTTCCTTTTTTCTGCACTGTAACTTAAACTGTGCATGCACTGCTCTTAGCCAATCAAAATTGAGAAATTTTTTCATGTATATTATTATGTCCAGAAGATGTCGAAGTACATTTATCTTAATAGTGTAACAAAAGTAGCGTGCCGCGTAGACAGTGTAGAAACAACAATCGAAATATAGTAAGGTTAGATATACTGCTGAAACAGAGAACGTAGGAGTCTAACGTTTCGAGCGAAGGCCCTTCGTCAGAGAGAAACGTTTCTCTCTGACGAAGGCCCTTCGCTCGAAACGTTACGTTCTCTGTTTCGGCAGTATATCTAACCTTACTATATTTCGATACATGTATCTTATCACGGTCGGTGCTCGGCAACATTCCGATTTTCCTCGCTCTATCCGCTGTACCTGTTGCTTTCTTTTTGGAAACACAGGCAAAAGTTCGTAATAGTTTACTCCTTCAATAGTTTAAATTACCTTATTATACGAAATTAACGATGCACTAAATTATCGTGACTTAATGTAGGACTTTTAAAATCTATTTATAGTAACGCGAATCTGGTCTCCATGGTAAACACCGTTAATTAAATTAACGCGATTTGGAAAAATAAAAACAAAACTCAACAGCAATTCTATACGAATTTACATTGTTACATCAAAATGTTATGGTAATGACTACCGGTAATGTCTTTAGGCATATGGGTCTAAAGATGGGGCAAATCCAGTACTTCTATTAAATGCATGATGGAGAGATTATTGAATCCGATAGTGATAGTGACGGCCGTGAAGAGGACAACTGATATTTTTTCTTACCGACCTTGGTATACTGTATTTTTGTTGAAGAGAGTTGGTTTTATTAAAACAAATCAAGGACTTGAAATTTACGATGACACAAATTAATGTAAATTAAATTAACGCGAAATTTTAAAATTCGCGTTAATTTAGTACAACGTTAATTTCCTATATTAATTAAATTACGAAAAGATGCCCTCTTTATTAGCCAATCATATTCAAGTAATTTTGCCCTGTATAAACCGTGAAACACGTGGCAAAATCGGAAGCTTCATGTCTCGCTTGAATACGCTCAAATGATAGTATCATAATAGAACATGAAGGACTGAAATAATATATTCGTCAGTACAAACACAATACTTATCTTGATAGCAATACTTGGCCAAACTCTCAAAATTCCTTTCGGACAAACCATGTTTATAAATTTTCACACTTCCATGCTCATAGGGATAATAGAGGGTATAGGCGAGGACTCCAGGCGGTAAAGTCGTTATCCCTCACGAGCGTCGAAAAACCTCTGGCACCCAGGGTAACGAACGCACAATATTTTGGGCTCGCTTTTATGAAAGTTGCCTATCTAACCATGCCTTATTCAAGATGGCTGCTTACTCAAATCTATGATCCCGTGATGTGCATTGTGTCAGAAACAACTCCACAATTTTTCGATGACATGATGCCGACTGACTATAGCAGGGGCGGATCTAGACTGTATCAACTGTATCGTATGATACAGTCAGATTTTCACTTAATAATTAAATTAAATTAAATTAAAACAAATTAAAAATCGAATAATTACAATTCGGAAGTAGCTTTTTCAAAGTTCAGCAACATCATTTTCAAATTCTTTGATGTTAATGTACGCAATTTTTCAAAGCTTAAAATCAGTTCTGTTCCACGACCAGCGAGACGAACTCGCACAGGAAATTCTCGGTAGCCCGCAAAAATTGCCCGTAAGTGCACCCCCACCAGCCTGCGTTTCCTTGCCAGTGAAGCATCGCGCAAAAGGCGCTCTCGTCTCGATTCTTTAATGGCGATGTGTTACCGATGAGGTTACGATTGATACAGTTGTGCTAAATATAGTAACTGTAGCGACTGTATCTGATACAGTTGACTGTATCAAACCAATCAAAATGCTTGATTTTGGTCACGTTTTGCTACAGTTTCCACACTTCCGATACAGTTGACTGTATCGGAGCAGTCTCCGACGATCTAAATATGATTACGGCGTGATGTGATTTAGTTTATGCAACTTTGCGAGCGGCAAGCGCCTCTAACTCACAAGCTCCTCTAACAGTGTTCTACAACAGCTGTTGTGTGTCTTGGATAATGGAAGTTATTCTCCGGAGGAAAAGGCGAGTAGATTACTCCCTCTTAAGCGTATTGTGAGAAGTGTCTTACAGCCGAATTTGCTGTGTCTAATTTTGCGAAGCTACAGTTCCCTCGCCGCCAGGAATCGCGCTCTTCAAATCAGCACCCAGTGAGGTATGAAGTTCGTGAATAATAAATATCTTAGCTACTATAAATATTATGCACCAAATTTGGAGTATGCTAAATTGCTAATGAGAGTGACTGAGACTGTCCTTGACTTGTGTATATTTATTTACATTAAAATGAAGACTTACTCGAGTCGGCGTAAAGCCAAGTCTGAGTGGGCAGTTGCTGTTCTGATATGCTTTTGAAAATATCATTAATTTAGTTCATGAACCTCTCTGTATACTAGTGTCTGTGTCATCATCGTTTTGATCACAATGGCATTAACACATTTAGAATGTGCAATTCTGAGTATAATATTACAACGTCCAGGTAGCCCACGCATTTAGAATGGGAATATAACTATTATTTATAAAAGTAGATGTCGTCTGGGCTTGTTATAGCCTAATTAATTTAACCCCGTGAAGTTAGCTGCCAATTCGCCAGCTGCCAATTCACTGCCAATTAAGATAGCTGCCAATTCAATTTCGCGATGACGCTTCCAGGGGGGAGCGCTCGAGCAGCAGTCGGCTTCGCAGAATAATCGGTTTCGCCGGTCTTTTAACTTGTTCAATCCAACTTTAACAAAAAATAATAACTCACAATCGATAATTTAAGACATTTACGTGCATATAAACAATACTTCTTCAAGTAAACTTATGTTTTAAGATTGCTAGACTTTAATATATTCTCCTTCGAATTAATAACAAACTATTAGTCTGACAGCCGAGCAGTAATTTGTCGCTACAATGTTTTCTGATAGGTAGATGGGAAATCCGAAAACAGCGTTAGATTCCCCGTAAAACTCTGCATCGATCAGTATGAAGCTCACCTTTACAATTTTAAATTGATTGATTTGACTCAAGTCCAAAGACAATTTTTCTGTTTACGCGCGTTAAAGTGCATGACGTATCAAAATATAGTGTTACACAGTCTTTTCAAGCTACAAAATTTTCTGATCAGTAGATGGGAAATCTGAAAACAGCGTTGGATTCCCCGTAAAATTCTGCATCGATCAGTATGAACCTCACCTTTACAATTTTAAATTGATTAATTTGACTCAAGTCCAACGACAATTTTTCTGTTTACGCACGTTAAAGTGCATCACGTATCAAAATATAGTGTTACACAGTCTTTTCACGCTACAAAATTTTCTGATCAGTAGATGGGAAATCCGAAAACAGCGTTGGATTCCCCGTAAAATTCTGCATCGATCAGTATGAACCTCACCTTTACAATTTTAAATTGATTAATTTGACTCAAGTCCAACGACAATTTTTCTGTTTACGCACGTTAAAGTGCATGACGTATCAAAATATAGTGTTACACAGTCTTTTCACGCTACAAAATTTTCTGATCAGTAGATGGGAAATCCGAAAACAGCGTTGGATTCCCCGTAAAATTCTGCATCGATCAGTATGAACCTCACCTTTACAATTTTAAATTGATTAATTTGACTCAAGTCCAACGACAATTTTTCTGTTTACGCACGTTAAAGTGCATCACGTATCAAAATATAGTGTTACACAGTCTTTTCACGCTACAAAATTTTCTGATCAGTAGATGGGAAATCCGAAAACAGCGTTGGATTCCCCGTAAAATTCTGCATCGATCAGTATGAATCTCGCCTTTACAATTTTAAATTGATTAATTTGACTCAAGTCCAACGACAATTTTTCTGTTTACGCACGTTAAAGTGCATGACGTATCAAAATATAGTGTTACACAGTCTTTTCACGCTACAAAATTTTCTGATCAGTAGATGGGAAATCCGAAAACAGCGTTGGATTCCCCGTAAAATTCTGCATCGATCAGTATGAATCTCGCCTTTACAATTTTAAATTGATTAATTTGACTCAAGTCCAAAGACAATTTTTCTGTTTACGCGCTTTAAAGTGCATGACGTATCAAAATATAGTGCGACACAGTCTTTTCACGCTACAAAATTTTCTGATTCGTAGATGGGAAATCCGAAAACAGTGTTGGATTCCCCGTAAAATTTTGCATCGATCAGTATGAAGCTCACCTTTACAATTTTAAATTGATTGATTTGACTCACGTCCAAACACAATTTTACTGTTTACGCGCGTTAAAGTGCATGACGTATCAAAATATAGTGCGACACAGTCTTTTCACGCTACAAATTTTCTGATCAGTAGATGGGAAATCCGAAAACAGCGTTAGATTCCCCGTAAAATTCTGCATCGATCAGTGGGAAGCTTACCTTTACAATTTTAAATTGATTGATTTGACTCAAGTCCAAACACAATTTTACTGTTTACGCGCGTTAAAGTGCATGACGTATCAAAATATAGTGCGACACAGTCTTTTCAAGCTACAAAATTTTTTGATTGGTAGATGGGAAATCCGAAAACAGCGTTGGATTCCCCGTAAAATTCTGCATCGATCAGTATGAAGCTCACCTTTACAATTTTAAATTGATTGATTTGACTCACGTCCAAACACAATTTTACTGTTTACGCGCGTTAAAGTGCATGACGTATCAAAATATAGTGCGACACAGTCTTTTCACGCTACAAAATTTTCTGATCAGTAGATGGAAAATCCGAAAACAGCGTTAGATTCCCCGTAAAATTCTGCATCGATCAGTATGAAGCTCACCTTTACAATTTTAAATTGATTGATTTGACTCACGTCCAAAACCAATTTTTCTGTTTACGCGCTTTAAAGTGCATGACGTATCAAAATATAGTGTTACACAGTCTTTTCAAGCTACAAAATTTTCTGATTGGTAGATGGGAAATCCGAAAACAGCGTTAGATTCCCCGTAAAATTCTGCATCGATCAGTATGAATCTCACCTTTACAATTTTAAATTGATTAATTTGACTCAAGTCCAAAGACAATTTTTCTGTTTACGCACGTTAAAGTGCATGACGTATCAAAATATGGTGTTACACAGTCTTTTCAAGCTACAAAATTTTTTGATCGGTAGATGGGAAATCCGAAAACAGCGTTGGATTCCCCGTAAAATTCTGCATCGATCAGTATGGAGCTCACCTTTACAATTTTAAATTGATTGATTTGACTCACGTCCAAACACAATTTTACTGTTTACGCGCGTTAAAGTGCATGACGTACAAAAATATAGTGCGACACAGTCTTTTCACGCTACAAAATTTTCTGATCAGTAGATGGGAAATCCGAAAACAGAGTTAGATTCCCCGTAAAATTATGCATCGATCAGTATGAAGCTTTAAATTTAGCAACACCCCCAAGTAATGGAAACAATGTTCCGGATCAAATTATTCAAATATTTGTTTTTGTATTGTATACCACACAAACTGCATCTAGCGGCTTCCGCAGAAGGACAAACCAACCATTGATTTACGCGTATTGCAAATCTGTGCAATGTTGTTTTTTTCCGAATAAATTTTTTTTTTAAATATTTCGAAATATCGATATTTTAATAAAATATTTCAGAGTTGTACCACTATTCAGCAAAATTAAGGTGTTTGATATGCTATTGTTCCCATATTATTTGACATTCCGATTTTTACCGAGACGAATAAAATTTTCTCGACACGACACACTTCCTTAGCATTTATTCTACCTATAGCTAATGATAAAAACAAGCAACGATGGGCAACTAATTAAATATCAGGTAAAACAATTTTATTTGACAGGGAAGAATAGTTTTTACAATAAATACAAACCATGCCAAAAAACAAAATTTATAACAAAAAAAAATTCTTTATTACATATCAAGACAGTATATTTAACTATAGAAATACATCAACGCAACAAACTCCTCACACGCTTTTACACGATGGGCCAATCACTGATTTAAATCACGTAAATCTTCAGAAAATAACAAAAAAATCACAAATTAAATATCGAATAAAAAAATCGAGAGAAAAATCAAGAAATCATGACAAAATCACATACCCTCTCTTTCAAATAAGCATCCGATTAGTTTTTCTTAAAATATTATAACGCCCCCGTCTCATGTAGTTCTCATAAATGGCTTCTGTCATCAAACCGAAGTAAATATAGTGCAGTAAAATCGGACTGTCAAGATAAAGCAAAAAAAACAAATCTTTATTCGAAAATATTCAATCAATAAAAAAAACTTGTATCATGCTCCAGTCGTCCCATATACACAGCAAAAACAAATGATACTCCCAAAGACTAAAGCGACCAGTAATGGTTTCAATATATAATTTCAAAGCTCATGAACAAAAAAGAAAACAATAATTTACGCTCTGTATGATTGTAAAATAATATTCTTTTTACATGCATGGACGTAGTGAAAATGATCTTGTTTCAGATTTTGAAATCGTTTCTGTTTAACAATGATAGAAAAATCAACGTATTAAAATTAATAGCTCGAAAACTATATATAAGTGATAATCTAACTAAAATAAAACCAGTACAATCTGATAACCATGAGAAAATAACGGGCAAGGTTTCAGTAAAAAATATGAAAAACAAGACACCTGCTCAGGCGTTCACTCGAGCTGTACTGATTAATGGGAGGCCGCCTGAGAAGTGGGAGGGGGGGGGGGCACCGCCAAAAAGGGGCACCTTGGTTATTTTCAAAATAATTGCATAATTTCTTGGTCAGAGGCATTTCTTTTCGAAATAGAATACTTCAATTAGCCCCAATGTGCTGGAAATTTACATTATATCATATTTTACAAATAACTCTTTTACGTCAACGCTCAGACAAACGCGGCGCAGTAACTCTTTTCTATACAGCAAATAGCAATGTCATACTTCTATGAAAAGGGTACATTAATTCTTCCCGGGATAGACAATATACCGCAGTTAAATTTAACCACCACATGCAACATTTATAAAAAGCGAATTTTTATTTGAGAAAAAGGGCACATTTTCCAATTTTTTTTTCCACCGCTTCCACGGCCTCTGATGGCCGCTTGGCCTAGCCTGTAAGTATGCATAGGCTATTTCGTGGTTGAGTTGTGGCCTATGCACGGAACAGTGCAAGGCCAACAGGGTGCACATAATCGTTTATTAAAAAGTACAAAATACTCAGAGACAATCTGAAGCGATTTTAATACGAAACAATACAAAGTACAGTGCAGAATTCAAGCGACATAGATCTAGAATATATTTTTATAGAAAAATATTTTGAAACAAAAGGTTATAATACCCCGTTTGCTATGCGTGTGTTCATTGGTCATTGGTCATCACAAGGAGATTTTCATACTGGCAGATGCAGAAATTTATCGGAAATTCAACGGTCTTTTCGCATTTCCCATCTACCGATCAGAACATTCTGTAGCTTAAAAAGACTGAGTAGCACAATGTTTAGATACGTCATTCACTTTAACGCCCGTAAACAGAAAAATTGTCTTTGGACTTGAGTCAAATCAATCAATTTAAAATTGTAAAGGTGAGGTTCATACTGATCGATGCAGAATTTTACGGGAAATCCAACGCTGTTTTCGGATTTCCCATCTACTGATCAGAAAATTTTGTAGCCTGAAAAGACTATGTAGCACTATATTTAGATACGTCATTCACTTTAACGCCCGTAAACAGAAAAATTGTCTTTGGACTTGAGTCAAATCAATCAACTTAAAATTGTAAAGGTGAGGTTCATACTGGTCGATGCAGAATTTTACGGGGAATTCAACGCTTTTTTCGGATTTCCCATCTACCGATCAGAAAATTTTGTAGCGTGAAAAGACTGTGTAACACTATATTTTGATACGTCATGCACTTTAACGCGCGTAAACAGAACAATTGTCTTTGGACTTGAGTCAAATCAATCAATTTAAAATTGTGAAGGTGAGGTTCATATTGATCGATGCAGAATTTTACGGGGAATCCAACGCTGTTTTCGGATTTCCCATCTACTGACCAGAAAATTTTGTAGCCTGAAAACACTATGTAGCACTATATTTAGACACGTCATTCACTTTAACGCCCGTAAACAGAAAAATTGTCTTTGGACTTGAGTCAAATCAATCAATTTAAAATTGTAAAGGTAAGGCTCATACTGGTCGATGCAGAATTTTACGGGGAATTCAACGCTGTTTTCGGATTTCCCATCTACCGATCAGAAAATTTTGTAGCGTGAAAAGACTGTGTAACACTATATTTTGATACGTCATGCACTTTAACGCGCGTAAACAGAAAAATTGTCTTTGGACTTGAGTCAAATCAATCAATTTAAAATTGTGAAGGTGAGGTTCATATTGATCGATGCAGAATTTTACGGGGAATCCAACGCTGTTTTCGGATTTCCCATCTACTGACCAGAAAATTTTGTAGCCTGAAAACACTATGTAGCACTATATTTAGACACGTCATTCACTTTAACGCCCGTAAACAGAAAAATTGTCTTTGGACTTGAGTCAAATCAATCAATTTAAAATTGTAAAGGTGAGGTTCATACTGGTCGATGCAGAATTTTACGGGGAATTCAACGCTGTTTTTGGATTTCCCACCTACCGATCAGAAAATTTTGTAGCGTGAAAAGACTGTGTAACACTATATTTTGATACGTCATGCACTTTAACGCGCGTAAACAGAAAAATTGTCTTTGGACTTGAGTCAAATCAATCAATTTAAAATTGTGAAGGTGAGGTTCATACTGATCGATGCAGAATTTTACGGGGAATCCAACGCTGTTTTCGGATTTCCCATCTACTGATCAGAAAATTTTGTAGCCTGAAAAGACTATGTAGCACTATATTTAGATACGTCATTCACTTTAACGCCCGTAAACAGAAAAATTGTCTTTGGACTTGAGTCAAATCAATCAATTTAAAATTGTAAAGGTGAGGTTCATACTGATCGATGCAGAATTTTACGGGAAATCCAACGCTGTTTTCGGATTTCCCATCTACTGATCAGAAAATTTTGTAGCCTGAAAAGACTATGTAGCACTATATTTAGATACGTCATTCACTTTAACGCCCGTAAACAGAAAAATTGTCTTTGGACTTGAGTCAAATCAACCAATTTAAAATTGTAAAGGTGAGGTTCATACTGATCGATGCAGAATTTTACGGGAAATCCAACGCTGTTTTCGGATTTCCCATCTACTGATCAGAAAATTTTGTAGCCTGAAAAGACTATGTAGCACTATATTTAGATACGTCATTCACTTTAACGCCCGTAAACAGAAAAATTGTCTTTGGACTTGAGTCAAATCAATCAATTTAAAATTGTAAAGGTGAGGTTCATACTGATCGATGCAGAATTTTACGGGGAATTCAACGCTGTTTTCGGATTTCCCATCTACCGATCAGAAAATTTTGTAGCGTGAAAAGACTGTGTAACACTATATTTTGATACGTCATGCACTTTAACGCGCGTAAACAGAAAAATTGTCTTTGGACTTGAGTCAAATCAATCAATTTAAAATTGTAAAGGTGAGGTTCATACTGATCGATGCAGAATTTTACGGGGAATCCAACGCTGTTTTCGGATTTCCCATCTACTGATCAGAAAATTTTGTAGCCTGAAAACACTATGTAGCACTATATTTAGACACGTCATTCACTTTAACGCCCGTAAACAGAAAAATTGTCTTTGGACTTGAGTCAAATCAATCAATTTAAAATTGTAAAGGTAAGGTTCATACTGGTCGATGCAGAATTTTACGGGGAATTCAACGCTGTTTTCGGATTTCCCATCTACCGATCAGAAAATTTTGTAGCGTGAAAAGACTGTGTAACACTATATTTTGATACGTCATGCACTTTAACGCGCGTAAACAGAAAAATTGTCTTTGGACTTGAGTCAAATCAACCAATTTAAAATTGTAAAGGTGAGGTTCATACTGATCGATGCAGAATTTTACGGGGAATCCAACGCTGTTTTCGGATTTCCCATCTACTGACCAGAAAATTTTGTAGCCTGAAAAGACTATGTAGCACTATATTTAGATACGTCATTCACTTTAACGCCCGTAAACAGAAAAATTGTCTTTGGACTTGAGTCAAATCAATCAATTTAAAATTGTAAAGGTGAGGTTCATACTGGTCGATGCAGAATTTTACGGGGAATTCAACGCTGTTTTCGGATTTCCCATCTACCGATCAGAAAATTTTGTAGCGTGAAAAGACTGTGTAACACTATATTTTGATACGTCATGCACTTTAACGCGCGTAAACAGAAAAATTGTCTTTGGACTTGAGTCAAATCAACCAATTTAAAATTGTAAAGGTGAGGTTCATACTGATCGATGCAGAATTTTACGGGGAATCCAACGCTGTTTTCGGATTTCCCATCTACTGATCAGAAAATTTTGTAGCCTGAAAACACTATGTAGCACTATATTTAGATACGTCATTCACTTTAACGCCCGTAAACAGAAAAATTGTCTTTGGACTTGAGTCAAATCAATCAATTTAAAATTGTAAAGGTGAGGTTCATACTGGTCGATGCAGAATTTTACGGGGAATTCAACGCTGTTTTCGGATTTCCCATCTACCGATCAGAAAATTTTGTAGCGTGAAAAGACTGTGTAACACTATATTTTGATACGTCATGCACTTTAACGCGCGTAAACAGAAAAATTGTCTTTGGACTTGAGTCAAATCAACCAATTTAAAATTGTAAAGGTGAGGTTCATACTGATCGATGCAGAATTTTACGGGGAATCCAACGCTGTTTTCGGATTTCCCATCTACTGACCAGAAAATTTTGTAGCCTGAAAAGACTATGTAGCACTATATTTAGATACGTCATTCACTTTAACGCCCGTAAACAGAAAAATTGTCTTTGGACTTGAGTCAAATCAATCAATTTAAAATTGTAAAGGTGAGGTTCATACTGATCGATGCAGAATTTTACGGGAAATCCAACGCTGTTTTCGGATTTCCCATCTACTGATCAGAAAATTTTGTAGCCTGAAAAGACTATGTAGCACTATATTTAGATACGTCATTCACTTTAACGCCCGTAAACAGAAAAATTGTCTTTGGACTTGAGTCAAATCAACCAATTTAAAATTGTAAAGGTGAGGTTCATACTGATCGATGCAGAATTTTACGGGGAATCCAACGCTGTTTTCGGATTTCCCATCTACTGACCAGAAAATTTTGTAGCCTGAAAAGACTATGTAGCACTATATTTAGATACGTCATTCACTTTAACGCCCGTAAACAGAAAAATTGTCTTTGGACTTGAGTCAAATCAATCAATTTAAAATTGTAAAGGTGAGGTTCATACTGGTCGATGCAGAATTTTACGGGGAATTGAACGCTGTTTTCGGATTTCCCATCTACCGATGAGAAAATTTTGTAGCGTGAAAAGACTGTGTAACACTATATTTTGATACGTCATGCACTTTAACGCGCGTAAACAGAAAAATTGTCTTTGGACTTGAGTCAAATCAATCAATTTAAAATTGTGAAGGTGAGGTTCATACTGATCGATGCAGAATTTTACGGGGAATCCAACGCTGTTTTCGGATTTCCCATCTACTGATCAGAAAATTTTGTAGCCTGAAAAGACTATGTAGCACTATATTTAGATACGTCATTCACTTTAACGCCCGTAAACAGAAAAATTGTCTTTGGACTTGAGTCAAATCAATCAATTTAAAATTGTAAAGGTGAGGTTCATACTGATCGATGCAGAATTTTACGGGGAATCCAACGCTGTTTTCGGATTTCCCATCTACTGATCAGAAAATTTTGTAGCCTGAAAAGACTATGTAGCACTATATTTAGATACGTCATTCACTTTAACGCCCGTAAACAGAAAAATTGTCTTTGGACTTGAGTCAAATCAACCAATTTAAAATTGTAAAGGTGAGGTTCATACTGATCGATGCAGAATTTTACGGGGAATCCAACGCTGTTTTCGGATTTCCCATCTACTGATCAGAAAATTTTGTAGCCTGAAAAGACTATGTAGCACTATATTTAGATACGTCATTCACTTTAACGCCCGTAAACAGAAAAATTGTCTTTGGACTTGAGTCAAATCAATCAATTTAAAATTGTAAAGGTGAGGTTCATACTGATCGATGCAGAATTTTACGGGGAATTCAACGCTGTTTTCGGATTTCCCATCTACCGATCAGAAAATTTTGTAGCGTGAAAAGACTGTGTAACACTATATTTTGATACGTCATGCACTTTAACGCGCGTAAACAGAAAAATTGTCTTTGGACTTGAGTCAAATCAATCAATTTAAAATTGTAAAGGTGAGGTTCATACTGATCGATGCAGAATTTTACGGGGAATCCAACGCTGTTTTCGGATTTCCCATCTACTGATCAGAAAATTTTGTAGCCTGAAAAGACTATGTAGCACTATATTTAGATACGTCATTCACTTTAACGCCCGTAAACAGAAAAATTGTCTTTGGACTTGAGTCAAATCAATCAATTTAAAATTGTAAAGGTGAGGTTCATACTGGTCGATGCAGAATTTTACGGGGAATTCAACGCTGTTTTCGGATTTCCCATCTACCGATCAGAAAATTTTGTAGCGTGAAAAGACTGTGTAACACTATATTTTGATACGTCATGCACTTTAACGCGCGTAAACAGAAAAATTGTCTTTGGACTTGAGTCAAATCAATCAATTTAAAATTGTAAAGGTGAGTTCATACTGATCGATGCAGAATTTTACGGGGAATCCAACGCTGTTTTCGGATTTCCCATCTACTGATCAGAAAATTTTGTAGCCTGAAAAGATTATGTAGCACTATATTTAGATACGTCATTCACTTTAACGCCCGTAAACAGAAAAATTGTCTTTGGACTTGAGTCAAATCAACCAATTTAAAATTGTAAAGGTGAGGTTCATACTGATCGATGCAGAATTTTACGGGGAATCCAACGCTGTTTTCGGATTTCCCATCTACTGATCAGAAAATTTTGTAGCCTGAAAAGACTATGTAGCACTATATTTAGATACGTCATTCACTTTAACGCCCGTAAACAGAAAAATTGTCTTTGGACTTGAGTCAAATCAATCAATTTAAAATTGTAAAGGTGAGGTTCATACTGGTCGATGCAGAATTTTACGGGGAATTCAACGCTGTTTTCGGATTTCCCATCTACCGATCAGAAAATTTTGTAGCGTGAAAAGACTGTGTAACACTATATTTTGATACGTCATGCACTTTAACGCGCGTAAACAGAAAAATTGTCTTTGGACTTGAGTCAAATCAATCAATTTAAAATTGTAAAGGTGAGGTTCATACTGATCGATGCAGAATTTTACGGGGAATCCAACGCTGTTTTCGGATTTCCCATCTACTGATCAGAAAATTTTGTAGCCTGAAAAGACTATGTAGCACTATATTTAGATACGTCATTCACTTTAACGCCCGTAAACAGAAAAATTGTCTTTGGACTTGAGTCAAATCAATCAATTTAAAATTGTAAAGGTGAGGTTCATACTGATCGATGCAGAATTTTACGGGAAATCCAACGCTGTTTTCGGATTTCCCATCTACTGATCAAAAAATTTTGTAGCCTGAAAAGACTATGTAGCACTATATTTAGATACGTCATTCACTTTAACGCCCGTAAACAGAAAAATTGTCTTTGGACTTGAGTCAAATCAACCAATTTAAAATTGTAAAGGTGAGGTTCATACTGATCGATGCAGAATTTTACGGGGAATCCAACGCTGTTTTCGGATTTCCCATCTACTGACCAGAAAATTTTGTAGCCTGAAAAGACTATGTAGCACTATATTTAGATACGTCATTCACTTTAACGCCCGTAAACAGAAAAATTGTCTTTGGACTTGAGTCAAATCAATCAATTTAAAATTGTAAAGGTGAGGTTCATACTGGTCGATGCAGAATTTTACGGGGAATTCAACGCTGTTTTCGGATTTCCCATCTACTGATCAGAAAATTTTGTAGCGTGAAAAGACTGTGTAACACTATATTTTGATACGTCATGCACTTTAACGCGCGTAAACAGAAAAATTGTCTTTGGACTTGAGTCAAATCAATCAATTTAAAATTGTGAAGGTGAGGTTCATATTGATCGATGCAGAATTTTACGGGGAATCCAACGCTATTTTCGGATTTCCCATCTACTGACCAGAAAATTTTGTAGCCTGAAAACACTATGTAGCACTATATTTAGACACGTCATTCACTTTAACGCCCGTAAACAGAAAAATTGTCTTTGGACTTGACTCAAATCAATCAATTTAAAATTGTAAAGGTAAGGTTCATACTGGTCGATGCAGAATTTTACGGGGAATTCAACGCTGTTTTCGGATTTCCCATCTACCGATCAGAAAATTTTGTAGCGTGAAAAGACTGTGTAACACTATATTTTGATACGTCATGCACTTTAACGCGCGTAAACAGAAAAATTGTCTTTGGACTTGAGTCAAATCAATCAATTTAAAATTGTGAAGGTGAGTTTCATACTGATCGATGCAGAATTTTACGGGGAATCCAACGCTGTTTTCGGATTTCCCATCTACTGATCAGAAAATTTTGTAGCCTGAAAAGACTATGTAGCACTATATTTAGATACGTCATTCACTTTAACGCCCGTAAACAGAAAAATTGTCTTTGGACTTGAGTCAAATCAACCAATTTAAAATTGTAAAGGTGAGGTTCATACTGATCGATGCAGAATTTTACGGGAAATCCAACGCTGTTTTCGGATTTCCCATCTACTGATCAGAAAATTTTGTAGCCTGAAAAGACTATGTAGCACTATATTTAGATACGTCATTCACTTTAACGCCCGTAAACAGAAAAATTGTCTTTGGACTTGAGTCAAATCAACCAATTTAAAATTGTAAAGGTGAGGTTCATACTGATCGATGCAGAATTTTACGGGGAATCCAACGCTGTTTTCGGATTTCCCATCTACTGATCAGAAAATTTTGTAGCCTGAAAAGACTATGTAGCACTATATTTAGATACGTCATTCACTTTAACGCCCGTAAACAGAAAAATTGTCTTTGGACTTGAGTCAAATCAATCAATTTAAAATTGTAAAGGTGAGGTTCATACTGGTCGATGCAGAATTTTACGGGGAATTCAACGCTGTTTTCGGATTTCCCATCTACCGATCAGAAAATTTTGTAGCGTGAAAAGACTGTGTAACACTATATTTTGATACGTCATGCACTTTAACGCGCGTAAACAGAAAAATTGTCTTTGGACTTGAGTCAAATCAATCAATTTAAAATTGTGAAGGTGAGGTTCATATTGATCGATGCAGAATTTTACGGGGAATCCAACGCTGTTTTCGGATTTCCCATCTACTGATCAGAAAATTTTGTAGCCTGAAAAACTATGTAGCACTATATTTAGATACGTCATTCACTTTAACGCCCGTAAACAGAAAAATTGTCTTTGGACTTGAGTCAAATCAATCAATTTAAAATTGTAAAGGTGAGGTTCATACTGGTCGATGCAGAATTTTACGGGGAATTCAACGCTGTTTTCGGATTTCCCATCTACCGATCAGAAAATTTTGTAGCGTGAAAAGACTGTGTAACACTATATTTTGATACGTCATGCACTTTAACGCGCGTAAACAGAAAAATTGTCTTTGGACTTGAGTCAAATCAATCAATTTAAAATTGTGAAGGTGAGTTTCATACTGATCGATGCAGAATTTTACCGGGGAATCCAACGCTGTTTTCGGATTTCCCATCTACTGATCAGAAAATTTTGTAGCCTGAAAAGACTATGTAGCACTATATTTAGATACGTCATTCACTTTAACGCCCGTAAACAGAAAAATTGTCTTTGGACTTGAGTCAAATCAACCAATTTAAAATTGTAAAGGTGAGGTTCATACTGATCGATGCAGAATTTTACGGGGAATCCAACGCTGTTTTCGGATTTCCCATCTACTGACCAGAAAATTTTGTAGCCTGAAAAGACTATGTAGCACTATATTTAGATACGTCATTCACTTTAACGCCCGTAAACAGAAAAATTGTCTTTGGACTTGAGTCAAATCAATCAATTTAAAATTGTAAAGGTGAGGTTCATACTGGTCGATGCAGAATTTTACGGGGAATTCAACGCTGTTTTCGGATTTCCCATCTACCGATCAGAAAATTTTGTAGCGTGAAAAGACTGTGTAACACTATATTTTGATACGTCATGCACTTTAACGCGCGTAAACAGAAAAATTGTCTTTGGACTTGAGTCAAATCAATCAATTTAAAATTGTGAAGGTGAGGTTCATATTGATCGATGCAGAATTTTACGGGGAATCCAACGCTGTTTTCGGATTTCCCATCTACTGACCAGAAAATTTTGTAGCCTGAAAACACTATGTAGCACTATATTTAGACACGTCATTCACTTTAACGCCCGTAAACAGAAAAATTGTCTTTGGACTTGAGTCAAATCAATCAATTTAAAATTGTAAAGGTAAGGTTCATACTGGTCGATGCAGAATTTTACGGGGAATTCAACGCTGTTTTCGGATTTCCCATCTACCGATCAGAAAATTTTGTAGGGTGAAAAGACTGTGTAACACTATATTTTGATACGTCATGCACTTTAACGCGCGTAAACAGAAAAATTGTCTTTGGACTTGAGTCAAATCAATCAATTTAAAATTGTGAAGGTGAGTTTCATACTGATCGATGCAGAATTTTACGGGGAATCCAACGCTGTTTTCGGATTTCCCATCTACTGATCAGAAAATTTTGTAGCCTGAAAAGACTATGTAGCACTATATTTAGATACGTCATTCACTTTAACGCCCGTAAACAGAAAAATTGTCTTTGGACTTGAGTCAAATCAATCAATTTAAAATTGTAAAGGTGAGGTTCATACTGGTCGATGCAGAATTTTACGGGGAATTCAACGCTGTTTTCGGATTTCCCATCTACCGATCAGAAAATTTTGTAGCGTGAAAAGACTGTGTAACACTATATTTTGATACGTCATGCACTTTAACGCGCGTAAACAGAAAAATTGTCTTTGGACTTGAGTCAAATCAATCAATTTAAAATTGTGAAGGTGAGGTTCATATTGATCGATGCAGAATTTTACGGGGAATCCAACGCTGTTTTCGGATTTCCCATCTACTGACCAGAAAATTTTGTAGCCTGAAAAGACTATGTAGCACTATATTTAGACACGTCATTCACTTTAACGCCCGTAAACAGAAAAATTGTCTTTGGACTTGAGTCAAATCAATCAATTTAAAATTGTAAAGGTAAGGTTCATACTGGTCGATGCAGAATTTTACGGGGAATTCAACGCTGTTTTCGGATTTCCCATCTACCGATCAGAAAATTTTGTAGCGTGAAAAGACTGTGTAACACTATATTTTGATACGTCATGCACTTTAACGCGCGTAAACAGAAAAATTGTCTTTGGACTTGAGTCAAATCAATCAATTTAAAATTGTGAAGGTGAGTTTCATACTGATCGATGCAGAATTTTACGGGGAATCCAACGCTGTTTTCGGATTTCCCATCTACTGATCAGAAAATTTTGTAGCCTGAAAAGACTATGTAGCACTATATTTAGATACGTCATTCACTTTAACGCCCGTAAACAGAAAAATTGTCTTTGGACTTGAGTCAAATCAATCAATTTAAAATTGTAAAGGTAAGGTTCATACTTTTCGATGCAGAATTTTACGGGGAATTCAACGCTGTTTTCGGATTTCCCATCTACCGATCAGAAAATTTTGTAGCGTGAAAAGACTGTGTAACACTATATTTTGATACGTCATGCACTTTAACGCGCGTAAACAGAAAAATTGTCTTTGGACTTGAGTCAAATCAATCAATTTAAAATTGTGAAGGTGAGTTTCATACTGATCGATGCAGAATTTTACGGGGAATCCAACGCTGTTTTCGGATTTCCCATCTACTGATCAGAAAATTTTGTAGCCTGAAAAGACTATGTAGCACTATATTTAGATACGTCATTCACTTTAACGCCCGTAAACAGAAAAATTGTCTTTGGACTTGAGTCAAATCAACCAATTTAAAATTGTAAAGGTGAGGTTCATACTGATCGATGCAGAATTTTACGGGGAATCCAACGCTGTTTTCGGATTTCCCATCTACTGACCAGAAAATTTTGTAGCCTGAAAAGACTATGTAGCACTATATTTAGATACGTCATTCACTTTAACGCCCGTAAACAGAAAAATTGTCTTTGGACTTGAGTCAAATCAATCAATTTAAAATTGTAAAGGTGAGGTTCATACTGGTCGATGCAGAATTTTACGGGGAATCCAACGCTGTTTTCGGATTTCCCATCTACTGATCAGAAAATTTTGTAGCGTGAAAAGACTGTGTAACACTATATTTTGATACGTCATGCACTTTAACGCGCGTAAACAGAAAAACTGTCTTTGGACTTGAGTCAAATCAATCAATTTAAAATTGTGAAGGTGAGGTTCATACTGATCGATGCAGAATTTTACGGGGAATCCAACGCTGTTTTCGGATTTCCCATCTACTGATCAGAAAATTTTGTAGCGTGAAAAGACTGTGTAACACTATATTTTGATACGTCATGCACTTTAACGTGCGTAAACAGAAAAGTTGTCTTTGGACTTGAGTCAAATCAATCAATTTAAAATTGTAAAGGTGAGGTTCATACTGATCGATGCAGAATTTTACGGGGAATCCAACGCTGTTTTCGGATTTCCCATCTACTGATCAGAAAATTTTGTAGCGTGAAAAGACTGTGTAACACTATATTTTGATACGTCATGCACTTTAACGCGCGTAAACAGAAAAATTGTCTTTGGACTTGAGTCAAATCAATCAATTTAAAATTGTAAAGGTGAGCTTCATACTGATCGATGCAGAGTTTTACGGGGAATCTAACGCTGTTTTCGGATTTCCCATCTACCTATCAGAAAACATTGTAGCGACAAATTACTGCTCGGCTGTCAGACTAATAGTTTGTTATTAATTCGAAGGAGAATATATTAAAGTCTAGCACTCTTAAAACATAAGTTTACTTGAAGAAGTATTGTTTATATGCACGTAAATGTCTTAAATTATCGATTGTGAGTTATTATTTTTTGTTAAAGTTGGATTGAACAAGTTAAAAGACCGACGAAACCGATTATTCTGCGAAGCCGACTGCTGCTCGAGCGCTCCCCCCTGGAAGCGTCATCGCGAAATTGAATTGGCAGCTATCTTAATTGGCAGTGAATTGGCAGCTGGCGAATTGGCAGCTAACTTCACGGGGTTATTAATTTATAAAGTATGATAGCTTGCCGATACAGGTATGTTGACCTATATATTGAGTATTAAATAATCTACAGTAACATAAACAGCTTTAGTTGTTGACAATATTTATTACCAAACTTTTTATAATACAAGTTAACTTTAATTTGTCGTTTTTAGTTATTTATATTCATGAAAAATTTAAGTTGCGTGTGCCGCTGTATTTTGTCTAAACATTCCCTCAGACTGCAGGAAATCGCATTTCCGGTGTCTTAATTTTCAAAATTTTCCGGGGGGGAATACCCCCGGACCCCCCTACTTTGGTGTCATCACAAATACGATACAGTCAGATTTTCTCCTAGATCCGCCCCTGTATAGTAAGCTAGTCGACACAAAAATGACACCTTTGTCGTCATGATAACGGAATTTGATGAAAGGAGAGAGCTTAGATCATAGATAATAGAAGGGGAACTGGTAGGAAACTTACGAAACCGGAAACGATGTTTGCACAACTTGCTATGGTAATTATACACTTATAAGGGGCTAATGCACCTAATGGGTGGTCCTACGCACATGGCTACAATCAGACACTACTGACTTAAGTGATATTACACTATTGTTTAATTTCAGCAATGGTTGATCCTGGCCATGTGGGATCACTCGTTAGTGCATTAGCTGCTTAATATAAGTGTATACTTACCATAGCAAGTTGTGCAAACATCGTTTCCGGTTTCGTAAGTTTCCTATCCAGTTCCCCTTCCCCATTACCTATGCTTGGATGAGATCACGTCAACCTCGTCCCCAGGGCCATTTGTGGGGGCTGGGCCAAGATGGCGGCCAAAAACAAAATGGCGGAAAGAAATGGCCCTGGCACAGGCTGCAAAAAATGAGTCATGGGTTGTCTGGCGATGGATCAGGATTATCCCAGAGCCTTCGTTTGCGCGGCCAGCGTGAGAAGGCTCTGGGAACGAGATTGGGGCCAGCCTTGCTATTCCATTGCCACGCACCAATTTTCTGAAAAATAGCTTTAGCTATAGAGGTGCCGTTCTTTGGAATAGCCTTCCTATTGGGTTGCGACAGGTTAAAACTCTAAGTGAATTTCGCTGTGGCTGCAGCAGTTTCTTATCTTAACCATTTTTATCTAAATTTTAAGATAGTTTATATTATTCTGTATATAGTCATATGCACGGCACTCGTGGAAAGCAGGTTGTTTCGTTTTTAGATTTTGTAATTTTAATTGTTTCATGTCATTTCTGTAAATATGTATAGATGTACGTAATTTATTTTTTTTGTAAATCCTGATGAGTCTATCGTGTTTAAATAAAGCTTACTTGCTTCCTTTCGCGTGTAAGGAATTTTTTCACGAGAACATTAGCATACCAACGACTGTTCTTTTGTTGAAAGACAAAACAGCAGTCAAGGTTCATCGATGCTGACTGTAGGGGTGCCAAAGAAATACAAAACGCAATTATCAAAATAATGTTGTGAAATCCAAAGAACTTTATTAATAACTCGTCCCTAGCAGGACATTCTATACCAATCGGATGTAATATTTTTTGAACGATACAGCAACCAACGATAAGCTACTTGAAGAAGTCTGATTGGTTTTACATTTAGTGATTACGACATTACTGATCAGAAATGGCTGTACGTGAGCAATAAATAATTCAACCAGCTTAACCAAGCAAAGTGAATCAACTCAATGTGATGCTCTGAGATAAGCCAGCTTATTTCAGTAGCCCAAAAGGTACGCAAAACCATGAGATATTTTATTATAGTACGTCTAAAATGTGTATTATTACAGCTTAAACGCGGAATTGTTAACGAGTATACATATACGTAAATCGTCTATAATCTAAATTAACATTGAGTTGCTGGTAATACTACATTATACAGAGATTATGAGGGACCATTTATACACATGTTGGATTGATCTGAAGTCGATTCAAGTTGAAAGCGACCTGAATCTGAAGGCTCGAATACAAACAGGGATCGATCTAAACGACTTTAAGATCGGTCTAAATCAATGTGAACGCTTTCTTCAAGCAAACCTGGATTGATTGATTGAATTTGAATCGATCATATGCTGTAAGTGGAACCCTTTCCCTTCAAGAGAAGCGACTTAAAAGTTGTTCTTCTTTTGGGGCAGTGTTTGTGGTAACTGCAGGTAGGGGATTTGTATATTTATTTTGCTGATTGGATTCATTGTATTAAGTGCCAAGACCGGCAATACGTTTGAATAAAAGCCCTTTTATAGTCACTCGTCCGTTAAACTTAATCTAATTATATAAAGTTTAATACATTGTGTTGTTTTCATGTTTTCGCTTAAACCTAAATGATATACAGCTCCACTTATATTCGTGCTTACCTTTCACACTAACTTGTAAAACTTATCTGGACGTGGTGTTTTTCATTGACTATGTATATGCACTTCTTATTATTTATACTAGAAATACATGAATGCAACAACCCCTCACCCACTTTTACATGCTTTTTTGAAACACCCCCCACCCACCCACCCCCTGATTAAAAAAAGCACTCCTGATTATACAGCCAATATAAAAACAAACAAATATAAAAACAAATAATATTAAATCCTTGGGATATTAAATTATACAATTTATGGATAGGTCGATAGGATGACAAAACTGATTTAAATCATTTAATGAAAGTTGAACATATCAAAGCAAAACTTAGATTTCATTATTAAATTCTGGTTGTAAAAAATATATTGTTTTTAGGAGGTTTCAAAAGGGATTATTTCTAGCAAGCCTTCAAATGGCTTCTCTATGCATGTACATTTTGCAAAGGCAGAATTAAAAGTTGACAGCTCAAAAATTACATTTATAATAGAGTCTGAGATAAAAACAATTCAGTAGAATCGGATTCCAGAAAGAAGTATTAAACAGACGTTTCAGTCGAAAACTTGGAATCACAGCCAAGAAAACCGACAAAGCCCACGTCCACCACGGTTAATATAAGCATGATATAAGCCTAAGATAGTGTTTTAAGTTAGTTTTAGTTAAGCTGACTGATGGTTAATTTGGACGAGCAAAGGGAGAGCACGAAAACGTGAAGCTGCATGTATATTGTTTTAGGACATAAGGACAAAATACAAGTCCCCCACCGTTATAAACTTGAAATTCTGCAATTCAGATCGAGGTTTTGTTTACCATACGGCGTTTGGTTTCTTCAGGACCTCTGGTTTCGCTTCAACATATATTAAACCGGCTGTTTGTATCCTTTCCTTCGTTGTTCTCTTTTATTATTTAAGTAGAGCAGGCTCCATTTCGTTAAACGAAAGCAAAATACTGACAGATTTTTAGTTTTCTTGTCGCTAGTCACCAGTGTCCAACTATTCTTACCGCGTGTCACCGTTACCAAACATATATATATATATATAAATAAATAAATAAATAAACTATTTCCCAGATTTCGGCTCCCTCGCTTTTTCTCCACGCGTGTAAAATGGACTCCACGCGTGTCGAGATTAGCACCCTCACCGGGCTCCGGGCCTTCGCCCCGTCGCCCGGCTCGGGGAATACTCATGAGCCGACTTTGCCGATTTTCTGGGCAGTATTTCCAAATTTTCGCCAGAAACGTTGTCTGTTTAATATTTCTTTCTGGAATCCGATTCTACTGAATTGTTTTTATCTCAGACTTTATATTATAAATGTAGTTTTGGAGCTGTTAACTTTTAATTCTGCCTTTGCAAAACATGTATGCAGAACAGCAGATGGAAGCCATTTAAAGACTTGCTAAAAATAATTCCCTTGGAAACCTATAAACAATGAATATATGTTTTACAGCTATAGTTCAATTAATGAAACCTCAGTTTTGCTTTCATATATTCAATTTTCAAATCAGAAATCTGAAAGTAAACATGCATATCAGGAAGGCTTTAATATTTTAATCAGAGAGTGTGTGTTTCAAAAATACATATAAAATTTAAAGATGATCTGTGTGTCATTAATACAACAAAAACCGAAATTAGGAGGGGGGGGGGGGGGGGGGGGGGGGGGGGGGGTTAAAAAATGCATATAAAGCAGGGCGAGGGGTTGTTGCATTCATGTATTTCCAGTAAGTTAAAATATTCGCGTCCGATTTTTATGGGCACGGAGAACGAGGGATGTATCATACATCCCGACGTTCGAGGGATTTATTACAGTATTGAGGAGGTTTTCCAACAAAGTTTTGCCTAATTTTTCCACCTTGGACAAAGATTTTCCTTGTTTCTTTCTTCATTTCGCATCTAATTATTATTCAAGGGCTTTATGCGATATAAAGCCCTCGGAAGAACTAACTACAACATAGAAACACGAAAAATGTTTTAAATAATATATAAGTAGAATTAAATATATAAGTAGAATATATAAGTAGAATTATTAGTGTAAGCAGTGCCAGTGGTTGACCCGAAATCTTGCGCTATTCCCAACCACTGCACACTTCTATTTTAGATCAAGTAACTTATCTTATTTATTTATACTATATACAAAGTAACAACCTACATTAATGTAATACGAAATAAAAGTAGCGTGCAGTGTAGGCAGTGTTGAAACAACAATCGAAATATAATCTTCGTCAGAGAGGGACGAAGGGCCTTCGCTCGAAACGTTAGACTACTTCGTTCTCTGTTTCAGCAGTATTTATTTATTTATTTTATTTTATTTTATTTGCTTTGCCATACTCAAACAATACGTACAGACATCGACAAAAACAACTGGCAGGGCAACCGCAACAGCTTACGCCAATTACTGCGGTCCCTAAAGATTACAACAAATACAACTACAGTACACCAGATAATTACAAACATTAAGCTAAAAACAACACGATATCGATTTAGTTAGATCACGAGCTTTGTTGCATTTGATGCATATCGATTTCCATGTTCGTGGATCATCTGCATTAAAACAGTGTTCTAGTGCTAAATTATAGTAATTATATAGTCCTTTTTTAAAGTCTTTTAAAGTTATACATTTAATTGTTAAGTTCCTTGGCAATACGTTCCAGATTCTAGATGTCCTAATTAAAAATGATTTCTGATACGTAGATGTTTTACATTTTGTTGTCTGAAATTGTAAAACAGTTTGGGTTTGCTGATCGTGTAGGTCTATTTGAATTTTGAGGTTCTGGTAGTATGTCACTGCTTAAGTTAATAATGTTATGATTTGATTTGAAAAGGAACAACATGTCAAGGTATTCGTGCCAGTAACATAAAGGAAGTAGATTTAACGTTAAGAGACGATGGTTATAACTGATGTCACAGAAGAAGGGTAGGTCCATTATATATTTTGATGCGCGTCTTTGGACGCGTTCCGTGCGCTTGATAAGGTCGATAGACTGTGGAGCCCAGACTTGCAATGCGTAAGCGAGTTGGGAACAGACGAGAGCTAGATAAAGTGTTCGACGGACAGAGAAGTTCTTGATTTTTATCGTGGACCCAGTAATTTGTTGGCTTGGGCGCACTGGTGGAGGACTTGTTTGGACCAGGTAAGTGTGGAAGAGGTCCAGACGCCGAGGTCACGTTCGCAGTCTGTGGTGTTCAAAATGGTATCTTGCAGCTTGTAATGATACTCAATTTTATTATGTTTTCTGGTAATTCGTAGTGTCTCACATTTAGCTGTGTTGAGAAGAAGATTAGCATTGGCGGAGCAGGTTTGGAAGTTCGTAAGATCATTCTGCATAGAAGATGCATCAGACTCTGAATTTATTTCCTGGAAAATCTTTGTGTCATCAGCAAAAGTTACGATTTTTGAATTACAAACGGATTTGGAAAGATTGTTCTGATACAATAAAAATAGTAGCGGGCCAAAGATTGAACCTTGCGCACTCCGGAGGTTACTGGTAGTGGTGATGATGTTGCACCAAGTACTGTAGTCTTTTGGCGACGGTCTTTGAGGTAAGAGCTGAACCAATTCAGAATGCTATCTCCAAATCCAAAATCGCGAAGTCGATTAAGAAGTTGCATGTGGCTGACTCTATCAAATGCCTTTGACATATCCAAATAGATTACATCTACCTGTTTGCCGAGATCAAGCTGACGACCAATATAATCAAAGACTTCAATGAGCTGTGTAACACAGGATTTTCCAGGAACAAAGCCATGTTGACCAGTGTAGATCTGTTCGAAAACGCGGTCTTTGATTTTGTTAAAAACGCATCTTTCCAGTACTTTTGAGATAAGAGAAAGAAGAGAGATTGGCCGATAGTTTTCTACATTCTCTTTATTATCTTTTTTATGGACAGGAACAACATTTGCCAGTTTCCAGTCGCGTGGTAACACACCAGTGCTTAGAGACTTGTTGAACAGGGCAGTGAGTGAAGGAGCAATTTGATGAGCGGCTACTGTCAATAATCGTGCTGGAATCCCATCCAGGCCTTGAGCTTTATTACTATCCAGATTATTTAAGACAGAGACAACATCCTCTTGTGTAAGGGTAATATTCTCCACGATAGTATTGTCAGATTGTCCTTGACGAGGTTCAGTATAAACAGTACTACAGTTTTCAATATTTGGATCAGTGGTAAAGATAGATGTAAAGTAGTTGTTGAAGAGAGTAGCAATATCTGCTGCGTTTTCTGCGTACGTCCTATCAGTTTCAGTTACTTTCATAGAGAGCTTTTCAGGAATGTTGCGAGTCTTGGAGTTGAGCTTAAATAGCGACCAGAAGCGTTTGGGATTGTGTCCACGGTAGGCACAAATAGAGTTGATGTACTTGGAGCGACTGTCACGCAACATGCGTTTGATTGAGGCACGAATGTTTTTAAACATTAAGGTTAGTATATCTAACCTTACTATATTTCGATTAATGTAATACGGCTATGACCTTAACCCATCACCATCCGTATCGTTCGTCTTCGACCGATGCGGACTTGATGGTATTTTACTATCGCCAAACGATTTTACTCGTCAAAGAAAGAACCGCTAATTAGGAAAGGGTTAAACCTGAGTCGTGAGAACGGCTAAAGTACTATACGTTTATATAATAGATTAGTGGCAAAAATACTTTACGAGTAACAATGAGTCCACATATACATATTTTTTCATTCTGCTTGTACGATACCAGATATTACTTTTCGTAAAGTTGATTCACTTATATAATTAGCACCAACTTCTGCATTTAGTCCGCAAACATTATTATTATTATTATTATTATTATTATTATTATATAGAGGATATTACACGGTGGTGCGAAGATATGGATTTTATCTTCGAGTGGTGAAATATTTTACGAATGAGCGTAGCGAATGAAATATCGTAAAATATCGTTTTTACCACGAGAAGATAAAATTCATATCTTCAAGCCAGCGTGTAATTTTCTTTTCAATGCAAAAAGAGGTAAAATTCTTAATGATGTCATCGATATCTTCACTAGTGAGTAGTGAGGATATGGAAAATACGACACTGCAAACTTTCTAATAAAACACTCGCATCTATATAATAAAACCACAACATTCATCGTTATTGGTCTGGCTATAATGGTAGAATCGATTTCCAAAGTGCAAACCTAAATCTTGCATGTATCAACAAGATCCCAAATAATTCAAGATAAATTTATGGATACATCAAGTTGATTTCTGTTTTTTGAACTAATTTTAGCTTGTTCATCAAAAAAGAAAAAACTTTATGTAAGAGTTATATGTAGGCTTCGCCCTCACAACGACATTTTAATTTCAAAGAAAGATGACATGTGACGTCAATGAATCCATGACTTTGGCGGCAAACGCTGCGGGAGATTATCATGAAAATTAATGAAGACTTTCGGACAGTTAGGGTACAAGGAGTAGCGTTTGACGTTTTTCCTGTGCCTTGCATGGAACTGCCCGTTTCCATACTGCAGGCAGTAATTTGAGAAGAACAATTGAATGTTTTTGCTTGTTGTATAGAATTGTTTTCCTGTAACAGGAAATTCCAAGAATCGGGTATTTGAGCAGATTTAGGTTGCGCGCCACGGGAAAATCAATTGCGTTCACAACATTCGACATCGTTGATATCGGGGTAGTAAATTACAACTTTAGAAATTACCACCACAAATGCGAACTACTTAGCCCCAAAACTAAAATCAAATGGCAGACGTTGTAATCTAACTCTGAGCCACAGTGTCCGAGTTTGTCACTATGGCAATACCTAAAATCCCGAAAGTAGCGGCCCCCCAAGTAGCGGCAGATTTCTGATGTCTTAAAAATTTCCGAAAGTAGCGCCCCTCCCGAAAGTAGCGGGGTCCCCGAAAGTAGCGGCCCCTCGTAAGTAGCGGTCCCCCGTAGCAGCGGCTCTTTTGAAGAGCGAGCTCCGCGTTATGCAGTTAATACGATTGATGATGATAAAATGGCTTGAAAGAACGAGGAAAAAGTCAAATCAAAAACTTTATTTCACGTTCATATTAAGAGGATATCTTGCATTCGTTTTATGTAATACAGCAAATTTAGTTCGCATTTACTTTACTTACTTATTCACAATATGTTAACGTATTTTACCACCCGAAAGTAGCGGCCTCCCGAAAGTAGCGGCCTCCCGAAAGTAGCGGCCTCCCGAAAGTAGCGGTCCCCAACAGTGGATAAAACCGAAAGTAAGGGGGGCCGCTACTTTCGGGACTCTACGGTATGGCGTTAAATTACCGTAGTGTCATACACTCATGAATAAAATCTCATGAGGGTTTATTTTAATTTTTCAATTGAAATTCGCTCGATTGAGATGCCAACAACTCAATGTGTTGTTACTACAGATGGTTATACGTTCCGACTTTAAATTATTTTCTTTAATACTTTATAGAAATCATAGCAAGAAAAACAAGCTATTCGAAAGGTCTTTCAAGCAAGAATTTATTATGGAGATAACCGTTTTTGTAGTGATCTTTGTGACTCTGGCTATTTCATTTAGTACCGCGGCTTCAAATAACACGCTTCAGTTACCACTAACAATTAATCCGCTTTTGCAGCCAGCGGTGGGAAAAGGAGAAATAACAAACATTTTCTTGGTTGAGGACAAAGAATTTTTTTCTGAGATCACGTTCAGCGACATGATAATCCAACTCGGATATAAGCCAAAAGTCCAGTCCAGAAAAACTATTGAGGGACTCGTTATATTAGCAGCTGCAGCAAAAGAAGATGGTTTGAATCGTAGTGATTTTGAATTCTTACAAACAAGCAAGTGGTCAATTAATATCTCGGTGCAAGAACTTGCAGCTGTATCAAATATTACATTACCTATCGATGATAAGGTAACAGTAATCTCAATTCAAGAAGCAATGTTTAGAGTTCTAGAAAAACGATTTCAGTTTACAACGGAAGAAGTTGTGGAAAAGTTGAACAAGTCAAAAACGGTAATTTACGCAGATTTGGAACCTGGCTGGATAGATGTTGTGCGTTTCATCACGGAAAAGAATATTGAGGGTTTAGCAAAGAACTATACTATTCCGCCTGTTTGCATCGCCGAATCACTCAACATGTCTCTAGCAAAACTTTACAACTCAACTTTACTACAGCTTGAAGATATTCTTAAGAATAAAACTGACATCATGAAAGGTTGGTAAAAAAGTTAGTTAGCCTAATAACAAAAACTGACGACCATGCTTTGTTTCTCTGCCGTTTATACCAGGCACGCCAACATGACGGACAAACGTTTCATTAATCGCCTGCATACATGCATTCACGCTTTGAATATATTTTCCGCTAAGGAAACCGACACGTCAGACAGAAACAAAAATGTCTTGTTCAACAATCGAACACCTTAATTACATAACAATTAAAGCATTTAAAATTCGTATTCGTGGGTTAAATGGAACCTCGTCTTATTTGGTAACAAAGCATACCTTTATTCAAAAAAATTTTTTCTCTTAAACTAGGATCATTCCAGAAAATCATTAATTTAACAATGACAGGCATTTTCCATGACTTTTGCGATCTTCCAAAACTTGTTTCATGTACTTTTATTCGCCAGATTAGCATATAGGACCTAATATTAAAATGCTTCACGATCCTATGGATCGTTTTCACTCACGTGATCGGTGGCCCCGTTGGGGTGGTGAAACAATACGAAATTTTGAACTAATAATAAAGTTAAATTCCCATAAGATAAAGATGGTGCACCAGATTGATATGGCTGCCATTTCATTGTTTCGGTTGCAGCAATATGGCCGCTGTGCGTCAGATAATAGAGTAATGTCATAATCATTCTCAAACTCATTAATAATTCATGAGATAATCAATCAATCAGAAGCGCTGAATTGCACCACGTGAAGGGACTTGAAATACCAGGGAAGTACTGGGCAGAGGACTTGAAATATTATTTCCAGTCCAAGGACTGGAAATAATATTTCAAGTCCTTGGACTTGAAATATTACTTCACACAATTGGTTATTCATCCATACACTAATTCATTTTGGGAATACACTAAGTGATTTTGAGAAGTCATGTAAAGGCCTCCAATTCGGACTAGACCGGGTTTTCAAGTACTCGGAATTCATTCCGGTCCTCGGTTTCGCCTCGGACTGGAACGTATTCCTCGTACTTGAAAACCCGGTCTACTCCTCATTGTCGGCCTTTACATATTACATCTAACTTGAAGTTGAGCATGCTCGACCTAATCCTAAGCTTATCTTACAATAATTCTTTATTTTAGAAATAATAACAGTTATTGATATATCGTATCCTAGTTTAAAATTTTATATGGGAAGGCAACTAATAATTTGATCTTTATTTCTATTTGAAATACAGAGGCAGTTGAACGGCTAAGCGAATGTTCTGCGTTTGCAGGTATGTACAAAAATGTGGTGTTGCCAACATAAATATCAGTATAATATTTATGAAAAATTCATTCGTTTAGACGTACTTAAAACAAAACACTATAAGTAATACTAAAAGTACACTAGTGCGGGTTTTATCGATTTAAAGATATCGAATAAAATAAATTTATTGCAAATTATGCATGACCTTGAACTATTTTAAATGAGCTCACTGAGAATAATAGAAACGCCATGTTATAAACGGAACGGACTGGAAGAGGGTCTGTTTTAAAGTGTTTGACCTTAGTTCCGTGGTTTAACCCATTCCTGTCCAGAGTTAAAAAATCGTCTGTCATTCGCCAGAATCGAATACCAAGTACATATGGAGATTGGAGACAGGAAAGAGTTATGCATCTATCAATTGAAAGCCCGACTGCCCCCACCTCGGGACTGGGTGAGTAGTATAGGACTTGGGGTGCCGGCGCACGTTTTTTTATTTTGCCAAAAACAGCCTCAAAAAGTTGGGATTTGGCGGGGAAGGACGTTTGAAAGGGTAAACTGTTTTTTCCCCATTTTTAAAGTATAAGCAGATGGAAAAATGGATTTTAAAAAGTATGGAAAATTAGCTGTCCCATTAAAACACCTCATAAGGGCCTGAATTTAATGGATAGTTTATAAATTGGAAATAGTATAGGACTTGGGGGTGCCGGCGCATTTTTTTTTCCCGCCAAAGACACCCCCAAAAAGTTGGGACTAACGGGGAAGGGTGTTTGAAAGGGTAAACTGTTTTTTTCCATTTTCAAAGTATAAGCAGACGGAAAATGGATTTAAAAAGTACGGCAGATTTTACCCCTTTTAAAAACGCTTCAAAACAGGCCTGACTGTTCCAAGTTTTGGTTTTGGTTTTGAGGGTTAAGACAGAGTTTAGTTAGTTTCCGGTTTCTGTTCAACTACTTTTGTCCTATGTTGGTACACTTGTTTTCCCACAGTTATACCTCCGGATAGCAGTCCGAGACATGGTAAATATGGTGTGATCATTGCCACAATTTTACCGACGTCACTTTTTAACAGTTTATCTTTTTGTAGCTCGATGTCTAAAGCATGAGAGCTTTCTACAGCGTCCAAACCCCCTAGAACATTAGAGAACCTACTGATCAGCATATCAGTCAAGAATTCGTTAGCTCTTTCCATCCTTCTAGCCTCATATTCAGCGTATAGCCTATCCACAAGCTTCGCCGGCGCTTTTCTGATATAGCTGACTGACTGAGTCACCTCACCATCCTCTGATAGTTTTATCAGGTCACTCCTCTTCTTGTTGGTGTCATCAGTTGGTGGGGATGTTGGGTTGGTGTTTGACTTTTCCGGTATCGGTTCAGGGTCATCAACCTTTTTTAGCTTATTGACGAGCTCATCGACGAACTCACCGACTTCAGTTGGATTTTTCCCCAACTTTTGTCTGTTTAATTTTCTTTTCAGCCATCTTACTATAGACCAGATTTTGGGATAACCACCTTATACGCGTACGGATGTCTTAACGTAACCTCAAGCCTAGCGTATTTGTTTTCTTTTAACTTTTTGGTTATCCCTATGACGTTATCACGGTCTAAGCTACCCAGGTAGTCGTCAGTAATAACCTTCATATCGGTTTTGTTGGGGTTGTAGAACGTTACCAACTTACTGATATTCTCCCTATAAGGTTTTGTGATAGCTGTTAGTTGTTGTGTGATTACAATAGTTGACAAATTGTAGTATCGGGCGCTGAAGGCTAATTTAACCAACTCACTTGTTCTGTTCTTTACGGTTTGTCCACTAGCACAGTCGTCGAGGACTATTAGTGTTTTGGAACCTTTGAATATTCCAACAATGTGTTTCAGTATAATTTCGACGTCGTCCTGACTACATTCAACAGCAATGAAGTCCGGGTCGGGGGTGTATCTCCAAGTAGTATAGGTTTCATTCCAGCTGAACGTTGGACAGAGCAGAACGATGTAGTCGAAGAACCCGAAGTATTCGTTTTCCAACATCTTCAGGAGATACCAGGTTTTCCCACAGGCCGTCATACCAGTGACCAACATACTGTATTGAACGGGTGATCCATTTAATACTGAATTGATTTTAGATTTTTGTTTACCATATTCACCAAACCATCACTCAGCACAAAGATTCGGCAGACTACATTAGCCACGGTCGCCTTTTTGGTGATCTCGATCAGGACTCCAGACTGTGTATTAACAATTCTCTTCCCAGTCCCGACATTATCGCGGTCCTCAATATTTCTCAGGTCAATCGCCAGAGCGAAGGCGTCCTTGTAGAACTTCCGGATTGTCATAAACTGATCGGACTCTTCCTTCCCACCGAATAGTCTTTTAGCTTCGTCATAGAACTGATTTTTTGGGATCCCTTGACTGAAGACGGCGTTGGGTACACCCTCGATTGTTAGCTTAACACTTTCGATGTTTGGATAGACGTATTCCTCACTATCAGTCCGGGTTTTATTTGTGAACATCATCACGATTCCTTTCATGGACTTCCGTGGAAGGTTAATGTGTTCGTTGATCATGCAGGGTCGATCCAGCTGCCCATTCAGTTGACTTCATCAGCGTCACGTGTTCGTAGGACAGCGATCGGCCAGCTGTGTACAGCGAGGTTATTTCACTGGCGATGTTGGTGTTATCAACCGTCTCATACTCCAGTTCGAGGTTTTCCAGTGTGTACCCGTCAACAGATTCACTTGACTGAGCCACCATAACGTCGCTCGCTTTTGGTAGGCTAATCATGTAGCGGAAGTTGTCATACATTTCAAAGGGAGCGTAGAGTCCATGGTCCTCGAGGATTTTATCCAGTTTTATTTTAAGTTTTGTTCCATGGATTGAGAACATTAAAGCGTCAGCCACCTTCTCAGCGTCCCCCAGAGGAGGCCCCACTGTCGTCCTTAGACATCAACTTTCTCAAGTTCTCTGAACCAATTCCATATCCAACCATCTAGTCCCTTACACTCTCCGATAGCCAGAGATCCCTGTATACACCGAAGACACTCTCACCCGTGTTGTCGTAAACGGTTTCACCGGCTAGTTTAATCACTAACCTTTCGGACAGGAGTCTGGAGAGATTGTTTAGGAACCACGACTTGGTGTTTGTGTTCTTGAAGTCGAACAATAAATGAAAGCTACCCGGGACCAAACAGCTATCAGGTTTTAGCTTTGGTATGTCGATGTAGAGGTCCTCACCAGGGTTGACTTTGTTGGGATTCATGGTGATCGTGTGTCTTGTCCTACTTCCCTTAATCTCTGACATCCTCACTCGTCTGAATCCAGGTAACAGCTCTATTTGACTTCTGTTAGTCATATACTACATGTTAGATTTTATTTTCTATTTTTTCTTTTTTTCCAGTAGTCGTACGATAACCACACAGTCGCTATGGCAAGAACCCACAGACTGTTGGCTAACCATGCTATCCCTTTTGCTCCCCAAGTCAGAACCTGTGCTAGTAGGTTGAACAGTGGCGCCAACAGAGGTCCCAGCTTCTTGGCTAAGTTAGCGAGTGCCTTAGCGAAACCACCGACGGTTATTGCTCCCCCCGAGACAGCCTTTCTAGCAGCAACAACTATTGTGGTTATTATTCCAGCTATGGTGATGGCTATAGCAGACAGGCCAACAATATTTTTCCTGGCCCACTTTTTAAACCTTTCTAGTCTGTTCAGGTCATTATTCTCCACCTCATTGGTTAAGACAGGCACGACTTCCGTATGTTCAGGCCTTTCACCAATCCCAATTCTTATACTGTCTGCCTTTAGTTCCGCTGTCTCGCTAACGTTCTTGTAGAACTGTTCCCGTGCAGGGTCGGCTTCATTCAGCGCTTTCAGTCTATAGTGATCGGCCTGTATTTCAAGGGCTTCAATCTTTTCCGTATCCTTACCTTCTGGGTTGAGCGATCCAGAGAATTCTCTTATTTCCTGCTTGCTCAGGTGTATCCCTCCTACCTGATCCTGTAGTTCTTCCTCTCTTTCTTCAACCCAACCGTTGATCTCTGAGCTGACTTGTGAGATAATGTCATCCACGACTTCTAGTTGTTACTGTTAGCCTCAATACTCCCTCAGTTACTGAATGCTCGGTTTTTCCTCTTAACAATCTTTGAAGACATAATGTCAACCTTTTCTAATTCTGATACCTAATGACCACCCGTCACCATAACTTTTGACATCTAAATTCCACAATCCGTTCGAGGTCATTTTTTATAAAAATAACACCTACAAATGAACTAGATCCATTACCATCAACTCATTGTTTAACATCTTTAAAAGTATCTTTAAAGATAGACTCATGACCACTGTCGAGATATATTAATGTGACAGACCTAAATTTAGATTCTTGATAACATTATCAGAAAAGTTGTTAGAGATCTTCTTCTGGTAATATAACTCAGTATGAGTTTTGAGGAGGCTGAAATCGGTTACCTTTTTAAAGAGAATTAAAGAGGCTAATGCTCAAATTAAGTTCTTTATTATAAGAGCTCAGAGAGGAAAAGAGCAACAGGTGAGGAACACCTAAGAAGAACTGCTTCTCTGGATCGCGCAGAAAGGTAGGATACGGAAAAAGATTGAGAAACACCCTTAACTGAGCCGATCACACTAGACTGTGAAAGCGCTGATTACACGAGAACAGTTTGAAGTTAGCGAGACATAAAGCGAACAGTATAGGAACAGGATTGGTAACATACGAAGTCGTATATAACCAATGGTTGGAGAATAGGACCCAACTGTGGGATAATCTGTTAGCCATCACCACTAGCTGGGATAATAACCACAATAGTTGTTGCTGCTAGAAAGGCTGTCTCGGGGGGAGCAAAAGCCGTTGGTGGTTTCGCTAAGGCACTCGCTAACTTGGCTAAGAAGCTGGGACCTCTGTTGGCACCACTGTTTAACCTAGTAGCACAGGTTCTGACTTGGGGAGCAAAAGGGATAGCATGGTTAGCCAACAATCTGTGGGTCCTTGCCATAGCTACTGTGTGGTTATCGTACGACTACTGGAAAAATAGAAAAAGTAGAAAATAAAATCTGTTATGTAGTATATGACCAACAGAAGTCAGACAGAGCTGTTACCTGGATTCAGACGAGTGAAGATGTCAGAGATTAAGGGAAGTAGGACAAGACACACGGTCACCATGAATCCCAACAAAGTCAACCCTGGTGAGGACCTCTACATCGACATACCAAAGCTAAAACCTGATAGCTGTTTGGTCCCGGGTAGCTTTCATTTATTGTTCGACTTCAAGAACACAAACACCAAGTCGTGGTTCCTAAACAATCTCTCCAGACTCCTGTCCGAAAGGTTAGTGATTAAACTAGCCGGTGAAACCGTTTACGACAACACGGGTGAGAGTGTCTTCGGTGTATACAGGGATCTCTGGCTATCGGAGAGTGTAAGGGACTAGATGGTTGGATATGGAATTGGTTCAGAGAACTTGAGAAAGTTGATGTCTAAGGACGACAGTGGGGCCTCCTCTGGGGGACGCTGAGAAGGCAGGCGACGCTCTGATGCTCACAATCCATGGGGTGAGGATGAAGGTGAGATTGGATAAGATCCTCGGGGACCACGGACTTTATGCTCCCTTTGAGATGTACAACAACTTCCGCTATGTCATTAGCCTACCGAAAGCGAGTGACATCATGGTGGCCCAGTCAAGTGAGACCGTTGACGGGTACACACTGGAAAACCTCGAACTGGAGTATGAGACGGTTGATAACACCAACATCGCCAGTGAAATAACCTCGCTGTACACAGCTGGTCGATCGCTGTCCTACGAACACGTGACGCTGATGAAGTCAACTGAATGGGCAGCTGGATCAACCCTGATCAACGAACACATTAACCTTCCACGAAAGTCTATGAAAGGAATCGTGATGATGTTCACAAATAAAACCCGGACTGATAGTGAGGAATACGTCTATCCAAACATCGAAAGTGTTAAGCTAACAATCGAGGGTGTACCCAACGCCGTCGTCAGCCAAGGGATCCCAAAGAATCGGTTCTATGACGAGGCTAAAAGACTATTCGGTAGAGGGCTTGAGTCTGATCAGTTTATGACAATCCGAAAGTTTTACAAGGACGCCTTCGCTCTGGCGATTGACTTGAGAAGTATTGAGGACCGCGACAGTGTTGGGACTGGGAAAAGAATTGTTAATACACAGTCTGGAGTCCTGATTGAAATCACCAAAAAGGTGACCGTGGCTAATGTATAGTCTGTCGGATCTTTGTGTTGAGTGATGGTTTGGTGAACATGGTAAACAAAAACCTAAAATCAATCCAGTATTAAATGGACCACCCATTCAATATGCTGATCGTTGGTATGACGGCTTGTGGAAAAACCTGGTATCTCCTGAAGATGTTAGAAGATGAATACTTCAGGCTCTTCGACTACATCGTTCTGCTCTGTCCAACGTTCAGCTGGAACGAAACCTATGGTACCTGGAAATACACCTCTGACCCGGACTTCATCGCTGTGGATTGTAGTCAGGACGACGTTGAAATTGTGCTAGAATATATTGTTCGGATATTCAAAGGATCCAAAACACTGATAGTCCTCGACGACTGTGCCAGTGGACAACCCGTAAAGAACAGAACAAGTGAGTTGGTTAAATTAGCCTTCAGCGCCCGGCACTACAATCTGTCAACTATCGTAATCACACAACAACTAACAGCTATCACAAAACCTTATAGGGAAAACATCAGTAAGTTGGTAACGTTCTACAACCCCAACAAAACCGATATGAAGGTCATCACTGATGACTACCTGGGTGGTTCAGACCGTGATGAGATTATGGAGGTAACTAAAAAGCTAAAAGAAAACAAATACGCTAGACTTGAGATTATGTTAAGGCATCCATACGCGTATAAGGTGGTCATCCCAAAATCTGGTTTGTAGTAAGATGGCTGAAAAGAAAAGTAAAACGGTGAGAGTTGGGAAAAAATCAAGACACCTGCTGCAGAACCAGCTGAGATATCGGTTGGGGAGCCAGAAACGGAAATACCTACTGAAATCTCCAACCTCGTCGATGAGCTCGTCAATGATCTGAAAAAGACTGAGGAAACCAGCCCAACGCCCCCACCAACCGATGACACCAACAGTAAGAGGAGTGAGCTGATAAAATTATCAGAAAACGGTGAGATAACTCAGTCAGTTGGCTACATCAGAAAAGCGTCGGTAAAGGTTGTGGATAAGCTATACGCTGAATATGAGGCTAAAAGGATGGAAAGAGCTAATGAATTCCTGACTGATATGTTAATCAGTAGATTCTCCAATGTTCTCGGTGGTCTGGACGCCGTAGAAAGCTCTGAGGAGCTAGACAACGAATTACAAAAAGACAAACTGTTGAAAAGTGACGTTGATAAAGTTGTGGCCATGATCACACCGTATATACCATGCCTCGGACTGTTATCTGGTGGTGTAACTGTGGGAAAACATGTGTATCAACACAAGACAAAAGTATCTGAAGAGAAATCGGGGAGTAAGTGAAATGTGTGTTAAAACCACAACCCTGATCGCTTTGGGGTGTTTTCAAGAGAAACGTCATAATCCACCCTTAAAATATGAAAGGGAGGAAAAGGGGGAAAAAAGTCTGCCCTTTCAAACATCATCTTCCGTTGAATTCCGACATTTTGAGTCAGTTTTTGGCAAAATAATAAAAAGTGGCCCCATAGCCTCATATTCTATACTACTTGTTTTTGAAGAGGAGGGCCTGCATAGAGGCATTCGTTCAACGACGGGTTATCGGTGTTGCTTTGACTGAGGCGTCGTATACGACTCACAGCTTGGTCGATTGTGCTGACTCTCTCGTCACTTCTTTATGAAGAATGTAGAATTCCTTTCCCTTGACTTCAAACTCGGCTGATTCCACAACGCCTTGTTCCTTCTGCTCATTGATGACTACGCTGTGATCGTCTATCATGCAGATTCATGCGTTTCAAGCGTTTGTGCAAGGTTGCTAAACGTCGGATGCTTCCTTCTTTGTTTGTCGCAATGGAGGATGATTACCACGCCATGGGAGACCAGTCTCGTACCAACCAGAAGAGGACCGGGTCAATTGTTCTTTAAACTCCGCGTAGACTGTAGACTGGACGTGTTCTTCTGCGTCAGCAAGGCCCATCACGTCGAGACGACAAAGCTCTTCGTAATCGGTTTGTGTCGTCTGCGTCAGAAGCATCGTGTTCTGGTTCAGTCCAGTACCAAAACTTATGGCTAACCACCCAAGTTTGGTCTTCTCGGCAATCGGTTGACATTCTTTCCCTATGAGAGGCTTTGTGTCAGTCTTGCATACTCGCCACTTCCCAAGACAACATGGACAGGTAACTGAGATTTTTCATCAACGTCGATGAATTTCGCAGCGCCAAGGCACAGAATAAGGATCAACCAGAAGTCCAACTCTCTGTCGGCACCTTTGATGTAAGCGTCCTCGGGAAATGTCGGCCTCGCGATCCCGGCGCCATTTTGAAAGTAAGTGCAACTGGGAATTATCCCCCTCGTCCTTACGACCCTCGGGCTCCTGTAGTCAATTACTCTTGGCCTTCTTGTGACCTTTTAATTAATTTTATATTGTTATCTATAAATATAAATAATATTTAGTTAAGTAAATAAGTAATTTACTTTAGAAAACGATTCTTTGGAGATAGAATTCTTTGACCACGACCTTAATAAACCTTCAGTGAGCGGATACTACGGGTAAAAGTCCGTGGCAAAAAAGTCCTGTAGTCATGAAGCGGGTTTTACATTTCTCGATTTTGCCGACACATTTGTTTATAGAAAAAGATTGCTAACAATTTCGGAACTACGCATTGTTGAAATACATCGGGTACGTATGTTGTTAGAAGTTTTATTTCATTTGGTATATAATTCAAGTTTTAGTGTTACCTGTAACTTTTTAAAATGTTCAAAATGTTCTCACCATTGTTCGTAAAATAAGAATTGTATAATGGGAAATGGACTCCTCACAAGTGTTATAGAATTTTGGATTTTGTTTTTAAATACTAAACGCACAACCCTGAACAAGATATTAAACAAAGGGTACTGTCAAGTGCTATTCATGTCAGAACTTTTAATTTTCTTACTGGGGAAGTATTTTAAAATATGAAAAAATCATTATTATTTTGACGTGGACAGTCTCAAATGGATGAATTTCTTAAGTTTGTTTTGCCTTTTGTTGTTTTGGTGTTTGCTATAACCTCAGAAAGACATCTGGCATGAACCTAAGATATTTCTTGAACAGAAGCTAATTCAAATACGAAAGGAGTGGAAACGTTTGCAGATTTCTAATTGAAGTTGAAAACGTTTTTGGTGCAAATTAGTGATCATACCTTTTGAATATATGAAAAAATATTAAAACTTTTATGGTCAATGGTCAGAACATTTTGAACATTTTAAAAAGTTACAGGTAACACTATGATTTGAACTATATACCGAATGAAAGCTTATAAAATTTCTAACAACATACGTACTCGATGTATTTCAACAATGCGTAGTTCCGAAATTTTTAGCCATCTTTCTCTATAAACAAGTATGTCGGCATCATCGATAAAGGTGTTGGTGGTGGTGGTGGTGGTGATGGTGTTGGTGGTGGTGGTGGTGGTGATGGTGTTGGTGGTGGTGGTGATGGTGTTGGTGGTGGTGGTGGTGGTGTTGTTGTTGGTGGTGGTGGTGATGGTGTTGTTGTTGGTGGTGGTGGTGATGGTGTTGTTGTTGGTGGTGGTGGTGATGGTGTTGTTGTTGGTGGTGGTGGTGATGGTGTTGTTGTTGGTGGTGGTGGTGATGGTGTTGTTGTTGGTGGTGGTGGTGATGGTGTTGTTGTTGGTGGTGGTGGTGATGGTGTTGTTGTTGGTGGTGGTGGTGATGGTGTTGTTGTTGGTGGTGGTGGTGATGGTGTTGTTGTTGGTGGTGGTGGTGATGGTGTTGTTGTTGGTGGTGGTGATGGTGTTGTTGTTGGTGGTGGTGGTGATGGTGTTGTTGTTGGTGGTGGTGGTGATGGTGTTGTTGTTGGTGGTGGTGGTGATGGTGTTGTTGTTGGTGGTGGTGGTGATGGTGTTGTTGTTGGTGGTGGTGGTGATGGTGTTGTTGTTGGTGGTGGTGGTGATGGTGTTGTTGTTGGTGGTGGTGGTGATGGTGTTGTTGTTGGTGGTGGTGGTGATGGTGTTGTTGTTGGTGGTGGTGGTGATGGTGTTGTTGTTGGTGGTGGTGGTGATGGTGTTGTTGGTGGTGGTGGTGATGGTGTTGTTGTTGGTGGTGGTGGTGATGGTGTTGTTGTTGGTGGTGGTGGTGATGGTGTTGTTGTTGGTGGTGGTGATGGTGTTGTGGTTGGTGGTGGTGGTGATGGTGTTGTGGTTGGTGGTGGTGGTGATGGTGTTGTGGTTGGTGGTGGTGGTGATGGTGTTGTGGTTGGTGGTGGTGGTGATGGTGTTGTGGTTGGTGGTGGTGGTGATGGTGTTGTGGTTGGTGGTGGTGGTGATGGTGTTGTGGTTGGTGGTGGTGGTGATGGTGTTGTGGTTGGTGGTGGTGGTGATGGTGTTGTGGTTGGTGGTGGTGGTGATGGTGTTGTGGTTGGTGGTGGTGGTGATGGTGTTGTGGTTGGTGGTGGTGGTGATGGTGTTGTGGTTGGTGGTGGTGGTGATGGTGTTGTGGTTGGTGGTGGTGGTGATGGTGTTGTGGTTGGTGGTGGTGGTGATGGTGTTGTGGTTGGTGGTGGTGGTGATGGTGTTGTGGTTGGTGGTGGTGGTGATGGTGTTGTGGTTGGTGGTGGTGGTGTGTCGTCGTCGTCGTCATCATCATCATCATCATCATCATCATCATCATCATCATCATCATCATCATCATCATCATCATCATCATCATCATCATCATCATCATCATCATCATCATCATCATCATCATCATCATCATCATCATCATCATCATCATCATCATCATCATCATCATCATCATCATCATCATCATCATCATCATCATCATCATCATCATCATCATCATCATCATCATCATCATCATCATCATCATCATCATCATCATCATCATCATCATCATCATCATCATCATCATCATCATCATCATCATCATCATCATCATCATCATCATCATCATCATCATCATCATCATCATCATCATCATCATCATCATCATCATCATCATCATCGTTGTTGTTGTTGTTGTTGTTGTTGTTGTTGTTTATTTATTTATAAATAAATAAATTAATTAATTAATTAATTGATTGCAGCTCACCTCAAAATAATGTTTGGACAAAGCATCAAACAAAGCTCGTGCCTCAATCAAACGCATGTTGCGTGACAGTCGCTCCAAGTACATCAACTCTATTTGTGCCTACCGTGGACACAATCCCAAACGCTTCTGGTCGCTATTTAAGCTCAACTCCAAGACTCGCAACATTCCTGAAAAGCTCTCTATGAAAGTAACTGAAACTGATAGGACGTACGCAGAAAACGCAGCAGATATTGCTACTCTCTTCAACAACTACTTTACATCTATCTTTACCACTGATCCAATCTGAAAACTGTAGTACTGTTTATACTGAACCTCGTCAAGGACAATCTGACAATACTATCGTGGAGAATATTACCCTTACACAAGACGATGTTGTCTCTGTCTTAAATAATCTGGATAGTAATAAAGCTCAAGGCCCGGATGGGATTCCAGCACGATTATTGACAGTAACCGCTCATCAAATTGCTCCTTCACTCACTGCCCTGTTCAACAAGTCTCTAAGCACTGGTGTGTGACCACGCGACTGGAAACTGGCAAATGTTGTTCCTGTCCATAAAAAAGATACTAAAGAGCATGTAGAAAACTATCGGCCAATCTCTCTTCTTTCTCTTATCTCAAAAGTACTGGAAAGATGCGTTTTTAACAAAATCAAAGACCGCGTTTTCGAACAGATCTACACTGGTCAACATGGCTTTGTTCCTGTAAAATCCTGTGTTACACAGCTCATTGAAGTCTTTGATTATATTGGTCGTCAGCTTGATCTCGGCAAACAGGTAGATGTAATCTATTTGGATATGTCAAAGGCATTTGATAGAGTCAGCCACATGCAACTTCTTAATCGACTTCGCGATTTTGGATTTGGAGATAGCATTCTGAATTGGTTCAGCTCTTACCTCAAAGACCGTCGGCAACAGACTACAGTACTTGGTGCAACATCATCACCACTACCAGTAACCTCCGGAGTGCCGCAAGGTTCAGTCTTGGCCCGCTACTATTTTTATTGTATCAGAACAATCTTTCCAAATCCGTTTGTAATTCAAAAATCGTAACTTTTGCTGATGACACAAAGATTTTCCAGGAAATAAATTCAGAGTCGGATGCATCTTCTATGCAGAATGATCTTACGAACTTCCAAACCTGCTCCGCCAATGCTAATCTTCTTCTCAACACAGCTAAATGTAAGACACTACGAATTACCAGAAAACATAATAAAATCGAGTATCCTTACAAGCTGCAAGATACCATTTTGAACACCACAGACTGCGAACGTGACCTTGGCGTCTGGACCTCTTCCACACTTACCTGGTCCAAACAAGTCCTCCACCAGTGCGCCCAAGCCAACAAATTACTGGGATATATACGACGGTCCACGATAAAAATCAAGAACTTCTCTGTCCGTCGAACACTTTATCTAGCTCTCGTCCGTTCCCAACTCGCTTACGCATCGCAAGTCTGGGCTCCACAGTCTGTCGACCTTATCAAGCGCACGGAACGCGTCCAAAGACGCGCATCAAAATATATAATGGACCTACCCTTCTTCTGTGACATCAGTTATAACCATCGTCTCTTAACGTTAAATCTTCTTCCTTTATGTTACTGGCACGAATACCTTGACATGTTGTTCCTTTTCAGATCAAATCGTAACATTATTAACTTAAGCAGTGACATACTACCAGAACCTCAAAATTCAAATAGACCTACACGATCAGCAAACCCAAACTGTTTACAATTTCAGACAACAAAATGTAAAACATCTACGTATCAGAAATCATTTTTAATTAGGACAACTAGAATCTGGAACGTATTGCCAAGGAACTTAACAATTAAATGTATACCTTTAAAAGACTTTAAAAAAGGACTATATAATTACTATAATTTAGCACTAGAACACTGTTTTAATGCAGATGATCCACGAACATGGAAATCGATATGCATCAAATGCAACAAAGCTCGTGATCTAACTAAATCGATATCATGTTGTTTTTAGCTTAATGTTTGTAATTATCTGATGTACTGTAGTTGTATTTGTTGTAATCTTTAGGGACCGCAGTAATTGGCGTAAGCTGTTGCGGTTGCCCTGCCATGAATAAATGCTGATTACAATCAGCAAAATAAATAAAAACAAAAAAATGCCCTACCGTCATTTTGAGACCACTGAGTGGCCTGTGACTACAAAACTACAATTGAGATCGAGTTTTTGTTTACCATACGTTTGGTTTCTTCAGGTTTTCTGGTTTCTCTTCAAGATATATTAAACCGGCTGTTTGTAACCTCCTTTTATTCGTTGTTCTGCTTCTTTCCGTTTAAAACGAAACCATTTGAAACCATTTTGTTTCGCAAAATATGGAAATAACTATAAGTTTGCTTCAAAGCTAGTCACCAGTGCCCAATTATTTGTACCGCGTGACACCCTACGACGTATATATATAAACTATTTCCAGATTTTGTCTCCCTTGCTTTTTCTACACGCGTGTAAAGTGGACTCCACGCATGTCGAGAATAGCACCCTCACCTGGGCTCCGGGCCTTCGGCCCTACGCTCGGGCTCGGGGAACGTACAATCACAATTTTAACTCACTGTAGTGTTCTTGACTCACTGTCGCAATCTCACTCCCTTTTTCTCAACCACTACTAGAAATACATGAATGCAACAACCCCTCGCCTGCTTTATATGCATTTTTTAACCCCACTCCTCCCCCCCCCCCCCCCCATTAATTTCTCCTTTTGTTGTATTAATGACACACAGATCATCTTTAAATTTTATATGTATTTTTGAAACACACACCCCCTGATTAAAATACTAAAGCCCTCCTGATATGCATTTATAGGGTGACGAACTGTTTACTTTCAGATTTCTGATTTGAAAATTGAACATATGAAAGCAAAACTTAGGTTTCATTAATTGAACTATAGCTGTAAAACATATATTCATTGTTTATAGGTTTCCAAGGGAATTATTTTTAGCAAGTCTTTAAATGGCTTCCCTCTGCTGTTCTGCATACATATTTTGCAAAGGCAGAATTAAAAGTTAACAGCTCCAAAACTACATTTATAATATAAAGTCGATAAAAACAATTCGTTCCCAAGCCAATGTCTCTGCGTGACAGATTATTAGGGTTGGAGTTCGCTGAGTGTTCAACCATATCAAATGAGCAATAATTATCAGACGACTGGACGAGGTCCTTACAGCACAATCTTTATTCCTCAAGATACGGTGAAACTGAAATCACCGTAAACACTAAATCAACCGGCATACTGTGTACATATAAGACTAATAACAACCCATAAACCATACATAAAACTCCCCCGAATAGTAAATATTGTTAGAAACTTACGTCTATGATCCTATGAGTCTCCCAAGAACGTTGCTCTCACTCCGTGCAGTATATAACACAATAAATCCTTTAACTTTTCGTGCGCGTAAGACTGCTACTTATCGCTGACAAAAATATCTAAACGATTCTATCACAATATAGCACAGACCAAACGGAAATCTAATTACCGAAATATGAAACTTGCGATACGATACACTTGATACGTAAAAATGTGACACATAAAGGAAAACATATGAATAAAGTATCTCAAATCGTCACTTTATAT